>MU006317.1:7669-157560 GCA_010093695.1 Plenodomus tracheiphilus IPT5
GTAGAGTAAAGTGCAAGTGTAGAGTAAAGTGCAAGTGTAAGGGAAAACGGGCGGTTGTATAAGTGGTGAGGTCAAAAAAAAGAGGGAGGGGGGGTGAAGGGGGTGTATTCACACCACTAACGATTACTTGTGGTTGTATATCTGTGGTTGTGAGGTTCAACGTGGTTTGTTGTTTGGGGGAGTTGGCATTAGGGATGTGATTTGTGGATGGAGTGTTTCAAAGTGGATATTTGAGCGGGGAGAAGGAAGGGTACGTGTGCTGTGAAGACACCTTTCCTTTGCAAATTGTGTGTGTTTTTGTGTGGGTAGGGGTGGTGTGAGGTTGTGGGCTGTGGGGCGAGTGTGGGTTGATGGTTGTCACATTTGGAGGGAACAGGTTGGTAAGGGTTGTGTGCTTGTGTGCGTGCGGTGGAGAAGCGAGGGTATGTAGTTTGAGGTGTATGAGGTGTAGATTGAGGTGGTGGGGAAGGAAAAAAGGCGCAGGACCAGATGATTCGAGGGCCGAGTGGGCATGAGTGGAGTGGTTTGCCTGATGAGGGTCTGCTGAAAGTGCGCAAAAGGAGTACCGTCAGTGTCGCTCGCAGGCTTGGGACGTTTCACTGTGATAGTGGAAAGGGAGGTGGTAAGTGGATGTGTCTGTTTTACAGGGACTCTTACACGAGACAGACTGATGGTCTCAGACCCTTTGTGGGTGGCTGCAAAGTATTGAAGTTGGTTGGGTTCGAAGTGCAGTGAGGATAATCTGCACAGTTTTTCAACTTCGTGATCAGTGAGGGGAATTTGCAATGGACCCTGTATATGTGGGGCAAGAGTTGTGATGGAATTGTGCAAGGTCGTTCAGCTACAGATTCTCACTCGGAATGTTTGTGCTCCGACACTGTCTGCGCCAACCCCTTGAGGTCGTATAATTCGGGCTTGTGTACAACACCCACGTCGACAAGACGGAGCAAATCGTGTCCACGGAGATACTCAAACATACTAGCTGTCCTGCGCCGTATACCGCACGAGCCGGTATGTTCCATACGCCCTCTGGTTGAACGAACTATCTCATGAAGTCTCGTCGGACCTGCCCCGATACATGGACAACCAGCATGGTCGCGTGGATCTCGGCCGCGGGCTGCCAGCGACTCGCATCCCGCAGAGGCCAAGTGTTTACGCCTCCACAGAGAGAGCCGCAATATGCAAGCCCAAGAGCCTCTTACGGGTGGGTACGCAAGTCGTGTGATTGGCGGACTGCACGACAACTCCCTAGACGTTATCGTCCAAGAGTGCATCATCCGAGTATGAGTCGGAGCCAATTGAGCTGTCTGATATAAGTGGTCAATGTATACCGCATATCGGACCTATCTTCCCCTTCGGAGGGCTAGTCCACGTGGAGTGGGTGTGAAGGATGGCTCCGACGCTAGCGCATCCGATGTGCGTGCGGCCCCCCGTATTCCATCCTGCCCATGGTGGGCATGGTCGTGGCGTTTGGGGTTACTCCGGCGGGATTTTCTTCCAGAATCGAACGGAGGACTGGGGTAAGTGGCTCGAGCTTCGTTCTGGCACCGTCGTGTGAAGGTCAAGCGTCGTTGGCGGTCAGGCGGCGCAGAGGCAGCGTGCTTGTCGCGTGGCCTGCTGCACGTCCAAGAGAAGTGTCTGCATGCATCAACCAGCACCGCGATTGCGAGAACAGAGCAACAAGGTGAGCGGCATGTGTGGACGATGTCAATACATGCATACATGCTGACGGGGTGAAGGATGTGGCGAGGCTGAGGGACAGCTTCCCATTCTTTCGTTGGGCTAGCGCCGCCTGCGTCATGTCCACACCTGCATCCTTCACCCCACTGCTGGCCCAATCCCCTCTGTCTCGCGAACCATTCCTGGCGTCTCTGCGCGTCAGCAGAGCATGCCTCAGGCCATTCAACGCCTCGAGCACTCCACCATGCCAAGCATACCGTCCCCGCTCATACTTTGCACGTTATATGCGCCGTTTGTTTTTCCATGACCCGCGTGCGCGACATTCTCCATGGGGCGACCCATGTTGGCGCGACACAGATGCCTCCCCATTACTCGGCTCAACACGTCGCAGAGGACCTGAGAGAATGCGGGGATCGTGGACGCTTTCTCAACACCAAACCTTGGACGCTGCAAGAGATATCGCGACATTGTGTTGCCGTTGTTATCGCAGGTCGGCCTCGCGATCGAGGGCTGTTGAAAGAAGCCTGTTCAAGACTGCTCGGCTGACACGGGCATCACCCGCGGCCAGTAAGCAACATAGCTTCGTTGCCTTGGCTGTCGTATGTGCCGTTAACCTTCTTGGCTGACAAGGTGTCGACGAAGACATTCGGCCAATTCAGCTGCCCGGCCTCGTTGCGGGGTCACTCGCCAAGTTTGGTGGCGGCCGCACCCTGCTGAAGCTTTCGCGAGCCTTGCTCGCCGCAGAAAGGCTTCGTTGACACTATGAAGCTTGGTGCAAGTAAGAGCTGCACGCCGTTATCTGTACGACGGTGAGCGTAGTACCAACGTCGCACCTCTTCGCGGTCGAATACCGACATTCTGGCCTCTGGATAGGGTGGGCACTCGTACAGAAACTCTATCAGGAACCCCGTGGGGTATCAGCGTCGTGTTGGGGAGATCACCACGCCCACTTCTTCTTTCTCCGAAAAATTCCTCTAACACGATCCATCGTATCCTTGCCATCGCCCTTGCCATCGCTCTGTTCGCTCACTCGTGCATCTGCGGTAGCTGAACCCACTGATATGCTTAGTGTGCTTGGCGGCCGGGGGTTGGTTACATTCACCGCCAGCCGCCCACACAGCTTTGCATCAAGCACCTTGGCATCATCTTGGCCCGCGCCTGTACCAAGTGCTGTCGTACGGATGACTGACAAGGGAGCAGGAGTGTCCGAGTGCAGGTAACGGCGTTCTACCGAAATGTATGTGGGTATATATTGGAGGTTGCTGCCCCGGATTCAAGATCAGCATCGCAATCGGACTTGCACCTAACTCATCGGGTCGCTGTCCTCTCCAATTCTCTTTGCCTTCAAATTCCAGCTTCAAGTCGAAATGGAAAGCACAAACCGCCCCGCCGACCCATTAGCAAAGGGTATCTTGCCTTCTGCGAAGCAGAGTCTGAAGGACTTGTTCATTTGGGACCAACGCATCGTCGTGAGAAACGACTATGGCGAGGAACACTGCGAATGGAAGAGGCCTGAGCCTCTTGCAAATCCCTTCACGCTTCTGGCACAGCTGAGCTGGAGGGATTGGCTATACTTTGTTGTTGGTTTCCTCGCCTGGACAGCTGATGCATTCGACTTCCACGCTCTGTCGATCCAAACCACCAAGCTCGCACACTACTATGACACTACCAACACCGCCATCACAACTGCCATCACTTTGACACTGCTTCTCCGTTCCGTCGGCGCTGCCTTTTTTGGAGCTCTTGGAGACAAGTTCGGACGAAAGTGGCCCATGGTCGTCAACATGATCATTCTTGGTCTACTCCAGGTTGCAACCATCTATGCTGGCACATTTCAGCAGTTCCTTGCTGTACGAAGTCTGTTCGGTCTTTTTATGGGAGGTGTCTACGGAAATGCCATCTCCATGGCTCTTGAGAACTGCCCGTAAGTACATACATTTTCTACTTATCCAACTATACTAACATAATCTAGTACCAACGCGCGTGGTCTCATGTCCGGTATCCTGCAACAAGGTTACTCCTTCGGCTACGTTCTCGCCGCCTGCGCCAACCTCGGTGTCGGCGGTGCCACAAACACCTGGAAGACCGTGTTCTGGGTCGGTGCCGGCTTCTCCATCGCCGTCGGTTTCGCTCGTGTCTGTTTCCCCGAGTCCAAGATCTTCCTCGAGGCCAAGAAGGCCGGGCACAAGAAAGCCTCAGGCGCCTTCTGGATCGAGACCAAGGCCATGCTAAAGAAGGAGTGGAGAATGTGTGTCTACTGCATTATCCTAATGACATGGTTCAACTACTACTCGCACACGAGCCAGGACAGCTACACCACATTTATGAAGGAAAGCAAGCACCTTAGCGCCGCAGGCGCAACCCGTGCCTCGATCCTCATGAAAACTGGCGCATGTGTTGGTGGCACAATCCTTGGCTACACATCCCAATGGTTCGGCCGCAGACGCACAATTATTTGCGCTGCTTTGATTTCTGGCTGCCTCATTCCCGCATGGATTCTCCCCACCACCGAGCGCGGTCTCTCTGCGTCGGGCTTCATGATCCAATTCTTCGTCCAGGGAGCATGGGGTGTGATTCCCGTCCATCTCTCTGAGCTTTCCCCGCCTGCCTTCCGCTCCTCATTCGTCGGTATCACATACCAGCTCGGTAACATGATATCCTCGCCTTCCGCACAAATCGTTAACGCTGTTGCCGAATCAACTATGATTACTACATCAAAGGGAACATTGTCACCAGCATATGGTCCGGTAATGGGGGTAGCAACGGCTATCATCGTTATTGGCATTGCGGTTACGACTGCGCTGGGTCCGGAGAAGAAGGCTCGTCATTTTGAGGAGGAGGCGCCGATTGGTGGTGCCACTGTGCCCAAGGACATCGAGACGGGTAGTATACATAGCGAGAAGGATGGTGCAAGGGCGATTGAGGTTGCCGATGCTCCGAAGACGGAGAAGATCTGAATGCGTCCTGTTTCTTTCGCCCAGGTGGAGAGAAAGAGTATGGTATAGTACGGCACAGTGACTGATTTCGAAGACTTGCGTTCTCTGAACTACCGTTGGAGGGGATCTTGATACCACATAAATGATACACATGAGTAATGAAACCCCTTTCACGATCGTAACATGTACACTCGTTTCTGTTCGCGTATTCCTAAACTATACCCATTTTCTTTTGTGAGACCTGCTCCTTCAGCCTTGCGAACACTATCAATTACAGCATTCCGGCTTCCCCATCCAAGGCAACCCGAAGATAGACACCTGCCGAGCTTTTGCCAATGCGGGTCGAGGGGCGCACTAGGGTTGTTGGCCGCCTTATGTGACGGGGTTGTGGCTTGGATTGTGGGTCGTATCGCATCGCGTCTCGGATGCAGTATGGAAATCTAGTATAGCTGTAGGAATGACTGTGGGGATACTGTTTGATTTGACCGGGCTTGCTTGATGTGCGAAAAAAGTAAGTCGTGCGAGATGAATGAATTGTGCTGAGATGTTTAGTACGAGCGGGGTTATATAGATGTACTAGAAAGAGAGAGAGAGTGTGTGTGTGAGGAAAGAATAATATAATTCTAGCATTGCCTCTCTGGGAAGCTGCAGTATACTAACAGCGATGCTATCTTCGTAGAGCGCAAGTGTTGATTTCGGGAGTTATTTTTGTTAGCATGGGGAGCTGGGATTCTGTGTGAAGATAAAGTTGATGTAGGTATGTAAGTTGGTCCTTGTATCAAAAGCTAAAATAAGGAAGGACTGAGTCTACCCCAGGAGGAGTATCCTCAGACGTTATCGTTTCGGTTGACAGATCTATTTAATCGGAATCTCCGAAAGAACCTCTTGATTGAGCTGTTCCTCGTCGAACCTTCCGCACCTCCAGGACGGGAAGCTTGCAACGACACAGACTCGAACCTTGGTACTTCTTGACTGATACGAAGTCGTCCCAGTTTCACCTGCTCGCATACTTGTTCACGCGGTTCGTCCTCTACAACGTCGTCAAGCCTGCCGGGCTTCGCAGCCCGTCCCGCAAAACAGATAAGCCGCTGCTCCAAGTTACCTTCCGCCACTTCACCATACGCCTCACCATCCATCAAGCCATGCACATACGCGTCACCAACAAAAGAGAATAACTCTGTATAGTTCTGCTTACGCATAACATACGCCATCTTCCCACCAGCCAACACACAAACTTGGTCATGCAAATTGGCCGTCCGCGGGCCCAGACCAATACAACCCCGCGCAGTCCTAAACATGCGGCGATTAGGTAGATGTGATATTCGCTTTCGTGTCGAAGGCGACCGTGCACAGCATTAACTTTTCATCGCGGGTACAGCCGCGTATCTCTGTGTACCCACCGTTACTTGTAGGAGCAGAAAGATGTCGGCAATATAGGTACGGCTGAATACATCAGATTATGCATGTTTGCCGTGGTTTTTGATACCTGTTTTATACGGATACGCGTGGCTTGTGCCGAAAATATTTACCTCTGGTGGGAAAATAGAGTCGTGGTTTACAAAGGGGAACGTGCTACGATTCATGGTGATGCTGGAGGCGAGCATGCTTGGGCCCAGAGCAACGATGTAGTCGAGCAGGATGCCTTTGAGACTCAGCTTGCCCTTTCTACGGTTCAATATCTCTGCAGGGTGGCCGTCACACGCATCGTGTAAGGGTAGTAGCGTTTGGCGATATTTCACGTCTTCGAGGTACTAGGGATAGTATTCCTGCCTCCAGTTCGGTACCCAAGATGGCAGATTGTCAACGTCGGTAATTTGAACTGATGGTCTGTCTGGCACAATGATCTAGCTGAATATGTCCAGTGAGCCAGCTTGACGGATATCGTACAGAACGGATTGCGCGAATGTTTCGGCACAGGATTGGTTGTAATGAATCATGTCTTCTGAGCCTGGGAGTAGGCCCAGCATGCCAAAGACATGATCGTGCGGGTTGGTCGCCTCACGGTAGCGCCCTTGGAGAACAGCTTCAGAGAAGCTCAAGTACTCCTGCTTTCTTAAACACCGTGATAATTGCTGTACATTCTTGAGACGCGCCATTCGCGTGCATATATTCAGCGGTAGTGATGCCAATACTCCATCCCCATGGCAACATTTCTCCTCTTGATAGTGATGCACAAAATGCGTCGACGAACCATTTGTCATCTCCTGAAACTTGTCCAAATTGCCGCCAATACAAAATGTCAGGTCTGCGGCTAAAACGGCTTCTTGCAGTGTCCACATGCGTGACCACCACTCTGCGCGGAACAAGCCAAACACATGCTCAAACAGTGGAAAAACTTAATCCGTAGCCTGGCCTAGCTGGACCAGTTTCGGACCCCAATACATCTCCGGCTGTCCTGCCATCTCGTTGATGAACGCGGCAAAGTTGTGGTGAAATCCATAAAAATGTACGATTACGCGCGATGCCTCCCTGTATATTGTGCCCATGAGCTCGAGTTGCTCTGTTTTCTCTGGAATATCTTGTTGATTTATACATATTGCATCTATTTATAGCAGACGAGCCTTGGTCCGGTGTCGTAGCTCGCAAAGTGCCAGCTCCAGATTCGCCGTTGCTTCAAAGGATCCGTTGCAGACTTTGATGGGCTTGGGATTGGTGGGTTGGCCCCAGACGTATGATAGTGCGTCATATATGGGTGATGTATTGAGGGATACCATGGTGAGCTGACTGTGGATCGTATCACCGTTGCGTCCAGGCTTGAAGTCCAGGAGTCGAATCTCACGACGCTTAGGCTAGCATGGTGTAGAGTGCAGAACATGTCATGGTGTCATTTAGAATTAGCCGCTCGATAATCGTGGGACGGATTCTCTTTGATGAAAAACCCGGAACATGAATTGGCTACAATTACAGCAACCAAAACTTCTTCCTTCAGCTTCCCTCAGCTCGTGAGGGGTCTGCGCCACCTGCGGAACGCCACTCACGCTACACTTTAGTGTGGCATATCACACTACGACAGTAAAATATTGGTAAAGACAACCTACTAATTACACCACACTCTATGTCGTGATTATAGCTGTTGATGTTTTTTCGTGGACTTTGCACAGAAAGAAGGGAAAAGTCGTGGGCAAGAGGTTCAGGTTAGAATCTCCCATCTCAGCCCCTCTGCTTTACTTCCAGCTTTTCAAGCCAGCTTGCTCGCACAAATCAACCTGGAGAATGGATAGCAGGTATCACACTATGTCATTATTCATTCTACCCTTACTTCCATACAATCTCTTCTAATCCAAATATCCCACCTTGTACCTCAATCCATGTCCAAATCTGAATAAAGGATCCTTGGTGTCAAATGGTACATCTTCTTTGCTCCCGACAATAGCTTCATCGCTCCTTGGCAAATCAAATGGCAGTAACCCCTCAGGACCCGATCCCTCAACACTGAAGAGAATGTCCAAAAACGCATCTGGGCTGGCACCATAATTCACCAAAAGTGCGGCAGCGTTCTCGGCAATCTCGGGTACGGCAGCAGGTCGGTCAACGTAGATGTCGACAACAGTGGGGACAGCAGAGAAGATAGCCGCCTGGCGCGCTTTCTCGGTGGCATTGTACTCCAAACTGCCGTCATGGTAGTTGCGCTCGAAACCACCGGGACGGGGCTCGTACGGCGCATTGAGGCGGAGGAAAGCGTAGTCTGCTTCAGCGGGCGTCGCAACGACGGTCAAGTTGCGCTGCTCGAGGAACGTCTTGTTAAATCCTTCAATGTAGAACTTGGCGTTGCCTGCGGACTTTAAGGGGAGGAAATCGTGCTCGTTTGTAAGAAGAGTGAAGGACTTGCGCTGTGTTTCGTAGCCTAGGCGCATCCATTCTGGCTTCCCGACGTTCTGGACAGCGGCGTCGACATCGACATAAGGGTTGTCGAAGAGGCCAAGGAGGAATTTCTCACGGAGGAGTCGGCGGACGGAGACGTCGATGCGGTCTTCGCTGATGATGCCTTGGTTTACGAGCTCGAGGATGAGATCTGTGCGGTCTTCACCTCCGAGTTGGTCGGTCCCTGCGTTTAGGATTTTCTCGGCTCTTTGGAGCTCAGTTAGATTCTCGGCGCCCCATGCACGAGCTGGCATATCTTGGCCGGCGATGATGGCGTCGGTGACCAAGCCCCAGTCAGAAACAACGATACCGTCGAAGCCGAGTTTATCACGGAGGAGACCTGTTACGATGTCCTTGTTCATCCCAGCCGCAACTTCCTCGAGCGGAGTGCCAACCGGTCTCGAATAGTAAGGCATCATTTGCCGTGATCCAGCTGCGATAGCAGCCTTGAATGGGATGAGGTGGTATTCGAAGTTATTGCCAGGGTAGGTTGCGTTCTTTCCATAAGTGAAATGACTGTCCCTGCCATCCTGTACTGGTCCACTCCCTGGGAAGTGCTTCGACACTGTGGTAACGGAATCGTTTCCAAAGCCATGGGGACCAGTGAAACCCTTGATATACTCAACAACTAGCCTGGCAGTCGTATACGCATCCTCGCCCATAGTGGTGCTGATTCTGGCCCAACGCGGCTCGGTAGCAACGTCAATCTGGGGATGCAAAGCAGACCGGATACCGACGGCAATATATTCTTGACGCGCAATATCTGCAAAAGCATGGATGAGCTCTGCGTCACGTAGAGCTGCGAGTCCAATGCTAGCAGGCCATTGAGAGAATCGAGTTGCCGCAATCTGGCTACCGACAGCGTTTGCAAATGCGTGACGAGGGTCAGATGAGAGTGTGATAGGAATCCCTAGGCGGGTGTCTGCTGCCAATTTTTGCAGTGCGTTGTACCACTGAGCTGTTGCGCGTACATCCGCGATGGGTCCATTGAGATTGAAATGAGTCATGAGTTTTCCGCTGACAGCAGGAGCTGTTGTATTTGTGAGGGTACCATTTGGTCCCTGTACGAGAATGTTGTGGAAAAGTTGACCAGCCTTCTCATCGAGGTTCATGCGTTGGATAAGATCTTCGACGCGCTCGTCAACCGACAGTGAGGCATCACGGTAGGGCAAGACATCTGTGGTAGATGTTCGTGCTGTGACTGCGTTCAGCTTGGTATTTCTTGAGACCGGTGTGAATATGGCAGATGCCATGGCCGATGTGGCGAAAAGAAGCGCAGTGAAAGCGGTCAGCTTTCGCTGGCTACGCTTGTGGGCGGACGTCATGATGTGCTGAATAGAAGGGCCGTAGTGTGAGATGTTCCCCAGAATACCGACAACCCGGCATGCTCAACCCAGGTACTTGTACTCTGGCTCGGAATAGCATTGCCACGACCATCCACCTTGATGCTGAACCATGCAGCCACAACCGAGGATGTGCCATCTTGGAAACACCACTCCAACGCCACTTTGTGTGATTTCGACTAATAACCATACCCAAGACGTAACGCCAACCTCCTCCGCCAGCTCCCACATGCCACCACCCGAAGCCGAAGGTTGTTGCCAAGGTTGTAGAATGTGGAGTGCGGAGAGAATGCGGGTTAAACCTACCGACACTAGCAAGACCTCCGCCCCGAACATCAACCGAACGATTTCTGATTGGTCGCTAGCTTAGCTACATGAGATATGACGTCTACTGGACGGCCACCGCGAGCCCTTCCTGGCTGTTGCACGCCGTCATGTGAGCAGGAGAAGAACTCTGCGCTGCATGCACTCCACATTCCGTCCCACATTTCCCATGTGTTTGCAAGGATGCAATTCCACTCGGTACTTGAAGTGGAACCGTTTTTGAACAACACCTTTGGCGACTCGCTTTCCATCGTACATGATGTGAAGGACATCAGCTCTAGGAACCATGTCACTGTGGACTGAACGTAATCCAACACTCATGCTCCTAGAATCAATCAGCGAACATGTCCGGTGCATAATATATTAAGTAAGAATTATCACCTTCATCTCTGCAAACGTTTCGTCAGTGAAGACTTCGAATCTCGACGTGATACCAGGAGCCATGCCCTCAAAGCCTGGCTTGATCTGCGTACTGTACTTTCGGTAGATGGATGGGATGAGTGCCATCTCGGCCATCGCCAAGCTGCAGTGTTTATTAGCTCAGCGTAGCCGACGGTGCTTGAAGCTAATAACTAACTGCATGCCGATACACATCCGCGCTCCACTTGAAAATGGCCACCACCATTTCTTCATCTCCGCCAAGACTGGATCTTTCGAATCTTTGAGCCAGCGATGCGGATCCCATCTCAACGGATCGGGGAAAATGCCTGCATCCCCGTTCCGGTGTAACGAGTAGGGTGCCATACTACATACTGTTCCGCCAGGAATTCTGTACCCGCCGATCACGGTATCGACTGGATTGGATCGTGGCTCGGAAGCCGGCAAGGGTGAAAAAAGTCGCAATGTCTCTTTGAGCACGGCATCGAGATATGGTAGCCGATCGGCAGTTTCGAGATCTATCACACCGTTCTTGAAAACAGTGTCAGGTAGACGACGACATTCGTCAATCAGTTGTCGCTGTATGGCAGCATTCTGTGGAAGAGATAGACACCAGATCAAGAACATGAGCGTATCGCTCGTAGTATCTATGCCTGCCAGGAGATGATCAGCGCACTCACTGGCGATATCCAGTTCATCCAACATTGCAATGTCCTTGACATTCCAAAGTCGTTCTATGATTGAGTTTTGCGCCTTCACTCGGAGTTCTGTGGAAGCATCACGGTACGTGTACATTGCTTGTAAGGCATGTTTGCGTATACCAGTGTAGGTAGCCGGCTTTCCCATTGGCAGTATCGGAGTTACTAATCGCTCGATGGTACCGGTGCGGGTGTACAGCCATTTCGTTAGCCAGGGCAGATGCACAGCGAACCACGATAGCTGTCGGCGCGCTGGATCCATGATGTCGTTAAGCAGAACAAGGTGTGATGTGTTGCCTTGAAGGGCAGAGCTGGCGCCAAATTCCTTGCTCCCATAAAGAAAGCCTGTGATGGCGTCGATAGCATAGTAGTGCAAAGCAGAGAAGATCTCCAATCCATCCTTCGCTGGAGTTCTATCGATCAGATCCAAGAAATTACCAATCTTGTCATGCACAAGTAGTGCTGTGTGTCCTCTCAGGACAGCGCTTTTCGAATATGCATGTGCAACCAGTCTCTTTCTGGTAGCATGGTCCGCGACGCTCTCGAAGGTGAACAGATTTTTCTTCCCGTAGGCATCAAACATACGGTAGAAATCCGTTCTTTCGAAACCACTTCCAGCACCATATATAGTGCGTAATGCGGAAAGCGAACAGAAGTGGACTTCATTGGGTCCGATTCGAACGACAGGCCCGTAAATCTGGTGTAGCTTGTTGATTGAGCTTGTTCGTTGGCCTTTCCAATCGTCCCAAGCTAAGCGCCATTTCGTAAAGGCGTACAACTTAGGCCCAGGGACACTAGCCAATGGACTGGTAAAGATGTGTCTGAAAAGGCGATGTAGTAAGAGGACGAGGAAAGCGGTCAGTGCTGTCGAGAGCAGCGGCGAGGCCATGACGGTAGTGTTAGCGTGCTGATGTGGAAGCACAAGCCTTGATCAAAACGTGCGGGATCTAAATTGAGTTATAATGTGCTTCGAATTGCATTGCGGCGACAAAATAGAAGAAGTGCCATGTTGTTGGGAATTTGAGGTAGGTGGGACGGTAGCTCAGTTGGAAAGTGGGGTCCGGGAAGCTAGGTATTTCCTATCTCGAACGGTAGTAGATGCCCTTGCCCTCGACCAAGATTGCAATCAACCTTCCTCTAGACGTATAACTTGTTACCATTATTCCAGATACATCTGTGCTTAGATTGAGTATCTAAATATCATCTAGGACAGCTTTTTGTACCAGTCATGCAGTTTCCCTTCCGATACCAGCCTTGTATCTTGCCAAACACCTTTCTCTCGCAAACTTGTGATCAACAATCGGCTCTGGGTACCCATTTCTTTTCGCTATCTGCGCCGCCTTCCCTCCAGCTGCATATGGGTTATGTATCGCTGCGCCTTGCACGCCCTCTAATTCTGGTATCCATTTGCGGATGAAATCTCCGTCAGCATCAAACCTCTCGCTTTGCAGCCACGGGTTGAAAACGCGGAAGTACGGCTGCGGGTCAACGCCAGTACTGGCGGAAAATCCCCATCCTCCGTTATTGGATGCAAAGTCGCCGTCGATGAGGTGTGTGATGAAATACTGTTCACCAAGCCTCCAATCTTGAAGGAGATGTTTGGCTAAGAACGATGCGGTGATCATACGCAAACGGTTGTGCATGTATGCAGTTTGGTTAAGGCATCGCATCGCGGAGTCGACGATGGGATAGCCAGTCTGACCCTGAGTCCAGGCACGGAATTGAACGTCGCTGTACTCCCATTCGATGTTTGTGTACTCAAATTTGAAGGGCTTGTTCATGCTGACGGTGCATTAGCTTCTTGTACGGCAAATAGACGATTGACATACCACACATAGGGCCAATTCACGAGGACATGGCGGTAAAAGTCTCGCCATGCTACTTCTGATATCCAGCCTTTGATTCCGTCTTTCCCACCGTCGAGCTTCTTGGTCGAGTTCACATCCCTCGCCATCCTTACACTAGTGCGCGCAGCTAGTGTTCCAGCGGCATGGTGCGCGCTCACGCGGCCGGTGCTATTAAGACTTGGATAATTACGTGTGTCTTTATATTTGATGACCTTCTCAACCAGGAAATGTTCCACTCGGTCAATTGCCGCCGCTTCACCAGCTGGCCAAAGGTGGTGCAACTGCTCCTTCTGATCTTCGGTCAGACTCTTGGACTCAGGTAAGTTGGGGATTGCTGCGTGGAACAGTTTCGCAAACTTGTCGCGGAAACCTGTTGGATTCCTCTCGGGCATGGTACGCTCGTTCAGGAGATGTGGATGCGCATGCAGATATGCGAGCCATGAGCGAAACCAAGGCGAATACACCGCATATTGCTTTCCACCACCAGTCTTCAAGCATCCAGGTGGTAGCACGCAATCATCATGTTGTGGATCGAAGTTGATTCCCTTTTGCAACATCAACCGTACCAACCTTTCCTCTCGTCGCAGTTCATCAGGCTCATACTCCAAGTTGCAAAATACGTTCTTCACATTCCACTCCTGCGCTAATTCAGCCATACGGCTTGCAACATCCCTTCGCTGCGGGATTGCCTCAATGTATAGCGGTATATCGAGATCATCAAGCTCCTTCCTCAGCGCTTCCACCGACCGAAGCTCAAAATCGCACTTCGCCGGGCTAACCAAGTGTGCCTCCCAATCCTGCGGACTCATGAACCACACACCAACCACCCCAATCTTCCTCTCTTTGGCGAGTTTATACGCCTTGGACAGGCCTGTGTTGTCACGAACTCGCAGATCGCGCTTGAACCAGTGTATGACCGCGTCCTCGTTTCCCACCACCATTGAATCTCGTATCGCAGCTCGATCATCCTTCGTACTCGCCAAAGTTTTGTTCAAAACTTCGATGGGCCGTGGGATTTCATTGTCATTGTACATGGCGCATCGCTCGTTGTTCATTTCGGCAGGGTAGTATCTCCGATCGACGATTCCTGCCCGCTCCTCTGGCCGTGAGTGGTCGAAGCTTGGCTCATTTTGTACATCCTCTCCCGGAGCACTAGTCTCGTCGACCTTTGCGATGGTTTCGATGGGCGGCGCAGCTTTCGTGAAAGCTTTGTGCAGCGGTTTGGATAGTCGAGAGCGTTTATTAGGAGAGGCGCCGGAGACGTCGGTATAGCCAGCTGCGGAGGCAGCATTAGGTGGAATTGAGGATGATTTGCGTTTTGGAGGCATGGTTGCAATCGATCTAGAATTAAACAAAGAGATGCTCGTCGTGAATGGGTTCGTATAGAGGCAGTAGACGGATTTGTTTCGTAGAAATGTACCAGGTCGTTTCAAAGTTGCTAGGCAAGCAATTCTGCACATGTAGACAAGGACGACAATGAGCTGAACAGTAAAGCACGAAACAAAGTCGCAACTTTTAGGAGACGCGTGATTTCGCGATCGCGTCGCAATCCGATCAATGACGCAGATCGTCGCTAGAATGCGGGTGTACCGATCAGTACCAGATTAGCGAGACTGACCCCTGCTGTGGCCACGCGAGCCATCAGAGAGGTCTGTCATACCATCATGTCTACAGTACAAATAAAGTTACATGTGGCGTAGACACAAGTAGACTTTGGCAAAATAGTGCTGTATTCATCCTGAAGGTGAATATATCCCGAGGCAGCGAGCCGACCATCAATCCCGTCATTGACAGCTGGCACGTCCAAGGATCCTTTGGCTGATATCACAGGTGTGGTACTCTGTCAGAGGAGCACACCGCTTGTTTTGTGTCTCGAACGGTAACCAAGAAGACTGGATATCTCAGGTTCCTTCATGACTTCCAGACTCCTATTTTGCGTCGGATTTGCCTAAAGCAGACAATCATTCGACGTAGCTGCTTAGGCCACCATGCGATCATCAAATCTGCCTCAGGCTTCCCGCGCTATGTCACTTACCAAGATCGCTTGTCGAATGGAACATGGTCTTCAGCTGCTCCCATCCTCGATGCCATCCTCGATGCCATCCTCGATGGCAACGTGCATTTTCCTGACGTGCCTGGATGGTGTCTCTCGTCTGTACTTGTGATACTTGGCGGAATACGAAGTTACCATAGTATTCATACAACTTGTGTTTGACTTTGTTTGAACGCAGTCTGATGCTATATAATTCGTTCGAGGCAGTTGTACAACTTGATTAGCAGCGTGTTTCAAACTTTACACCGTTCGCATCTACTGCAGGAGCGCTAAAGGGCGTGCTGATAATGCAGGCAGACAAATTTTGACTATGGTATCACGGTCATGACGCGTAACATAGTCGAAGTCTACCCGTCAGCGCATTGAGATGCAAGAAGGCAAGATGGAGATAGAGAATCGAGACTAAGTGGCCCCCCTCAACGATAGGCTTCGACGCTTTGCTGTGCGCATTCGTCATGCAGATTACCATAATCCCCAAGCTCTGCCCATTACAGCAAACGGTCAACGGTAGCCAGAGTCTCAGCGTGATCATGGTGCGGAGAAAGTATACTCGTTGAAAAAGCCGAATCGCTGTTCTAGAGAGCACGGAGTCGTTGTAGGCAGTGGTGAGTGTATCATTGGCGAATGATGGACCTGTGGAAGGCGAAGACGTCGTGGGACTGACCATGTGGGGGCAGGAGGCAACAGGAGAACACGTGTATGAAGATCATGAGATGTAAAAATTACTGTCAGAGCAGATGGAGAGAGGACAATATCTGACGAGAACAGATTTCAAGAGTGGACACTCATGTCAGAGTAGCTAATTAGGTAGGTAGGTATTACGGTTTCGTGGGACGTACAGGCAAAGGGAAGAAAGTGGGGTACCAGGCATGCGAACCCCACCAACCACCATTCTTACATGGTACACTGCACCCCCAAGCATTGCATGCGCCATCGTACATCAATCCCTCTCACTGCGCGTACTCAGGGCCTGCAAAATCAAACACCGCCAATGTGGCAACCTATGGTCTATAAGGCGTCCCACCGCTGCGCAGCGTCTTCTCCACGAATCAGCTTCAACACTACCATATTCGCCGCGTCCACACACCCAGCAAACCGTAGTGCTCACTAATCCGTCATGCCTAACATCACGACTCCACCCCATAGCTGCCTAGGAGATGAATCCATTGACCGGTTCGAAGGAGTCACTTCCTCGCACCTTTTCACCTCATCGGGCTGTGCTCTAATAAGGGCACAGAAAGCTTTACCTTGAGCCTCACCGCGCTTGCCGCTGACGTACAGGAGAGTCTCTCGTCCAATAAAAGTTCGGAATCGACCACTGCATTTAATAGGTGCACCAGTTATAGCCGTACACGTGAGCGCTTCAAAGGGCCGAGTCCTTAGCATACGCCGCTCCGAGACCTTCCAAGATGGATGGATGCATTATATGGAAGTTTTCGAAGGGCGAAGAATGGATCATGGGACTGAAAATCGTATTTCTACTGTGAAGGCGGTGATGAGAAATGTGGTGAGTCCCTAAAGTTATCCACATTCGCACGAGCGAGTGAGATTGGGTGCCATATATAAAGGATGGGTGAAGTACAGTGAATTTGAAGCATTAAACTGGAAAGTTCATGTACGGATCTCGAATCTATCATCAAACATGGACAGAATTACTCGACAGACCCCCCCGCGTAGGAGCTCTGCTTCTACGGAGCTCACATTCACTACGACCGAGCAGGCCAAATCCGATCCTTGTACGAATTTCCTCGAGGTCAATCATATGGTATCGCAGCTACTCGAAGCATTCTCCGTCTTCCAAAAACACCAGGATCATCTTTACAATGTCGATGATCGTCTCCAAGGATCCACGGTCCTAAAGCAACCCCACAAGGACGGAGACCCTGAACCAGACCCTGAACCACCAGCAGCACCCCCGTATGTTCCCAATTCTCAAACTCCATGTCCAATGTCACTCTCTCCATTTCTGCATGCCCAGCATCCCCAGACTGATCCCACCTTAGTGTCATAATCCTGTCCCAATCCAGCATCGCAGCCGCTGCGCCCCACTTCCAGGTCCCAGACCCTGCATATCAAAATCTCCAGCCACAACGAGCGACGTCATCCTCATACAGGTACCACAGTCCCTGCTTTAACAGAATCCCTCTCAATCTTCCCTCCCAACACACTCCCAATTCTCCATTCTGCGACATCGCGAACGATAAAGGGGTCGAGCATTCGGTCCACATACAAAGGCCCGATACAACAACGCCGACATTAAGCAATAAGTCAGCACACATCTCGGTGAGTTTGGGGGAACTAGAAGGAGGAACTTTCGACACGCGACGCGTCTCAAAAAATCGTCCGAACACACATATAAAAGCCATACAGAATTGCTAACAATACCACTCTCTTAGGGTCTTCCCACAATCTCCACAAAATTCAATAAGCCCATATACGGTACCATACCTATATATCCACTTCTTTCCCCCACCTTTTCGCATACCGAGATCAAGGCTTCGCGAAACACACAGTACCACCGAAACGCGAGCCATGGGTTCGAAATCCAGCAAACTCGATCCCCAGGCTTCAAATGGCAAACTTCAGCTCTCGCAGAAACAACTGGATAAAGCGGAGATGCAAGAGCCCAGTAATTATTACTCGCATCGGAGTAAGAGCATGAGGAGAAAGGCGGATAAGTCTGGAGCTGCGGCTGCGGCTGCGGGTTCAGGGGGTGGTGGTGGGTCGGTTTGACTGTGGTGAGAGGTTGAGGTAGTGGGCATGGTTTTGGCGTGGAGGAGGGGGGGTGGAGAGGATGGCGGATATTGGGAATTGTGGGTTCGCAGATGGGATGGTGCAGTATCTTGGGGAATGATCAGATTGTATCGAGCTGAGAAGTGTGGCATTGTGGAAATGAAAGGCGTTGGAGTTCTTGGTTACTTTTGATATCAACATCTTACACTCTTATCCCTCGCATTTTCACTTCTTCTTGCAAAGGAAACCAGTGGGATTCAATGTCCATCTGTGAATCCAACAGCACCATTCCGCTCACCCTGCACAAGGAGTTTCAACTCAGAGCGCAAAGACATGTGAGATTTCATCCGTGCTCCGAGGAACATCGTCCTCCCTCTGGAAGCAGTTCTTATATATCTTGTGGCTCAGCCTGTCGTCTTCACGAGAAAGGTCTCTTGCTTTGCTGCCCAAGCATAAGCTTACGAACCCAGGTGCAGTATTTTGTTCGCAGCATGGACTTGTTGTTTTTATACACAATGTAAATGCTCACTGGTCTGACAATTCCCGGTTTATACATGACCCAACGTAGTAGTGCAACTATCGATTGCGCCGACTAACCTCGACGAAAGATTAACACAAAAGTTCAAGTACAAATTCGCGCTACATGGCGATACTACACCACAGGAACTACATCTACATCCTAAGACTCACTAATCATACAAAAAAATAGGAATGCCCGGTATTACTCCATTTTCTACAACACCAACACTGCCCATCTCTTTCTTTTCCCTACCCACCTCTTTCAGTCCAACATCCAAATATCATCTCCATCACTATTAATCTTTTGATCGACATTTCTCCGCGAAGAAAGTCGCACCTAACGACTCCCTCTCCTCTCCGCCGGGCCAGGGACCATGACCCTGAATTGCCTCTCAGTCCCGGCACTCCCTCCTCCTACAGGTGCGTAGGGACTGAAATGCTGTTGCTGTTGCTGTTGCTGTTGCTGTTGTTGTTGCTGTTGTTGTTGCTGTTGCTGTTGTTGTTGCTGTTGCTGTTGCTGTTGTTGCTGCTGCTGCTGCTGTGATGCCTGTCCCTGTGGCGGTGCAGGTGCCAACTGCGGTTGACCTCCCCTCTCCCCGCCTCCAGTCTGTGGTCTCTTGCCCACTGGACTCTGTGGCCCATAGGGGCTGGGGTAACTGGGTAGATGTTGTAAGGGCATCGGGGCCGGGGCTAGTGCGCGTGCGCCGTAGGAGGCGTTGGGGTGATTTGAAGTATGAGGGTGTGGAGCGTGAGGATTAGGGTATGATGGGAATGAGCCAGAGGGCAGGGCGGCGAGTGGCGAGTAGTGCATCATCATGTGATGGGGAGGCGGTGGTGGTGGCGCGGAAACGTACATGTACTGTGCACCGGGGTGGGGTTGAGAGTATAGTGACATGTATGCTTCCGCCGGGGCGTGATGAGCAGAGTGTTGTGCGTGATAAGTCGGAGACGGAAGTTGTTGGTGTTGGGAGTCTGAGGGTTGCGGCTGGGGTGTTGCGGCACCGGTAGCTGAGCCGATGGATGTCCTTGGCCCTTTTCGCGTGATAGAGTTGGAACGAGAAGTTGGTGTCTTGGTAGGCGTCCCGTTCTTCTCGTCTTGTTCGCGTTTTCTTGCCTTTCGTTCGGCCCACCAAATTGTCATGGATTGGCTGCGCTTTTCACTTTTGACGCGTGGTTTGCGCCGTGAGCCTGAGGCGGGTGATGTTTCTTCGATGTAGCCGCTCGTGTATTGACTTAGTGGCGCTGTTAGCATATAGGCATCCGGCGTGCTTGATTCGTTTGGATGTGCCATAGGCACCTCTTGAGAAGGCAACACCCGCGGTGTGTTGTGATAGACGGCCTCAGCCGAGGTCGGAGGCAGCAAGGGTATGTCTGCCTGAAGCGGTTCACCGATAGTGAACTGGCCTTGACCTTCACTCATAGAATTCAACGCTGGAGGTGGGGCGTTCGCGCCTGGAACCGATGGAATCGGTGTCCCGGCTGCACTGGTCTTCTTGCGCGGGCCCTTCTTCACACCAAAATCGCTTCGTCTTGCCACGTTCTTGCTTCCAGCAGGACGACCGCGCTTAGGATTGGCATCCGACTGTTCGTCTACGTCCATAATAGACGAGCCTTCCTCACCCGAGCTCCCACCAGCCGACTCTTCTCGCATTTCTTGGATGCGTTGATGAAGCAAATTGGTAGCTGCCGTTCTCGCGCGCTTCGCAGCTCTACCTTCAGGCTCGGGCGTCTCTGAGTCAGGCTTCCCGAATGCTTTGTTGCTGACCCCCTTCTTGCGTGCTCCACCCCATCCATTGTGTTTCTTTGGGGTATTGGCCCCTGTACCTGTGTCAGTGCCATCGAATTTGCGAGTTGCTCTGCGTTGTCGCTTCGAGGGGCGTCCATCTTGGTCTACATCCTCGTCTTCTTCACTTGGTGCTGCTGACTCGAGCATGTCACGGGTCCGGCGTGTGCGCAATTCACGTCGGCCACCTTTCTCAGCTCCTGGTCTTTGTGCCCATGGATCTTGACACCCCGGCAGTTTCTTTGGATCGTATGTGTAGCCGTATAGGTCGGCTTCTTTCATATCCTCAAATATCTCTGGGGCGATTGGGATGCGTCCGCCATTGCAAGCCTTCTTCGCAGGATGCATATGCGGTGCGGTCTGGTGTTGTCAGTGTGACGATCGGACTACGTCGTAACGTTACTTACTCTCGCATCCAGCATCAAGTACTCGTCCTGCCATGCCTTGAGAATGTGTTGCGCATTTTCAGCCAACGCATACAATGTTTCGGTGCTTCGCTGCGATGCAGGAAACTTTGTCAATGAGGCGATAATGTCTTGTAAATCAGCCATGGGCTTGAATCGCGTTTGAAGTAGATAGTCGGCCCTGTCCTCACAATCTGCTTCTCGTGGCCAAGGCGCGTCTTCAACGAAAGGCTCCGGAAGATCTGAATCGGACAGCATGTCATCCTCCGGATCCAACAGCTTTGGTACAGATGATTCCGCAGGTGTTGAAACTGACTCACGGGGTGTTTGTGCACCGGAGCCACGGGGTAATGAAATCTTGGGGATTGGTAGTTTTCCCGTAGCTTTCTTTGAAGTTTTAGGATCAGGATCTGTTACAGATACTGGCGTATAGGACTCGTCTGGAATTGAATCTCGAACTCCGTTTGGCGGTGTTGCATTAGATTGGTTGGCTGCGTTTGGAACGTCCTGCATCGGCTCAAACCCGTCTTCGCTGTTGTCGTCTTCAATTGCGTGGTCGTCCTCGTCTTCCAAGTCCGAGTAATCTTCATGCTCACCATCGTGCGATTGCTTTGGTGGCTTGGCGTTTCCGTCCGGAGTGCTCTGATTGGATGGTTGGTCATCGTCTTCCTCTGTAAGCGGGAACATGGGAGCAGCATTTCGAGCAGGCCTGCTGGCTCGTGATGGAGAGGCTCCTCGAGTAGAGCCAGCCTTTGCGCGACCTCCTCTTCCTCTTCCTCGAGCACTGCGACCTCGATTGCCGCGTCCTCCGCGACCACGGCCTCGGCTCCCTCTCGGAGCTTGCTGGGCGACGTTTGGTACGTCAACGTCGCTTTCGTCCTCGCTCCCCTCTTCAGATACTGACATCTCTTCTGGTGTCGCAGAATCGTTGAGAACAGAAGGGAGCACGACTTTCCGTTCTTTGGGTAGTTTCCCGTGATGCTTCTTGAGACCATCGAAAAACTCGTGTGATAGGCCAAAGACCATCAAAAGTGGGTGCTCGAATGAAGCGTACACTTCGGGCGCAGCCTCGAAGGAATTGCCCGAAATGTTTGAAGCTGAGCGTGTCGTCTTCCTCGTGATGGTTGGACTTAGTTTTGTTGGACTGACTATTGGTGGTACAGTCTCTGGCCGGTCTGATTTGGACGGGGCTGACTTTCCTCCACGACCAGCGCGGGTTCGCACAGCTGCTTCATCTTGCAAAGAATTGCGCCGCTGCGAAGCGCGCGTTGGCGCATTCCTGGGCGGTGGCATTGATTAGGGGGCCGGGTATACTGATTGATGTTGATGGCAGGTTGACATGTGTGTATGGAGCAAAAGTTGGTGTGTACGCTCCCGGGGAGGCGTAGCGCAGATCGCAAGCCTGTTAGGGAGAGAAAGGGCCAGTAGAATAAGAGATGATGAAAACAGGGCGCCAGGGCAGAAACGACGCGCAAACAATCGCCCGTACTGCACTCTGCGATACAATGGCAAGAGACGGTCCAGATGGTACTGAAGCCGTAGCAGCGCGTGATGACCTTTGTCTGGGACTCGTGGCTGCTACAGCAAAAGCGAACCATGAGGCGCTTGGCAGCGTGCTAGGGCAGCCAATGGCAGCACGCCGCTAAATGGACTGGCATCTGGGTGCAGATGGTCACCGACAACAATGTAACACGCGCTATTGTCGTGATAGTAGCACAATATACACCTTCACCCTGCCCGTCCTGCGTCACCGTTGTCTTCACCCACCGCGCACTGCACCCCTTGACCTAGTGTGACCACAATGCCCCCCAAGACCGTGGAGGAACAGCTGGCGGAGCTGGAAATGGAGGCGGAGGCACCCGCTCCCCCGCCCAAGACGAAGGGGTCCCGCGCACCACGGCAGAAGCTGGCAGAGGACGTCGACGCCCTGAAGGAGCTGGAGGAACTCGAGGCCCTTGAGAAGTTCCAGGCCAGAGAAGCACCCCGCCCAACAAGCCGCTCCAATACGCCCAAGCTATCGTCGTCATCCACTGCATCCAGCAACCGCCGCACAGCTGGTGTAGCGACTCCCTCCTCCTCCACCGGATCAGCGCGCACAAGCGAGGATAGACCTGCAGCACCACGAAAGTCCGGAGAGAGCACCCGTTCCTTCCACCAGAGCTTCGCGCCCACCGAAGAGGAGCCAACCAAATCAGCCCCAGAGCCAAGGGAGGAGCCCAAGCAAGGTGGAGGAGGCTCATGGTGGGGAGGGGGATGGGGAGGACTCATCTCTACTGCCACCGCGGCCGCAGATGCAGCAAAGAAGCAAGCAGAGGCTGCTTATCAGGAGCTCCAAAAGAACGAAGAGGCCCAGCGATGGGCTGAGCAAGTACGCGGTAATGTTGGCACACTTCGCGGTTATGGTAGGCAACACTCCGATTCTTCTGCCATTTAGTCCCCTCTACTTACACACCTTAGGCGGCGAACTGAGTAAACGCGCTCTCCCAACGTTCACAAACATCCTCCACACCCTCGCACCCCCAATCTCACAACATGAACGCCTCCAAATACACATCACACACGACCTCATCGGCTACCCCTCTCTCGACCCGCTCATCTACCAGACCTTTGCAAGCGTCATGGCGCAAGTCGAAGGCGGCGACCTCATGGTGATCCAGCGCGGCTCCGAATCTACACAGAGAGGTTCAGTAGAGGGCTACAGAGGCGGCAGTGGTGGCTGGAACGATGGACCATGGTGGCGACACACTGAAAAGCGCGACCTCAGCGTTGTCAAGGGTCTCGCAGCTGGCACGAAGCTTGCGCGCGTGAGTGCAGAGACGTACGCAAATGAATTCTTTGCTGCGAGGGGAGGGGTGGAAGAAGCAGCCAAACAAGCCACAGAAGTGTTGAGCGAGACGAATCCCGTGCGGAGTAGTGATATCTTCATCGCCATTCAAGCCATCAGTTACCCCGCGCAAGATGAATTATTCGGATCGTCATCTTCCGCTGAAGAGAAGAGCGGTGCACAGGGTGACGAGGAGGAGGATGTCACGTTTGCTGTATACCTCCATGATCCTATTCATGGCATCAGCTTCAAGGCTGTCAGTCAGGCGTTTCCCATGAAGTGGGTGGAGTGGTTGGATGCGCCTGCCAACACAGAAGCGGCGGGCGAGGAAACACAAGTACCTCACGAGATCCAAGAGATTATCGAAAGTGGGGGTGTTGATCCTCGTGAATGGGTTTCTGAGTGGATGGAGGAGACGATCAACTTGAGCGTTGGTATCGTGGCACAGCGATATGTTGCGCGGAGAATGGGCGTTGGGGAAGGTGGTCTTGGGAAGGGCAGAGTACGGGAGGCAGCATTGGAGGCTGGCGGCGGTGAGGCTGCACGCGCTGGTATCATTTGAGCTGAGTTGTGGAAGCTATATTGTATTTCTATGATACG
This sequence comes from Plenodomus tracheiphilus IPT5, assembly GCA_010093695.1. NCBI lineage: Eukaryota > Fungi > Ascomycota > Dothideomycetes > Pleosporales > Leptosphaeriaceae > Plenodomus > Plenodomus tracheiphilus. The sequence continues at coordinate 31,653 of MU006317.1, forward strand.
GTCATGGGCTGGTATGTTGGCTTGGCGTTGTACCTGGATATCTCTGGCAATCTCATGCCTCTGGGGCACTGCTCCGCGACTTGCTTTGTATGCTCGTGCATAGTTTCGAGTGGCCTGACTGGAGGCAAAGCCCAGTTTACTCTGATCATGCAGACTCAGATTGAGCTTTTTGCATCGCATGATCGAACATCAAACAGACGCTCCATGTGGGTTCCAACACAGACAGATCTCTGCACTAGAGATCCATCGCACCATCACTGCACTCCATGCCCATATCCACAACCCCCAAGAGTAGGCAAAAGTCCCCCACCCAATATAAATCAACATTCAAACAATCCCACCCCTCTCCACCACCCATTTACTTCCCCACGCCCTTTCCCCCATCCCTCTTATCCTTCTTGTCCCCCTTACCTCCCTTCAAAATCTCCAAATGCCCCGCCTTTTGCGCAAGCAGTTTCTCTGTCTGGCCCACGAGGCCGCAGGAGCTCTTGTGCTTGATTTTATTCTGGACAATGAGAGAGGGTTTCTTGGGTTTTATGACGCGTGCGCCGGGTCGAGGGCCGGACTTTGAGGGTCTGGGTTTGGGGAGTGGTGTTAGTTGACTGTTGCATTCTGCTGTGGAAGGGTGTGTGGCACATGCGGAACGTGGATGGTGGTGATGGCGAATAGAGGAGGAAAGACTCACTTTCTTGCCGCTACGGGCTTGGACTTCTTGACTGCGCCTTGAGCCATGGTGTGTAGCGAGGTTGAATTTTTCGTGATTTAGGGTAGCAAGGTTGTCTTTCCGTATTGGCGTGTCGTTTGACAATTTCCGGTCGTGCTTGTCCTTGAGATTCTTTTCGCGCCTGCGTTGATGTCTTGGCGTGCATCATCTCGGCTAGCCGAGTGCGGTCTGGCGTATTGCGGGGATCCTGCATTTAGCCTTTTCACCCCATCACCCCATCACTCCCCACGTCTCCTTGAGCCCGAAGACCCGGGTTCCAAGTCTTCTGGACGCTGACTCCGAGAAGTTTCGCAGCGGAGACTGACGCGGAGCTACTTTGCTACCAATCTCGTACTGATATGGCACAGGAAGAGCGTACGGAAGAATTTTGTTGTCATCCCATCATCTTATAGCCTGTCGTTATAGGTTGCACCGTGCATTACCGTCACCGACTTCAACACCTACCTTGACTTAATCTGCAGCATGGGACCTGGCTATATTGACACGAGGAACTTGTGAGGCGGAGCCGGCCAAGTCTAGCTGCTTGAAGACGATTACTAAATGTAGACTGGACTTTTCTTATCAAAAGGAATTTATCCTTACAGAATACCCGGTCCCGCTATACGTGAACTAACCACCCAATGATTCAGCATTCCGCCATTTCGGACCGTTGTACTCCGAGGAACGGTCGGTGTTGGTACCTGGATCTTCACGGTCAGGCGAGGCTCTAGAGACGGGCTGGGGAAGATGTACAAGGATCGTGAGCTGTCTGGAGAACGATTGCTTGGTTGGTCTGTGGGGCCGGGGTAATATATAACATGCAGCATCCGGACGGCGATCGAAAGGTAAGGATCTTCCAGTCTTCTTCAGTGATCTCAAAGACGTTGTTGCTGTAGGACTACCTCGGCAGCAAATCGTCATGGAAGTCTTCTCACGTACAGCACTGGGCTTGCTTTCTCTCTCATTCGCTTTCGCCGGTACAGCTTCTGCTATCGAAGGTTTCCGCAAACCAACTGTCGCCACTCAAGGTGGCAACGGAAGTTCTCTACTCGCCTCTCGCGGTTCCCCCGTCCACATTCAAGCTGATGCAGCAGACTGGCCGGGTGTTTTACGTGCTGCACACGATCTTGCTCTCGACTTTGGACGCGTCACAGGTACCAATGGAACACTGACAGCAACTGGTACGGCCACGTTAAATGCTTCAACCATCTTTAATGTCACAGGCATCAGCGATGATTGGAGTGTTGGCTCAAGTGGGGCTGCTAGCACGGCAGGAACGATCATTGTCGGCACAATTGGCAAATCCAGTCTCATTGATGAATTGATCGCAAGCGGTCAACTTGACGTCAGCGCGATTAAAGGTCAATGGGAAGCATACGTCAGCACATTCGTACAGAATGCTGGAAACAGCACCGGTGGAGCGCTTGTCATCGCTGGTAGGGTTCCTAAAATTCAAGAATAATCAGAGACTGACTCCAAGCAGGCAGCGACCGTCGAGGTGCCATTTACGGTATCTACGATGTCTCGGAGCAAATTGGTGTCTCGCCATGGTATTGGTTCGCTGACGTTCCTGCGAAATCGCACGAGTCCATTTACGCACTCCAAGCTATCAAGGTCCAAAAGACACCAACAGTGAAGTATCGTGGTTTCTTCATCAACGATGAGGCGCCTGCCTTGACCGGCTGGGCGAACGACCGCTACCCTATTTCGCCTTACGGAGCCCCATTCGGAGCTGAATTCTACGCCAAGGTCTTCGAGCTGTTACTGAGGTCCAAGGCAAACTACCTCTGGCCAGCGATGTGGAATGGTATGTTCAACGTAGATGATCTGCGCAACCAACCCCTCGCGGACGAGTACGGCATTGTGATGGGAACTTCGCATACTGAACCCATGGTTCGTGCTACGTCAGAGTGGAATAAAGTCGCGAAGGGAGCAGAGTCAGGATGGTCGTGGGCTACCAATAACGCCACGCTGTACGAGTACTTCACAGAGGGTGCCAAGCGCGCTGCACCTTACGAGAACGTCGTGACAGTGGGCATGCGTGGATATCACGACACTGCCATGTCCTCGGATGTTCAGACCAGTGTCCTGGAAGCTGTTGTCGAAGCTCAACAGGACATCCTCACCAAGGTCTACGGTAACGCCTCCGAGGTACCCCAAATGTGGTGCTTGTACAAGGAGGTTCAAGACTACTTCGAGGCCGGCATGCAAGTTCCTGACTGGGTCACGCTTCTCTGGACCGAAGACAACTGGCAAAACATCCGAAGACTCCCCGTCGGTGATGAGAAGAAGAGGTCTGGCGGTGCTGGTGTGTACTACCACTTCGACTATGTTGGTGACTCCCGTAACTACAAGTGGCAGGACACCATCCAGCTTCAGAAGACCTACGAACAAATGAAGCTTGCTAAGGACCGAGATGCGGATCGTATCTGGATCGTCAATGTCGGCGACATCAAGCCCGCTGAGATGGCTATCAGCCACTGGTTCGATATTGCCTATGATATCGACGCCTACGATGAGACCTCCGTTCCCCAATGGATCACTGAATGGGCTGCTCGCAACTTTGGCGAAGAGCATGCTCAAGACATCTCTGATGTCATGGACGAATACGGTGCCCTTGCCAACATGCGCAAATTTGAGTGGGTCGAACCTTCATCTTACAGCATTCTTAACTATGAGGAAGCAGATCACATCCTCGCGAGGTGGCAGGCCCTTGCCAAGAAGGCACAGAAAATTAATGACGCTCTCCCTACCGAGGAACAGCCAGCCTTCTACGAGCTTGTGTTGCACAGGGTGCTTGCCGGAGGCAACTTTGTCGATATCCAGGTCTCTGGTGCAAGAAACATTATCTATGCGCAAATGGGCAGAAACAGCGCAAATAGGTGGATGCAGCGCGTGATTGATGGAATGAACATCGATCACAACCTCACCAAGAGATACCACACGCAGCTCAATGGCAAATGGAATCATATGATGGATCAGACCCACTTGGGTTACCAAGGATTCTGGTGAGTACTCCGGGACATCAAATTGAAGCGCGAAATTAATCCTGAATACTAGGCAACAGCCTATGCGCCAATCCACTCCGGACCTCCGCTGGGTCCAGACTCTCGAAGACAGTCTCGCGGGCAACATGGGTATCGCCGTCGAGGGCAGCAACGCCACTATCCCCGGTGATGATATGTGGCACAGCAACGGTGGCGGCTCTCTCACTCTGCCCGGTATTACGCCCTATACCCCAAAGCGCTGGGTCGAGATCACCCACAGAGGCACCGGCCAGTTCAATTGGAATATTTCCGCCGACCCCTTCATCACTCTTTCCCAGACTGCCGGTACTCTGAGCCCCGACGACGACGACCTCCGCGTCTACATAGACGTGGACTGGACCAAAGTCCCTGACAACTTTGGCAAAATGAGCACTCTAAACTTCAGCTCCAGTACCCCCTACGGCACTCAAGGTAGTGCCCCCCAAGTAATGGTCATGGTAAACAAGACATCCATCCCCTCCAACTTCAGCGCAGGCTTTGTCGAATCTGCCGGCCAACTCGCCTTCGAAGCCGAACACTTTACCCGCCATACACCCGCAGGAAACCTATCCTACACCGTCCTACCAAAATACGGCCGCACACTCTCCGCAGTCAAGTTGAGCGACAACCTCGCCGAAGGCCTCACCACCTCCACAGCCCCAATGCTAGAATATGATTTCTTCACCTTCACCCCCACAACCGCCGCAAAGGGCCTAAACGTAACTTTAATTCTCACTCCGACCCACAATATCAACCCCAAACTGCCCCTCGCCTACATCACGCAAATCGACGACCTGCCCCCGCAACGCCGCCAACCCGTAATCGACCAGAAGCAGCCCAACTTCCCTGTTGAATGGGGCAGAGCGGTTGCGGATAGTGCGTGGTACAACACTACGCACTTTGGGGCTGTGGCTCCTGGCGCGCATACATTGAAGGTGTGGCTTGTGGAGGCGAATGTCATCTTGCAGAAGGTGATGTTGGATTTGGGGGGTGTGGCATATAGTCATAACGGACCGCCGGAGAGTTGGAGGGTTGGGAGTGGGGGAAATGCGACGAGTTATGCTTGAAAGATTTAGTTGGGCTTTGAGGTCCTGTGAGTTGATCGGGAAGAGATGATTAGTGTAATGGAATGAGATATATGTTACATGTGCTTGGTTCTGTGGATATATGATGCGTACTCGTCCTGCGTAACATTCCCAACCCATAAAAACGTGCAATGGTGCACTCCAGCTATTATCTGACACTATCGAATGGCTCTCCAGAAAGGCCCATTGCGTTCGCGAGGCAAGATCGTCCTTGACGCAATTGCACGTAAAACACCCATAAATTCTACTGCTCAGCGTGATATGTAGCATCGCATTACCATACATGTCCATTTCTACACCTCTCACCCGTGAAATTAGAATCGAGTAGTCTGGTATAGTACCAATCCACTCGTGAATGCCTTCGTGGAAGCTTCTTCATAGCGTGTAGGTTTACATCCATCGCTCGAGAATAATGGTTTAATGGGAGTGAGGTGCGATGCGGGTGCGTGCTGCGGTTTTCTGCAGTGTTGTTATGTCAATGGTGTGAAAGTAGCTGTGGCGCCGCATTGACGCCGTTATTGGGGATACGACGAGTAGATAGCCCTCGAGCATGCTCTATGTAGAAAAGGACCGTAAAACTGGCTTTGCGAGGTCTTGTGGAACTGTTTTTAAAACCTGGAGTGGGTCTCCGTAGGCATAGGAGGATGAACAAAGCTAAATGCAGTGTTGAAGATTGGGGTGAGGCCAAGTCGACTTGGTCTACGAAGATTGATCAACGTTCGTGAGTAGATGCTGCCGTAAATAACACCAGAGAAACATGATATTGTTGTACGGTCATTTCCACAAGGGTAGATTACACGAGCAAAATATTATTCAACTCGTAGACTCGATGTTACGACAAAGAGGGGTCGAAACGAAGTGAATTCTAAGAACGGCTACTTATACATCTCAGTGGTTTCAAGCGGGACTATCTTCAATCTCCTCGGCCATTTGCCTCTCGAGCGTACGCATACGCAAGTACCATCTGCCAAACAGGTGCTTTTCAGATGCGAAAGATATATCTTCCAACGTGTCCGCAGCAAGTTCGACACTCCTCTTCTTCAGCTCGGCTCTTGCCTCTGGGGCTATCTTATCGAATCCCGGTAGTTTTTCATAACGTCTTACCCTTTTCAAGATACGCTCTCGCCTGGCCTCCAATCTATGGAGTGGCTATGATGGATGCGCAGCCTCGTGTCGTCAAGGTCTCCAACACGGTTTCCGTATCGTCCTTGTGCGCGAATACAGCAATTAAGGATTCGAAAACCCGGCCCGGTAGTTGTTGCCCGTCACAATACACTGTGAACTCTTGAGCGAGGATCAACTCCTGTTGTATCCAGGCTCGCCGCCAGTACGGCAACGATAAGACCCGAGGAATGAACTCTAACTTTATGCTGTTGTTGAATGGGGTGAGAAGGTCTACTATCTCCTCTCTGCGGTCTGCTTCAGTGGTAAAGAAGCCCACCCCGTTCAAAAGTTGCCACGCTGCGCTTGCTTCCTTGTTACCTGTGTGGCCAAGGTACGCAAGAACATTTGTTGCGCCCTTATATATGTCGCGCATCATGTGTACTTGATGGCTGCGCTCTACGGTATCTTGTTGATTGATACACAACGCATCGATCCATAGACTCCGATCTTCGTCTTCCAATCGACTTCGCCCTAGAGCGTCGTACAGGTTCCGCCGAATTGTCGTTCGTATTCCATCGATGAAAATTTCTGGATCATCCGGGAGAGGCTGATTCCATTCGTACGACAGGGCCTCGTACTTATACTCATGAATTCGGCGTTGCTCCAGGGAGCAATGGATAAACTCGAATTGTCCGCCTCGCCTGAGCACCGCGATGCGAATAATGTCCGGCGCACGGAGGGGTAGATACTGATATCGGGAAACTTCCTCTGCGTTTGTGAGACACCGGGTTTTCGTAGACTCGAAATCTGTGGTCGTGGTAGAACCATTCGCATCTTCGTTACCTGTCGTAGCCAACCTTTCATAACATCCCTCAACCGAGGTTCTTGCTTTAGCCGCGTTGTGTTCGAACTTTCTCCATTGCCTGGATGTAACAGCAATACTGATTTCCGCGAGGCACTTGCAACATATACTACCTACCTATATATTCAGACTGAAGGAAACTGTTGAGAGCTTAAGCGCTCTTACATGAATGGGCGTCAGGCCCCCCAGCCCTTCTTCTCGTCACCTGACAGGCTCAGTAAGGCTCCAGTTTGTACAGTAAGAAGCATTACGACAATCTTACACATAAATGACAGCAGAGAAATTCTAGACCATGGGCTAATCAACAAATGACTGAACCTACTGGCTTGAAGTTCGTGTTCTGAAGATACCTATGGTAACCTCGTGAGCCGTCACCTTACGTTAAGCCGGTCTGGGGCTAGCGCAATCACCAACTGTGTCTTGGCTGTCCTTGGAATACAACCCAGTATTCTCCTTCGCTTCTGAGTCTCTGCTCATAGCATTCCCACATCGCTAGGCCCTGAACACCGGAGCCTCTGATACTTGACTTCAAATACGTGGGAGAAAGTGAGGACCATTCTACTGCCGTGCGATGACACAAACAGGGAAGTGCGACACGTGTCGACAAAGAAAAGTCAAGGTAAGAAGGCTTGATCGATTCTATACAATTGCATACATTAAATTCTTGTACAACGTCAAGATCTAGAAAAACTTTTAACAAACTGCAGTGCGACGAAGATAGGCCCAAATGCAGTGCTTGCCGGAAAAAGCAACGACCATGCATCTATTCGTACGGAAAGGCCTCTGCTTTCGTGTTACAGGATCCCAAACAAATGACCAAGCATGGAGTTTCGAAAGTTGCATCAATCAAATGGACTCTAGACGCCCCGGGACAGGAAACTGATCTTACGAACACGTTATTGTCGGATTTACGGACGATGACGGAGCGGCCGGCAGAGGATGGACAAGGAGTATTTCAAACCCTGGCCCCCGTATGCAAGTCTCAAACCCGACCATCGAAAAGGCGGGAAACCTGGCGAAAGCAAGCGCTGCAAGCTTATCTCCAGAAATTACAACAAGAGTCCTCTCCAATCACCTCTCGACCTTCATCGCCTGAAACTACATTAATAGCTGCGTATATCGATATGCTCGGCTATGAAACACCAGAGAAACAACCTCTTTCGATCCTGGGCACGTGGGTCCAATCTGTCCCGTCGCGTATTGGATCGAACCGAATGGTGGACCTTGCGGTCGAGTTTCTGATCAGCAGCTACTCAAAATTTTGGGATGATTCACACTCGAAGCGTAAGATCGCAAGAGCCTCGAAAGTGAAGGCGCTGAGGGAGCTGCAACTCGCCGTTTCGAACACTCAGACTGCAGCAACCTATGAAGTTCTCTTGGCAACCAAGTTGCATTATGCTGCGGAGGCATGTTCTCAATTACGGAGAACTGGATGTAACTGACATTATTAGGCATTGATGGGGATCGACACCATGTACCATGCGATACACGCGTTCGGGCTGGCAGAGCTGTTGAAGTCTGGGCACGTGTCAGGCGTTGATGATGAACACTTCTGGAATCTCATTGACAACACGTACATTGACGATGTAAGTAGCATGGATTCACTACCGCGATTTGCTGTACTAACCCACATAGGTTAATGAAGGTATGCTTGCAGGGCGAAGTTCGGTCTACGATAACGACTTTTATCTCTCTGCGACATATCCACCGCCACTAGGTTCAGATCAAATATCGCTCTCTGCTTTTCAAAAAGCCTCGATGTCTATCATGCACATTTTTATACAATGTCCACGTCTGACCGGCTTGGTTCGAAATGCGATTTTGCACCCCAAAGACATAAATGCGCTGGCATCCGCAATGTCATTGATGGAGTCGCTAGTTCAGCTTGACCTAGCGCGATATGTTGCGGAGCTTTTGCAATCGGCGGTCACCGTCATACACACCCCGACGTCTCCAGAAGTGGCGGACATCCTACCAGATTCCTTGTCGTTCGATTCCGTGCAAAGTATGGTGCTTTGCACGCGGTACTGGATGCTTCAAAATATACTGTGCGGTCTAGCAGAAGCACTATATCGACACTTTCCAGATGAATCTGGAATTTCCCTACTCCCTCCTCCAGAGCGCATACGAGCCATTGATATAGATGCGGCGATGAATCTGGCAAAGTCTCTCCCTTGGGCCGAGTCAACCTCACAAAAACTACCGCTCGTGCCGTTGCGACTGCATACTCCACTTCAGATATCCATTGGGCCATGGCATCGCATCATTCGGTATGTCAGCGTAATGCGCAGCGCTGGGCAGACATTGGAACCTGGTGTCGACGTACAACTCGGTCTCGAACTCACAAGAGCCGAACGCATGAAAGACTGGCTTATAGAACGATGCAATCGCATCCACAAACAATGGGACGTCGCGGTTGCGGACGAGAAGCCTCTCCTAGAAGCTCTAGATTCCATGGCAGGTGAACCAATCCCCGATTGGCTGCCCGTCCGTGTTCGCTTCGAGGCAGAAGATGGCGAGATGGTCATCAAATTGGACTATGAGAATAGAACGGGCACCTATTCGGAACAATATGACATTGGAAAGCCTCCACCAAAAAGGTCACCGCATCCTTTGACACCCAATCAGAAGTGGCAAAGGGAGAATTTCGGTGTGCAAGAACTACCATTGAGACCCAACACCGACAATGACACAGGATTTTCAATGAGAGTGTCCCCAGATAGCGCATTTGAAGGCACTTCCACACCACCGAGGACTTCGTCAACAAGTCCGGTTGACTTCATACACAGCACAGGCAGGAACCTATGCACCACATCCGGTTGGTGGCCCGAAACATCAGGGACATCAACGCTACTGCTAGACAGTACACACAAAGCTTCCGCATTCGCAAAGCTCCGTCCAAGTCATCATCGCAATAGTCCTACGCTTCTAACTGAATATCCTAATGGTCATCCCTGCCTAGCTTCAAGCTGGTGGCCCCAGACACCCAATAGCCTGAGTACTACGAATAGCACAAGCGCATCAAATATGACGCCCAGCAACGTACGTTTATCGCCTGCCTGGAACAACACAAATACAATAACATTCGATAACCAAAAGAAGAACGGTTGTTACTCGCCTGCTTGGTCCAGCAACCCCTAGCATCAAGAAGCCCTCGCGTGATCTTTACAACACCAGGAGCAAAATCCCATCGTCGAGCTCCACGAACTGTTTCAGCAATTTCCGTAATGCCTACTTATCGTATTCCTCATCTCCTGCCATAAATCTCCCATTATTTGTTCTGCACTACAGGTGCACCATGGCGGCGTCTCAGACAGCATCTCCGACGCGTTAAAAGCGCGGTTGGGTACGTACTACGCGGATGCCCGTTTGGAAGGGCGCAGGGAGGTTCGTTAGAATGTGTAGCCGTGTTCTATTCAACGAGGTGCGTTTTGTGGACGATAAATTATCCTGGAAGTACTTGATCAGGGGATGGTAGTGGTAGTGTTCATAATCGGGAGCAAGAAGCGACGCATGAGGAGGGATGATTTTCCTGAGAAACGCAATATCTTGCAGCTTGATGCGTCAATCATAGCACTGCATTATGATGTTTCCCATCATGTGTCTATCACAAAGTCGGATTTTGATCATTCTGCATGTATGTACATCATGTCATTGGGCTCTGAAGGGAGGAGTTGAGACTAACAAGAGTGAACGTGGAGGCCAGACAACGCATGGCTTTCACCAAATTGAAACAGGAATACACTGGTCGAAGCATAGATCATACTTCATAACTCATCAACATAATCATAAAGCAAACAGGGTATCATCGTTCAATCTCCATCATCCAAACCCCACACCAATCCTATGCTCTCATCTCCTCAATCTCCAGGCCCGCCTCAATACAATCCCTTCCTCGCACCCCCATTGCCCCTCACCCGATTGATACAGCACACACTCAATCCCTCACACCACGCCTTCACCATAAATGCCTCTAATTCCTTTTCCACAGCCAACACCTCAGCTTCACTGGGACCGCCCACACCCCCAGTCACACCCGCATCCCCTCGCTTCTTCGCATCCGAATTCCACGCCTTGATCTGTTTCTGCGTTGCCTTCTTGTATACACGGATTGGTGTGTGTGTATTTAGGTAAGCAGTGAAATCCTCTAAGATAATGGGGTCGAACATGAGGATCTTTTCGTGCCAGGATGGCTTTTTGGGGTCGGTGGTAGGCGGTATGCTTCGGATGTGTGCGGTTAATTTGTTGAATGTTGTAGCCTTGATGTTGGCCCACTCCAGGTGGGCGATGGGGATCTTGTGGATCTTCGCTAGAGTTGGGTCTGGTGCCCCGGGCTTGGGGGATTTGACGGGTGAGCCATCAAAGGATGCGAGCGGTAGGGGTGGTAGATCTGCGAGCCGTTGCACGCGCGGTGGGGTGGGCGAAAAGGAAGAGAGGGCCTCGTCTTCAGAGTCGAGGATTTCCTCGATGTCTATGAAGCGTGGGGTCGATACTGGGGGTGTCGAAGGCTCATGAGTCTGCAATTCCGAGGCCGATGGCTTGAGTTTAGGTGTGGAAGAGGTTTTCACGGTGGGTATGGCAAACTTTGACTTTGGTGGACGTCCGCGACGCTTTTTGGGGGATGGGTCCAAGGACATAGGTGTTGGTGGGGGGATTTGCGGTGGCGCAGATTCACGAAATCGAGTCGCGGATGGTGGGGAGAAATCGTCAATGTCTACGAAGCTATGTTGAGAATTGGCATTTTGATTTGAGGGAGGCGGTTCTTGCTCGAAGGCGTCGATATCGTCGAACATGTCATCGATCATGGGGTAATCAACGTCCTGTGCTTTGGTATCTTGAGAACTAGGGACAGCCATCTGTGAACATCTTGGTAGATCTGATAGTGGTACGTCTTGTGGTGGAGGCTCGATGTCATCGATGTCGATGAAGCTTCCCAGCGCATCAGGTGCCTCATATGTCCCGTCCATGAGTAACGGTATCTCCTGTGTTCGATCTGGCTCTGGTACGTAGACGTCTTCCATATGCTCAAGCATGCCACCTTCTGCATCACGCGCACTCTCAGCCCACAAACCTCGTCTGCCCACTGTGCGTTCAAGCTTTGGCCAACGTGGTGGTCCATCAAGAAATGGATCATCGAGCAAACCAGCATCCTTCTCGGATTCTTTCATTGCCCGTTGAAGCTGGCGGACCATAGTGGGTGATTCTTCTAGTGCGAGCTGACTAGAAGTCCCGAAAAGGACATCTTGTCTGCTCAGCCGTGAAAGTGCAGAAGACGGGCTAAGCAATTTCTCTGCAACAGGTTTAGACTTAGTCGCAGACTTCTTCTGTGCACGCTTTGGTTTCGCCTGTGCCCCAGCGTTTTCAGAATCCGACTTTGAGTTGTTCCGTCTGCGAGGCGGCTTCTTGAAAGGTGCTCCACTATCGGATGCGACCACGTCGTTCAATGGCACTTTTGTCATTGTGGATTTAGCATCGAAAGTGTTGCTAGTCACAGCGTTCTGATCAGGTGGCAATTCCTTGGATGCATATTGCTCTGTGACTATATCTGTGATGGTTCGTGGTTTCTTCTTAGGCGCCTTGCCCTTGTCCGGCGATGAGTTTCTGGAGTTGGCCTGGTGGCCCGGGATGTCCACGAGTTCGACTCGGCGTCGCTTGTTCATAGGCATCTTCTCCTTGATTGGAATTGATGTTGAGCTTGTGGTTGCAGTGGTTTGCAGCGACGGCGATTGCGCATAGGCAAAGGTGGAGACCAGGCTCGTAAATGTGCCCTCGGCATTCGGACCTAATTGTTTGTTTTCTTTGCCGACCGAGTCTGTGAAAGGAGTCGAGATAGCAGTATCACGTGGCGGAGTCCAATCTCGTCTTCTCGCCACAGCTTCTTCGAGATCTAGCCCTTCAGGAAGAGAGTCGACTTGCTGTGATTTTGGTGCAGCCCTTTTCTTTTTCGGCTGAGGAGCTCGTGCGGTAACCCGTACCGACACATCATCTTGAGAGGTCGCTTGAGCCTCTGGATTGTTCGAAAGCTGAGACTCTTCGCTTGTTTGGCCAGGCACTGCAGCATCCCGAAAGTGTGCAGACGTCACAGATGCATCTTCCCGCTGCACCTTTCCGTCCTTGGTAGCTGCTTTTGCCTTTGTGACTCTCTTTCTCTTCGGCTTTGCGACTTCCTCTACCCCTTCATCATTGACCGTCTGCTTCCTCGCGCGAGGCTTTCGTGGTTTGCCAGCTTTCGTAAGTTTTGGTGCAATCTCGTTTGGCGGCTCTGCGGTGGTCTCTGTAGTTGCATCGCCAAAGAATGGCGACTTCTTGGGGGCAGGGACTCGTAGCTCTGGGTCGGCCGCAGTAGGCTCTTTCTCTGTCTTCACCTTGCGTGCCCTCGGGTTCGGTTTCGGTTTCGGGTTCTCGAGTTGGTCTCCCGTTGTAGTAGTCTTGGTGGGGCGCTTTCGTGGTTTCTTGGTGGACACTGCGTCTGTTCCTACGTCTTCCCGTGATCCCTGCCGTGATTGTGCTTGTTGTACGTCTGGCTGGACAGCTTCTGCTGCCTGCACAAAGTACTCCGACTGCACCAAACTCCCCACGGTGGCAAACCCTCGTACAGCACCCTCTGGTATGGGAGCAGCCCTCGCATTGGTCCCGGACGCGCCGATAGTCGGTCTGAGTGGGCTTGAGGGCGGGGAGAACCTTGGAGGAGAAGACGGTGGCATCGCGACGCGACGAGGAGTGTGGCCATTGATGTGCGGGGGCGCAGCCAGCTGCTCAGGAGGCGAGGAGCTGAGCACAACGATCTCGAAGGTTGTGCCTGCCATCCTGGTTGCTAGCTTGCGTAGAGCCACTGCGCCAGGTTGAGCAGGAGCTACCCATGGATTCTCGAGGTCGGACTGGAGAAGCCTCGAACTCGACGTTGAGAAGCACGGCCCCCTTACGCGTAGAGTGCCCAGGTGATTTGGCGCGCAACGCCAAATGCTAGCGAAATCCCGTGTTCTCAAGCCACTCCCCTCTCTCCAGATTCACTCCACCACCACCACCAACACACCCATTTTGACCACTTGCAAACCTACTGTATCGGACAGAGGATCCTTTTACACCATCACTGACGATTTCTATTGACTTTCAAAGTCTGTATCGAGGGGCGTATGGTCTGTAGAGAGCCTTCTCTGCTTGCTCATCTCCCGCAGCCGGCCAGGCTTTGTTAGCCCATTTGATATGCCAAGCTTCTGCAAATGTGTTGCGGAGCTTCATACTGGTCTATTGATGCTACGCAGCTCTCAAAGACTCTCTGCTGCATGTCCAAAGCGAGATGCGGGCGACGGGGTGGACGCGGCGACACCGCTTTCGCATGAACAGTTGCTACCCCCACCACCCTACGCAGCACCACCCTCGCTTGCCTCTCACCCTCTCGCCTGAAGACAATAAGCCTTGTAGCAAGCTCAGTAAGTCCCTGAGACCGAGAGACTCGTCAATCGAGTAGTACTGTGGTCGCTCACCCCGAGGCTCTTTCGCGACATCCCCCGCACTCTCCCGGTCAACACAACAACACATCCCTATGACTTGCTTTGAAGAACACCAAGGTACTGAAGCTCTCAGACAGGGTAATCCATCATGCGTTGGCTGCTAATCAAGTAGACACCAATTCGTGTTGAGTCTCCCCTTCGGTCCCTTTGATCCATCAACCTCGTCCCTCATAACAGTATTTGCGCTGCGTCGAGACACCAAAACAGCGATCTTGCCCAGCCATGCGGGAGCCCATATCGCCGTATCAGAACTCCCGAACTCTCATGGTCCTGCGGCGCCTCAGAAGCGTAACATAGCGGCTCCATATGCGCCTACGACAGCCGGACCTGAGTGCAGCATCGACCGTCGGTCTACCCGCCGAACGAGGGATTGTAGCGAATGGCGTCTATAGACACAATATCCCGCGATTTTGATTGCGCCTCCCACCCTGAGATTGTGCCTCGTCCTCGTCGGCAGGCTGCCTCACAATCCCACCACCTCTTAACAAAGTACTCGGTAAGACGCCACAAGCATCTCGCTCACTCACTCCGCCGTACACACGTCTTCACCGACCACGCCCAATCCTTACCAGAGTATGAGATGCGGCTGATGTATATCATCAGCCGCTTAACTTTTTACTCCCTTGGTTGTGTATACTTGAGACAGCAGTGTACACCTTGCATGCTCTTTCCCTCGCATTACTCGTGAGCTCGCCTCTCACTTGATGGTGCGACATCCACGTCGGAGCTTGATGTGCACACGACGAGCGAACAAAGTCAACGCATGACAGGTTGACGAGGTGTGAGGCAGCTGACCACTTGGGTGCTTTTGTTGCCTGACGCTGCCGGCTTTACCTGCGAGACTAGTGGTGCAGATCACTTCGTCGACGACTGAAGCGTATACCACTCTTGCTGTGGCGACTTTGGAATACATTTAGAAAGCCTTCTAGTCTCGCGATGGCTCGCACTCAGAATGGTCGAGCAAAGTTATCTGCTTCATTTCAGCATTCGACTCATCGAAGAAAGAGCTTGGGAATAAGATACTGCCTCATGCGCACATCACACCAATACGAGGCTACCGCCTACGATTCTACCTGCATGTTAGACGCTCACGTTCGTCAGCATCACCATTGTGTTCGACAAAGACATCACATCTTGCCAGCCACAGCACTAAAGGTTTGGATCGAAACTGTTTATTGGAAGCCCGCAGAAAATGATGCTGCGTAAAGTTAGCTGTCATCTTCACGCTTGCTTCGAACAAAGAAGTACACTTACAACTACATCCACTCAACAAATATGCCACCGACGTCTCAGCCTCAACATTCAACGTGGTCTTCATAACTCACGGCCCAATACCCTCGTCTTTCTTGCCACCCGAGATGTGTCTCCCATGGAATGACCTCTGCGTTGTTGCGTGCCTTCGCTGATATGACCTGGGTAATGGGGCATGCCTTGGGGTTGGCGAGATGCGCCTGTTGGTGCATCGTCGTGGGTGTGATCGCCGAGCTGCGCGTCTGGTGGAAGGGCAAGCCCTGTGTCTCGCATTGCCTTCGTGACGCCGCTGTGTCTAGACTGAGAGGGGTACGAACGTCCAGACCGAACGAGATTGGTACTGCCACCAAACGCCTACAACGGCGGACAGTTTGGTGGCAGTAGAACGGAGCCACAGGGCATACCATCCTGGCGAGCATGTCGAGACAGACGGTTCTTGATGGTGTTTACAGGCCCACGAGCGGCTTCAGCACCCGTAGAGAGGAAGGACGGATCTGAACAATCAGCATACTTGCGATTCTTGGTCTTGCCAAACTCTTCTTGCAGCATGGCTGGCATGAGCATCAAATGGTAGTCGTGCACCCAGACAATGTCATTGTCCTCGACGTCCTTGGCAACTGCTTTCGCAATTAGACGATTGGCCCAGAAGGGCCTAGAAGTTGAGAAAATATCGTACATATCCACTTCATATTGTCGGAAGTCTTCTCCAGCCTCCGCTGCGCCTGGTCAATGTTGCGGTTGCAGCTGCAGCTGCAGAAGAAATGCGTAGTTGAACCCTATTTCGGTGGCAGGACTCCGCCGTTCACTAATCGGCGGTAGAAGGAGACTCAGCTCCAAAGCTACCAATAGTTCCGTCACTGCGCTCTGACGTTTCGACCGCTTTCACCATGCTAGCGCAAAGCTCGGAAGCTCTGCCTTTCTCGAGGGCGCAAACATCCCAGAAGGAAGTTGAAATCCCATGGTACTTGGCGAAGAAACAGTAGGTGTAGAGATGTGGGGATTATGCTGCTGGGCGAGGACTACTATCCAAACAAGGGGTCGGAGTGAGCAGAGAGAGCTTGGTCACTGCAGTCGTGAGGGTCAGTCGGGTTCGTGACTGCTGCAGCCATGACAAGCAGCCAGCACTGCAGTTACATACCTGTCAATTCCTGCGCGCGAAGTGACGATAGTAGTATTGAAAGACTTGATGGCCGTCATCGCTTCCAGCATGACAACGGCATTGCCGCGGATGACGACCATGACCTTTTCGCTAAGTCCGCCATGAGTGAATGCCGGCAGGTCCTCCTCGTACGTATCCTCAGGAGTCCGCCAGTAGCAACGACTCTGTCCTCCTCAGCTGGCGCAGTCTTGGCGGACTCCTTCAGGCTATCATCTATTCAGTGCTCAATATCGCCAGGTGTAATTACGGCGGGCGCAGTTTGGAAAAACTATCGTACTTGCTTGATCCGTCAGCAGGACTGCCCAATATCATAGGGACAGGGATACGTTACAGTTTCTCAATAACTTCTTGCCATCAGTCGGTGCACTCGAGGCTTCTCGTGATTGTGAAGTGAGCAGCCATGGCGCTTCAGGTGCTCCTGACGACAGAAACGACGAGAGCACAAAGTGCTCACAAACGTCTTAGAAGGGTCCTCAGTGAGAGGTTGCGTGCGGCCTTCGCCAGCGAAGGCCGCATCTCTCCATGGACTCCCAAGTCCCTATCTTCGGCTTCGCGTATCCTCAGCCAAAGAGGCATTACATTCTGCTGAGATTATGCATCTCCATCCATGGACCTCAGTGCCGTCCACTTCCGAGTTTCGTCTTCGCGTATCTTGTATTTGCGATGCTCTACTCTGCTAGCATCGCCGATGAATCGGCGGCGAGATTACATTCTGCTGAGATTGGGCTTCTCCACAAACTTCAGCGGCATCCACTTCCGGTCGTCAGCTTCTCGTATCTTTGGCCTAATAGCTCGAGCTGTGGTTGGTCTTGCGTCCTTGGCTGGCCGAGTTGCGACCAAGGAAGCTATTTGCAAATGGGTTGTCTTCGTCATCATCGTCCTCATCGTGTTGGCCGTCATGGCCGCCCTCGTTCTTATCATCACTAGTCTGCTCTTCGCCAGATTGTCCTGCTTCGCCTTCTGGCTTGTCCCCGAGATTACTGTGACGGCGGATTGGGTACTCTGAGGTTGAGAGCCGTACCCCTGCAGGTTCAGAATACGTGCAATGCGGAATCGAGGCACAGCAAGCATGCTCGGCTGCTTCATAAGCCCCAGGCGAATCACCCGAGAACGAGCGATGTGGTGTTAGCCTTGGTTCAGGTTGGTCCTGGGTCGAGGCTATGCTTCTCATCGCAAAGTCGTAGCTCACCAAAGGACTTACCCGCACCAGACTGTCCATACGCAAGGATAAGAACATTATACCCTTGGACGAAAGAATTCACACTGTCCGTCATGTACTCAAAAATCCCCTCCTGATCATTGTCCTCCCCAAATACACGATCAAATACGAAGACCTTCCTGCCGCCAGAGGCGACAGCGCAAAGGTGGAAAGCGATGCCTTTCTCTGTGGCATACGCGCCCACAAAGAATTTCCCCTTAGCAGAACCCCGGAACTTTTAACAAAGAGGATCCTCGGGCTTCACCGCCTGTGCATCGTTATCGCTGTGGCCTTCTAGGGCGGGAGATGCGCTCCTCCCAGAGCTCTGTCTTCCTCGATTCCTCCAACGGAGTTAGGAACGACGTTTGAAATAGGAACGGCGTTTGAAATTGTACTCAGTTTCTGACTGACCGAAGTGTTGACGAGCACTTCCACTTCTTTGGCGTAGAAGCCAAAAGATACCTCATGCCAGTTGGCCGAGGCCTTGGCTACATCAATCTCCAGGAGTGTTCGCGGAAGCTCGACGCGTATCGCTTGGCTGAGCAGTTGTCTGAATAGGCGGAGAGACTAGGGGAAGGTTAGGATTCATTTTGCCCAGTCTTTCCGCCTGTATTGCTCCTAAGGTCTACCGGAGCGGCTCGAAATGAATTTGCTGGAAGCTCAGGGAGATGTCGTAGAACATGCGCCGCCTAATTACGAGCGGCAGACCTTGGGACCGGTGATGCTGAGCTGGGGCGCGCGCACAGCTCCCAAGATCTGCCGGGGCGGCTCGAGATGAATTCGGTAGCAGCCTAGGTAAAAGGTATTGTAAGACACGGTCTTGTTGTCTGTGGCCCAGACACTGTACTCGAATTGCAAGGGCCGCGTTTGTTTCTTCGAGACCTTGAGTGAGATGCCGCTGTCCCTGCAGAAGCGAAGACCTTCGACGTAGGTCGAGTTGACGTCGATCAGATGGCAATGCCTGCCAGGACCTCATGAACGAAGGAGATTTTAAGCGAGATGAATTCCTTCGCTTCTGGCAGAGCCCAGTCACTGCGGTGCCTCCTTCTGTCCATGGACTTCATCCAAGAGGAGGTGTATGGTGGGAGACTAGAAGGAGGCGCCGCAATAAGGCGGGCAAGTCGAACGTGCCGGACCTGAATGGCGAACGATTGTCAAAATCGACCACTCCATCGAGCACGTAGTAGTCGTATACGCGAGAAGAATGCCGTTTTCAGCATCCACCCTGGAAAGCGGAACTGCACGCCCTCTGAGTTAGCACACTGCGACGACCGTGGGATACTTTGGGACACCTACAAATCTCAAACGACACTTTGTCATTGGAACGCCTTCAAAGCGACTCCTTATACCCCGCGCAGTCGTCCACTATCTTGAGTGCGACTGCGACGTCACTGGCCAATGTGCGAACGTATTCAACCGGGCCAGATTCCTCATCAGAGATATGTTCGTAACATCCAGGAACTGGGGTCACCGGTCTTCGCCTTGAGCTATGTTAGCACTGTTTGACGAAGCAGAGTAGTGCGACGGGAATACTTACTTCATCGTGTACCGGAACAACCCAGACTTGTTCGCGGGGAAGGGGACTCGACCAACGGTACCCCTAGTCAGATCTTGCCCAGCCCTCTGAGTCTTTGGACCTGGGGACTGACTCTACGAAGCGTCAGCAGTGATATCATACAACAAGGAACATGGAGACATACCACAGGGCGGGGCCACTTCCTTCAACCACGACCATCTCCCAATGTACCGATGGACGGCCGAAGTTAGGTCGTCGCGGAAGCTAGCCTGCGGGCCGGCATTGTCATCCAGAGTCTCCTCTCCATACTCATCAACCCACGCGGTGACACAACAATGGACTGTGCTGTATTTCCAGTCTCCGTAGTAGATTCCGTTCGTATTCAACTCCTTCCTGAAGAATGACACTTCCTTCAGAGGTTCTTGGCTATCTCAGTCAGGGACATGCTCATCGGCCTTGGGCTTGCGGACCGTGATGGCCTGGGGGCTCGGGAAACGACTCAGTAGGAGAGCAAGGTTGGTACGATAGGACCCGCAATTGAGGAAGGCCTCCATGACGGGGCTCCAAGTCCTCAGTCCACCCGAGAGATGGAGCTGTCCGAGCGCTGTGCGTCTTAAGTAGTTCCCGGGCACTTGGTCCCGAGGTTCAAGGCTCTAATGCACAGTGTCGGGGGGTGACTGCACCATGCTCGTGCGCAGCGTGAATGTCGGCTGCGTAGAGACCCTCGGGCTGGGGTTCATGGCGCAAGTGGGTGTTATCGCTTTCGTCGTCGAGCTCGAGCGCTTGGGTCCCGCTATGGACAGCGGTACGATGATGCTCCACCATGAGAAACTCTGCTGATATATCTCGTCAGCAAAGGACCATCTGCGCTGACTGGCTGTGGAAATGCCATCTGCTGGCTTCGAGCACGGGCAAGCTGCCAGGCGCGACCCTGAAGCCGGCGGTCCGCCTGACATCCATTGGCAGGGTCTCGTTGTTGTACCTTTAGGTGCCAGGCACAGTGTTCGGGCTGGTCGAGGCAAGTCGATGACTTGAGCTGCGGCACTGTGCTGCGCGCGGAAGGCAGAAAAGAAGAGGAGTGTGCGCTACGACTTTCGTGGTATGCTGGATGTTTGCTATGATCTGTTAGACGATACCGCACTGCAGAAAGCGATGCTCACATACCTGAGAGGTTGCGAGGTCGTATGGTGGAAATCAAAGTTGTCATCTGCTTGAAGACGGGGCATCTACTTGTTGCCAGAAGCGAAGACACTTGTAGGCGCTGGCATTGAAGAAAGACCTGCAATGGCCATTGCCCTGGTTGAATTCTCCTCAAGTTACTGAGTAGGCTGGGGCCGGTTGTGGGTGGGCCTGAAGCTGTCGCCTGCGAAGATTGTGGTCAGCTCGGATGTTCTTGGAGCAGCTATTGCCTTTGTCACAGAGAAGCGCAAGCTCTCTGTCGAGAAGGTGAAGAGTAGCAGACGGCAACCGTCATGCTAGTCTTTACTCTGTGCCGACTGCCAATGCGATGGGCTGTACATGGCCGCCAGGCTGGCCGCATGCCACCCCGCTTGAGCGGAAGGTAGATCGAGCTGTGGCAACGAGGAAGGGAATTGACATACCTTGAAGGTGGCCAGAGTGTTTGAGATGTCTCAAGAAGCTGCTCGCCAGTCGCGGCACTGCTGTCGACTCTGGTGTTGGTTGTGGGTGCCGCTGAAGCTCGACTGGTACCCTCCACCAGCGGGTGCGGAGCTCAGCGACCCGCCGGGGATGTAGTCAGACGACACGGAAGGCTTCCCCTGTTTTCGGAAGCTCTGGAAGTATGTGCTGCTCCAAGACCATGGCTTCAAAAAGTGTGGAGTTGTTGGTGTAGGAGGAGGATGAGGAGGGGGATCGGAGCCGTCCTTGATCGACCTTCTCACCTTCAAGGCGCACAGGCCACCCCAATATGGAGGTGAGACCACAAGAAAATGCCTCCAACTCGTGGTGAGGCTGAGTTCTAGCTGTGAGAAGGCGAAATGCCGCAAGTGCAAGGCAAGATATTCCCTGTGTACAGAGGCAAGCATAGCAAACATGGGTATCTGCAGAGCAAACATCCTGCATGCAGCGGCCTATATGCTGCGCACATGGCATTGTATGGAGCTTGAAGCTGTGGACTGAGCCACAGTACACATGCATTGACAGGAGCACCAGAGGATAAGAAGGTTACTCCTGCGGCAGCTCTCGTACTCACTTTGGCTGTCCCTACATGGTCTGGCAGCTGTGGCAGCTGCATGAGACTCACCAGGCCGTCTCAACAGCGGGCCAACACTGAAGAGAGAGCCCCACCAGCCCAATGTCCCCCCGCCGTGAGGCGATCAGCGGCGGCCGGCAGCCCCTGCCCTTCGCTCAATACGTGATGTAACCGCTGTCTGGTCTATGCTCGCCGCAGCCAAACTGGCTCATAGACTCACAGTGTATGTGACTGCATTGAAAGGTCTCTGGGTAGCGTGGTCCGGGTCAAGGCTTCCATTTGCGCATTCAAATCCTGCGAGAGTCCAGGGGAAGTGTCTCACGGCGGTCTCCATACTCGGCGTCTTACTTGCACGCGCGAACAAGCAGCACCAGCAAAGGGCAGTGCTGCAAAACCCACTATTCCCTGCACGCAGTGGTAAAGCGATGAGGTCCGCACTCTTGCTATATTTCGGCCATCTGCCATCTTGGGAGTTGGGGCAGGGGCTCGGATAGTTACGTGACAGGCCCAAATACTTTCCCACCTGTTCAGCTTGTCTGCAAGATCCAGGAGTCATATCTCTTAACGATGCACGATATCACAGCCACGAACCTGAGTTCTCAGGGGTACTGGCACTCAAGATAGCAAGGCCAGTCGTAGCTTTGGCAATAATGACGTTGTGAGGCTCTTTACCTTGACGGCTGAGGGACGAACAACACTCAACATGGGAAGGGGCTCTACAATGGGCACTTTGCCCGTCCGTTGGCTTCAACTGACAAGACTTTGAGAACAGGCCGACATAGTGATTATGATGACGATGTGCTATCTTGTTGCCCACATACGGTCTTGTTGCTCGAATTTGCCGAATCATATTCTGTCGCGTTGCGCGATATTCGGTCCCTCACACGTCGATATTTTGAGGCGCAGTCGATGATACAGACCGCACGATGCTTATACTTGACTTGGAGTACAACGATCCTCCACTACCACTGCGAGGCTTTGCAAGCTACGTTCATTGGTCGGGATGTTTCTATGTTCCACGATGCGATGATATATGCCAACCGCTGAGCTGCGGCGGGAATTACCAGCTCAGACTTCACGATCCAAGACCCATCTACAGCACTTGTCACATACATTGGAGATGGCAATACATTGCAGTAATTTTGTCGAAGACGAACAGAGTCTCCGCAGCCGCATACGAAACCCCGAATTGAGCAGTCCGATGCATCGGTATTCTGAGCGCATAATTGCTCAGACTTGACCATGCCGGGGTGAAGCTGAGGGCTAGACGCTGCCCAATCTAAACGAGATATTCGACAAACGAGGTAAGAGACTAGCACAAAGTGTTAAAACGCATATCTGGAGTCCTGTATCGACTCATGTTGCTGGGTTCCGGTGTTTTCAGTCACCTGGAGAATCTCAGGACATCTTGAAGACCGTAGGTAAAATCGGCTGTAATCGCAATGAGGAAGTGACCCGATCGAAATGCATTGATGCTTATACCTAGACACGTATGCTAATAGTAGGAAAAGGGGTTGTGATACGTACTACCCCTTGATTGTCTCTCTTGGAGAGGGACTAATTCAGCATGAGCTGAAAACTGACCTGACACACGACGACCCTCTGAGCCTGGTTGACCAAGCACTCACAATATTTGTCATTGTGAATGGCAATATCTGCCACAATTTCTCCTTTTTTTCTCTTCCCTGTTCTCCCTGCCTCGTTTCCCACTGCTTCCTCTCAATTCAGCCCTTGCTACCCCTATTCTCCATATCTTCCGCCCACTCCCAGTTCATGGATTGAGCAGTCACTTGTTTGCCTCCAATCCCTGTTTCAAAATGCCGTGCACACTCTGGTCCACCCTCTATCTCTATCCTTTTATTTATTCTTCCCTAGATTTACAGCCCCAAACTGATAACAATACTTTGTTCCGCGGCCCATGGCGTCCCACCATTTCTCTATTCAATGCCCGACTTCCCATCCCCCTATTTTTCGACATCATTTCCCTCTCCAATTCTTTTCTTGATCGTTGTGTCAATTTCTTTTGCCCAATTCTACTCCTTTTCAGTCCCATTTTGATGAACACTTCCACTCTACTGACACCATCTTTTTTTGCTCCCACCCCTACCTACGACCTTGCATTCCCCCATTTTCCCACACATCTTTCTTGGCCTAATTCACATCCTGCCAACCTATACTTGTCCATTTCATCGCTATATTGTTCCCTGTTCACAGCCCTCGATCCTCAGATCTCGTAGTAGCTACAACCTCCCTACCCTTTTCCTCACTATACTTCAGTCTCTTCAGCAGCCCTACTTCAAATTCTTTCCTTTTCATCCTTTTCATATGATTCTGATCCTGCATATTTATTCACAAGATCTTTGTAAGCTTTTGCTCCCTATTCTCAGTCCCCATCGTCCTTCCTCTAAGCGGTACCCTATTTCCTCATCCCTGTGCTCCAGTTCTTGTCAGCATACTTACTCCCTTAGCTATCGTTCTTCCAACCCTCTCTGCATCTTTTTCATCTATAAGACCCCAATTCCAAATTTCCTGCCAAATGTATTCCCCCTTTCCCACTCTCAGCCCTTCTAGTCATGTTCTTCCTTCATAATTTTTCCCACCCAGATACTATCATCTCCCTCGTTGTTCTCCCTTTTCGTCACTTCCGTGGCACCCCCAACAAAGTCATCATTCCCCGGTTTTATTGTTTAACTTACAATCTGTTTCATCACACTTGTACCCCCAGAACCTCCACTCTCCTTCATGACATCGAAGCCTAGCTCCAGGAGCCGATGGCTTTCTAATATTGACCCTTCAATCCACCACATCAGATGCCCGTCGTTATCCTATTTGCTTCCCAGCTGCCTTTAGTTTTATTCCTACAGCCACAAACCCCTTCGAAAGGCTATCTTTAGCTTTCCCTTTGGCTCATTTTTACACTTTCCCATAGCATCTTCATCTCCACAACAGCCCGCAATATTAGGCCTCCAACGTACATTGCAAGTCTATAATCAAGAGCAGAATTGCCTCTTTCCTACCCCGTCTCTCACATTATCTTCATGTCTTTAATCCTCTTCATTGCAAAGCATTGAGTTGATTTCTCCCCTGGTACCAACATCCTTTCATTTCGACACAAAATCTTCCAAATCCCCAACCTTACACATGGTCACAAGTCTTGCCGTTTCAATCCATTCCTTGCAACAGATTACCCCAGACCTGGATGGCTGCGCCAGCAGGGATGTCCATTTCCTTGTGTCTTGCTTTCTCCTATATTTCCCCCCTTTCCATTCCAGTACCGTCTTTTGACCATGCCGTATATCATCACCACCTCAGCCCCACTGGTCATCACGCTCCTCAATACTTTATGGTGACAAGCATCTGACCGGGCTTCAACATTGCATGCGCATATTGGGATTTTATATCTGCTCCTTCTCCGATCCATCAAGCAACAGCCTATGGCACACCACCATTCTACCTCTCCAACCCCAAATTTCATCTCAAACATGGTCTCATTGAGCACTTGTCCTTTCAGTCCAACCCCAGTGGCTCTTTCGTTCTTGTCTCTGGTATACTCCAGATGCAAACATCCTGCTGTTCAAGAACCGTCACTTTCTTTAAAGTTACTAAACCCAGGCATGCTGTTCGTCTTACTGGTATGCTTATAGCTAGTATGGCTCCCGCTGTCCAAGCCCTGATGTTTCCTGTTCCTCTCAAAATCCCTTGCCTCTTAGTATCCCTGCCTGCCCTTCTCAGTGTTCTCATCATTTCAAGCTCCAGTCCTTCTGCGCAAGTCTGAGCTCATTTTTTTCCTCCCTTCCCTGCTTCAATCTCTAGCCTTCTCGCCGGTATCCCCTCTGCTCTTTCCACAGCATTATCTTAGTCTTGTCAATTGCGCCTGTGCCCTATAACCTCCGCATTGTACCGCTTCTGATCGTTACTTTTCTTGTTTCATTGCTCCCATGATTGTCATTCTTCCACCTGTATAGCCGAACTCGTTGCCATGGGTCACGACCAGGTCACGGTCGTCAGTGGTCCCCAGCCTCCTTCCTGCTACACGTGGTTGTTCTTTCCAGGTTTCGTTCACATCTTGTCCCTTCATTCTCTTCTGCATCTGCCGATAGTCATTATTGCCGCCTTCCTTCTTGTTCATCGGCCCTGTTCTTCCTGTTCTCTGGCCTTTTTCTCTGGCCGTGTCAAACCCTTTTCTTCCTGTTCATCAACCCTAATACGTCTCAAGATCGCTCTCAACGTCTTTCCCACGTTCTGAAGGCTCGCGCATGACTTGTTCTCATGTTAGTCCCCTCAAATTCGTTGCGCGAACTTCCTTCCTTTGCGGCCGCTTCTGGCTGTGAGCGCTTCGCTGTTGTGCGCTGCCGTATCGCTCTCCGTGCATGCTCTCCGTGCATGCTTTGGCGCGCATGTTTGGATATTGTCGCGTACCTTGTTCTTCATGCGCTGACAGAGTTGATTGCTCCCTCTCCCAGGCGTTTAGCCTGTATCGGGCTCGCGCCGTCTTCAGCCATTGCTCCCCCTGGGCGTCTCCCTTGCAAGGTGTGCCCCGGTCTTTATTTCTTTTGCTGCCCACGGTGCTCCAGTAGGCGCGCAACGCTCTCTGCGCTTTTGCGCTGCGCGCAGCTCGAAACCTCTGTCAACTGAGCCTATTGCAATCGTTGCTCCTGTTGACTAGTGCCCCTAGCATCTTCAAGCGCACTCTCGTTTTGTCCATTTTTGTCCCTGTTTGTCTCGCTTTCCTTCGTTGTCTGTTTTCATAGTCTTTGACCAAGCCTATGCACGAGCGCTCTTTGCCGCCGCCCAAGGCTTCTGTACGCGGCGCAACCCTGATATAGCTTCCTATGTTCTACTCTCATCTTCCCCCTTGCCCTCTTTTGTACCCCCTATCTCTCGGCTTGGTGAGATGCATTGGGCGAGGCGGCGTGGCGGGGTCAACTGGGCCGCTGATCTTGCGGCGTAAAGGTTCCGGTCGCGCGGTAGGATAATCGGAGGACTTTACGGCGGTTCTGGAAGAGACGGAAAACTTGCGACGATTTCGTGGGTCTGGGGACGTGTAGAGGGGGTCGTTGGGGTGCGCCGGTTTGGGGTTCTCTGAAGACGGGACACGCTGGCGGATGGACGCAATCTTGACTGCGTTCAATTCAAGTCGAGCCATCCCACCACGACGTTCACAGGAAGTGACCAAGTACACCAGATGCCAAATCTTGTAGCGATGGATCCTTATTAATCTCGATTCAATTTCCAGTAACCTCGCAGTGCTCAGATGACGCTGCAGCGTGCTAAGTTCCTTCTTGTACTCCGTTCAACCCCTCGTATACTTTTATAGCCACCATAATATATAATTAAACCTCATGCTGCTCCCATGACCCTACTATATACCCCCTTGAATATGATATCTCAAGCCAACTGATCTTTGCCATCCTGCTGGAGGCCCATAGTGGTGGGCTTGGATTACGCTGAGCCAGGTCTTGGCACTGTTGTTTTGACTATGTTCCTGTTCTCTCGTTACTCGACGAAACTCAAGCTCGCATAGCACCACATATCCACAATGCCCATTCCTCACTATATGACTGCCCGCAGGGCCACAATCGACGCCCTCACCGCTCCCCCATGTCGAATTTGCCACACTCCCTCCGCCGCTCACCAGCATCCGGCCCGCGCGCTCTGTGACAGACACTCGCGCTGGGTGGACACCAACCTGGCATTACTAGGGCGATATCTCGTCGAGCTGCAAGACATCTTCCTGAATCCTGGTGGTTTTCCTGTGGCCGGTGAATCGGTCCAGGATAACTGGAGGATGAGGACCAGTGCCAGCCACGTGCAGTGTGAGCAGAGCTTGCTGGAGCTCGCTCCACACCTACAGTGGCTGCTGGTCTGGGACAGAATGCGTAAGTAATTCTGTGATTGGAAAGATACTGGTGCCTGACAATCGCTCCAGACAAGCGATGGATCGAAGAGATCCGGGAGGTGCGGTTCTGGCCCGGGAAGTACTACGGAGTAACCCACTGCGTCTTCGTCATCCGCCTGAGCGATCGTCGACGGTTCGTTTTTGACCCCACTGGACTCCAATTTGGCCTAGACTGGCAGCTCCTTACGCCTTACGACGAATACTACCAGCGGAGGGTCCACCCCTACATTGGGGAGAGGGAAGTGGAAGAGGGCTTTGTGGGGCGGAACAAGGAGTGGGTCGCAGGCGGCCGGGTAGGAGACTACCGGGTCGGAGTTTTCGCCCAAAAATAATCGCTCCTGGACTGAAAGACGTGGTTCTCTTCGGAGAACTGCGGTTTAGTAAGTCTGGGAGTACGGCCGAGAGGAGTACCCCCTTGGCGTAGGGTCGGCCGCTCACCTGAGTCAATCAACAGGTGCTAAGAGTCCTCACCTGCTTCATCGCCCTTCTGGCGTCTATGGAGCAGGTAACTTAGTCACAACAACATCCGGGTTTCGATGCCACACCACGCCAGTCTCACATCCTCGATCGCTGGCTACCGCCACATTTCCGAAGAACAGCCACCAAAGTACCTCCGATTTCTCCAAGCTAGCTAGGCCAAGAGACTTATTTCCCAGGTATG
The DNA here is from genome assembly GCA_010093695.1 of Plenodomus tracheiphilus IPT5. Taxonomy (NCBI): domain Eukaryota; kingdom Fungi; phylum Ascomycota; class Dothideomycetes; order Pleosporales; family Leptosphaeriaceae; genus Plenodomus; species Plenodomus tracheiphilus. Next base: position 59,840 of record MU006317.1, read on the forward strand.
CTATAATCTGTCAACATCTTGCTAAGCTATAACGCGTACGCTCACCTCGACCAAGTCGCCTCCACGTCGCCATTATGGACCCGATCACCCTCACACCGTATCGCGCTACCAGCTCGATCACACTCCGCTCTTCGCTGCAACAAATTGCCTTGTTACACAGAGAACCTATGCAAATCACACATGGGTGCAGTTGTTGGATGGTAGCGAAGACCTGACGTCAAAGACCTGACGTTCGAAGTTCAGCCGAAGCGTGATCGGACGATGCTTCCGACTCGCAGGTCTGCGCAGCCTTCAGCACAAGCGCAACCGCATGCAACGCACGAACGGCATGCGACAGCACCCATACCAGCGACCCCGCTCCTCACAGTGGTCAAAACCCCTAAAGCGCACGATACTTTGGCTCGAGAGGTCTTAAAGAAGCGTTCTGCAGCCTCAGATTCCTCTGTCTGCGCAATTGCAGAATTGAATGTCTTCGCAAGGGACTTCAACAGCGCACACGGTCGACCAGAGCTACCGGCAGCGACACCTCGTACAAACGCGTCCCACAGCGCCGCACGCGGCTTCGAATCGCTCGCAGGGCACATTATAATGGTCATAATGGAGGGAACAAGGCTGGAACGGGATTGGACATATGATTGGCGTAGATCACGAGGGCAACGGAGGCATTGCGACAGTGCTTCTAGGCATCTTGCGGTACGCTGGAAACTATTGTGATACGCATAGCAGCTTCACAGGCTAAATACGAGGGTGTGGATATAATGTGCTGTTTTCTGAGAGGGCCAATTTAAAGATTCCAAGGATGGAGAATAGGGCCAAAGTCAATGTGTAGATGCTCGGGCGCTGGAACAGTCATGACATATGAAGGCTGTGGATGGTTCAGAAAGTAAGCATGAGTATACGTAAAAGAGCCTCAAGGTCTTTGCTACAATCTTCCTGGGCGGTTTGTGATAGTACATGATAGCCTGGTGGTAGACAATTGTATTAGTACGTCGAGCCAAAGAATAATAATTCTGTCGCGGCATTGGGACATGCCTTGATTTAGCGGAGCCTCAGTATCAGCGATCGCTTCCCGCACAATGGGTCATCACGCGCGCCACTGTTCCACTGCCCACTTGTGAGGCTCTTTAATAGGATGTGTGAGAGCCTAGGATATGCATTTGCAGGAAAAGCAATTTGTATTTGTGGCACATATCAGCCCGGCTACACATGCCCACCAGGATCCTTCCCCCCAATTCCCCCCTGCCCTTGTTTATTCCTGCTCAGCGTGACCGGAGGCAATCTTGGCTTCGTGGAGCGCGCGATAGCGCTGGTAGTCGCTGTAGAGCGAGGCGAGGTACTATGGAGGCAAAGTCAGCTATGATGGCTTCACAGCTTCGATTAAAGCTCCTTCGATCTTCGCAAAAGCTCTTTGACCAGTTGGCCTTCATGTGTCTGTCGTAAAAGGTTGGGTGCATTTACACGGTGAATCTGACGGGTCTTGCCCGGCTTTGCAACCTCGGCCTCGTACGCCTCCCTGACCTCGAGCTTGTCCATAATGGCAGACCAATCTTGGAGTTGCTTCCAGGCTGTTTCTCGGTGCGTCCTGATGAATTCCTCCTGCGCCACGATCTTCTCCGGGGAGAAGTGCGGGGCGGACCCAGCTTCGCTGTCAACGATCATCTTGCGGGTAAGCCGAATCTGGCAAGCCAGGTCAGAAAATGACCATCGTTCGTACAAGCAATGTTTAATGACTTACAGGGCGTATTGCGAAGTCCATACCCTGCAGTTTCAGCGCGGCATCCCTGTTGAGCTCGGCTGTCGTGGGCATTTGTATGTTGTGTGGCACGGGTACGGTAGCTTTGAAGTGCTCTGCAAAACCAGTCAGCTCCTCCTTCCTGATTATGTAAATGATGGACAAAATTTCAGACTCACGGTATGTCTGATGAAGATGAACTAATCCCAGCGACGCATCAAGCGCTTTGTTGTTTACCTAGGTATCGAGAGAGTGGTCTGTGCGATAGTCATACCGTCGAAAGTCGAACTTCACCGTCGCAGGGAGTACACAGCGTGACGAAAGAAGCAAAGTATTCACATTAGAGTTGTATTCGGACGCTCTGGTTGTGATTTCAGCTTGTGCAGCTCATCAGTGCAGCGCCATATTGACAGTGAGCTACCAAAGCCACGGAGAGATTATGTACAGCTACTAGACTGATCGAGTGCAGCTTTGTTGACAACATCAACAAGAGATGAAGCAATCTTGAAGGGGAAGATAGTATGAGAAACTTCTTCCTCAAGCAACTGGCAAGCCAGAAGACCCAATGAAAAAGGTCGCGTACAGCCGGAGGTAGTGCAATACCGGTGACACTGTGCTTGTGGGGCTGAGCAAGCCCAGAATCCCACAAGCAAATTTCAAAAATAAAAAGCGCCGCAGACCAAAGGCCAGTGGGAGACGATCCACCAGGTTGCCAGTTGTGAATGCTACGCTTGGGTGAGGAGCAGAGCAGGGGCAGGGAGGCAGCGGGTTTTTATGGACGATAGGGGAGGGTCCTAGCTCGTCACCCCGTGACTTAGCGAAGGGGAAACTTCGGCAGATATCAAGTCGCAGGGTACATTGGGCGAGATACTACGTCACCCGGACTTGTTGCCTGCGGTAACGGATTTCGTGGCTCACTGTGCGAAGAATATGGTCCCAAAAGGTCTTAGCTCGGCGCAGTCGAACATCACTCCAGTGGCGTTTACCGACGCCCATTGTCAAGGGCACTTTCTATGATAGCAGCTCATACTCTTTGGCAAGATGCCTGTAGTAGTTGGTTGTGCACACCCAAGATTGCCAGGGAAAGCAAGCACGTATGGCCTTCTTGTGGCATTCTCTGATACTGGCGTGACGACTCTGGCAGTGGTGCTGTTGACTACCATAGGTATGCATCCTTTAAAGGGAAACACTGTAATCGGGCTCTACAGAAAGAGGTGCAGCGTACGATTATTTGTACATTCTAGGTAGTCCGTACCCGCAGCCCTAGGCCTTCCTGCGGTCATGTGGAGGGGCTTTTCAAACCCCAAACGAATGATACTAGAGACTATTCGAAGTCAATCCATTGTGTTCACATTTTGGTGTATTGTCATTGAAGCCGTATCAAATGTGGATGCGAGTACAAGCCAAATTTGTTCTCTACAAGCTTGATTCTATATTAGGCGGACCTGTCCAAGCGGGCACACTCTCCTTCACCTGGGCCTGGCAACATAACATTGACCAGTCCGGGCGCTCGGTCGCTTTAATCAGGTCTCCGCTAGACTGCCCCTAACCCACAAACACTGAAAAAGCACCCTCATCCCCCCAAATACACCATGTACTTTCTCCTTCCCCACACTTTACCGCCCCTCAAACACCTCCACACAGTTCGTCAACACATGCACATATCTCAACATCTTTGGATACTTATCATTATATTCACTAAGGACACCATCTTATGTACAAGCACTGTTGTTGCTGCTGCCGCTACCTCTTGCGTTGTGTCGACCTGCTGATCAAAACAACAGAATTGCCAGGCTTGAGAAACTCAAGCGGGGTCAGAGAAGTGTTGCCGCGCGGTCGCACCTATTTCCTATTCACAGCTTACAGCTGAAGGTCGCCTTCGTCGCTCCATATCGCCGCGCCGATGGAGCAAGTTTAGGCGCAATGTACAACAGGGCACCTTGCCGGAAACCAACACGTCAGTAAGTCACAACGACCTGTACAAAAGTACTTAGCTGCCCCAATGATGAGCAACCTGAAAAGAACATCGCAGAGAAGAACAGAACTCACAGTTCTCCTTCACGCGTCATGGACTCCCGTGGCTCGTGTATTCTCGATGAGAGCATTCCAACTTTTTACACTTGAGTTGAGCTAATTACATACCTTATCTGACCTTGGTTATATCTGAGCTGTTTTGAACATTCACATCTTTAAGATCTTCGCTAACGTCTATATCAACACCAAATACAGGCCACACGCGCGTGATGCATCCCGTTGCCTCAAATCGTTGCACATGACACCACAGCTTCGCATCCGCATTTATCGAGTACACCAGATCCAACACGCGCATCCGCGCACTTCACCATACTACGCAATGCACGTGTCACGGATTCAGTGGCAGCACTTTGCAGCCGGTCGCTGAAGGTACCATGAAACTCGCAGGTAAGTGCGTCTCTCTGTTGCACCTTTTCCCCGGTCATGATTATAATTGCTTCCGCAAATTCCGGTAGCCCTGCGAATCTGGCAGTGGTTGGCGCTGGCGGCCTTTGAAACTACCCTACTGAACCACTACTCTTTCCAACCCCTCAGAGTTCATTTTTAGATTGCAGCTGACTACTCTCAACCTTACGGGGATGAAATTCCTAGGTATCAGCATTCGAAGCACGTCAACTTTCTCCATCGTGCATCTGACGCGGTCGGAACATGCAGCGCAAAAACAGGTACGATCATATGTGTTCTCCTTTGTTGCCCGCCTTCATGATGAGCAGAATACCACAGCTGGATTTCTCTGAGTCACTCATTGAAGATAGATGGCTTCTGATCAAAGGCCTCCGCTATTTTTCTCTCTCGGTTTCAAATGGGTTCTTCATGCTAACCTGTGAAAACTTGTGCCCAGGACACCCCGCAAACCTTCCCTTGCTCGGTCGACTAACCGAGAGGTAGCTCAGTTTGTAGATGAAGCTGCTTCGTAGCAGTCACATCCGTACACCAGAGCCAGAGCCTCAGCGGGCATACTGTCCCTTTCGAAGTCTATCATCTGCTTGATGAATGTCTGTACAAACGTCAAGCTCCAGTTTTAAGCAGATGAACCAGGGCTACCTTGAATGATAGCGTACAAGAGAACAAGGTACGTCGACATTCTTTCTCCCCTCATGTTGTGATGAGTCCAAATCCATTTCTGAACTTTCCTCGCTGAGATTTTACCTTCTGATACATGGTATAATGCGCGTATTGATCCCAGGCTTTCCCTGGACGTCCTACTAACAATTCCGTGTTGTAGGGTTTCAACGCAAGTTCATTCTGACTTACGACTGACGGTATCAACTTACCGCATGTCTGCGAGGCTACGAGACTTGCCCAGAACCTCGCGAACGCGTCCCCAAGATGGATTTCGGCCAACAAAAACCTCCCGCAGCCGGTGTATAATGCTCTACATTTGACCCGATGGCAAGGACACATCCGTGATCAGGTGGAGCAGTAGAAAGAAGATAGCAACGCTGACTTCTTTTACAGTACCAGGTGGGACATAAGTATAATACTCTGTATTGGCTCATTTGTTGAAGTTGGACTGCAATTTGCAACATATACAGGTACGTACGCACTCCTGATTCCCGTTCCTCCCCCTTCCCCTTCTCCCAGCATGCGAAAGAGAACAAGTCTGCCCTTCCTCATCCATGGTTGTGGGTTGCTTCGAGTTGTATACTACCTTCTCGCTGCCGTTAGAAGTTCGACCTCGCAAGATCAATGTACCTTTTAGCCTCTGAAATGGGTACGGTCGCGTTCAGGGCCCCATCTGCTTCTTCATGGCGATGGCGGAAGATTGCGTACGGCACATTCACATTTATCCTTTTTTCAGCTTTAACATTCGAGAATTGATGCTGACTTTGCGTACGCAGCGTTACAGCCCTTTCCTCAAATCACGCACCACATTGCGCCTGTCCACCTGCGACCTCGGTCTCCTCCTGTGCCCCAAATGGCAGCTTCTCGCATCGGTTCAAATCCCGTCTCAGCACTCGAGTGCTTTGCAAAACACAATTGGAAGGTTGGACTGAGGGCATACTATTGCAAGCGATATGATCTGGTTTATTGACATTTGGACTGCTTCGGATGTCTACAAAAATGCGGTATTTGGTCTCTGTCATAGACATTACTGCAGCTCTAGCGTCCAATAGCATCAAGCCTCTCTACGCGTGTGTTTCATATCTGAGTCTGCTCCCTTTGGTGGGCACGACTCGGTACTGTAGCCCGCTTCTGGAGCAGACTCACTCAAAGTTTAAAGCTACACGACTCAACGAACGAGACCAATTTCGTGGGAGTTCTATCTTCGAGAAAAGTCTTTGAAATTCAAAGGCATAAAATATCATCGTATCCATTCATGACCTCCTCAAATAGCTCACTGAGCACCATGAACTGCACACCGTGAACAAACAAGCGACAAGACACGTATGTCTTCATGGTCCTGCTATTCAAAACCTCTTGGTGAAGACGAGCGCAAACGTATGGCCGTCTGACGTCACGTCTGCTAATTTCCAGTGTCGTGGGGGGAATTTTAGTAATTTGTGCCCCAGAGCTTCCATCTCCTTACAACCACAACAACATCAACAACATCGTAAGTGTGATTCCCAGTCACCATGCCTTCTGCTCGCCTTTCTTTGAAAGGTAGTCACTTGATACAATACTAAGGACCTTATCCAGAACAACAACAACATGGCGTCCAACGCCACTATCACCACCACCACCACCACCACCGCCACCACCGTCACCGCCACCGCCCATGCCTACGGCATGATCGAGCTCCTGGTCCGGCAGCGGGTATGATAACAGATTGTAGCATAGTATGAACTGCCCTGACCTGGTTTCTAGATCTCCAACCTCCAGGTCGAGCTGGCGTACCAGCCTCGCCTGGGGGTTGAGACCCTGCCCGAGGCCGCCGCCGCCGCCCAGGCATACCGCGACGAGCTCGCGTACCTGCGGGAGACCTTTCTGCCCTGGGTGAGGTGGTGGGTGGAGTGGGAGCTCCTCCAGGAGGCTGAGTGTAAGTGAACTGCCAGGAAATCGAGTTGGCTTGCCCATTGTGGCTGTCATATTACCTTCCATCAACAAACAGCTAATATCTTCAGTCTTGGGTCCCCTCCCCGGCCCTCGCAACGACCCCCGCCGTGGCCCCCGCCCCGCTCGCCCTTCCTCTCCCCCCCTCTTCCTCCGCCTGGCCCTCCTCCTCCCTCGCCACCTCCTCCACCTCCACCGCCCTCAATGGGCTTCATGGTCTGAGGACCTGTGCCCCCGACCCCGGCCATTGCCGCCTCGGCGGATCACGAAGAAGAGGAGGAAGGTGACGAGAAGTCTTTGGGCCTTCGGGCATATGTATTATAATTTTGTACAATATAACAAGAAAACTGTCTCCTCCTCAGTATACTATGCCATGTATGACGACGTCTTCAAGTAATGCCTGCGTATTCTGGGTGTGATATGAGCTTCATCTGTGCCACTGTTTAGCACGGCATATATCATCAGTCGGGCTATGTGAGCCATGTTGCTGGACCATTATATGAACCGGTATTGCATATCACTTAAACTCAATGCGCTAGCATTCACGGTGAACCACTCACTGTAAAGCCTTGGGGTCCTTGTGCTGCTGTGCCGTTATAGTTTCCACACAGCACAGGTCTTTGAGACATCTTTCATGTTAACAGCCTATCCTGATTATACCACCCCCTGCACCAAGGTGGTACATGACCACTGAATCTGTAGCCTCTTAATACTGTGGTAATTATCAGACCTACTATAGTTTTGATGCTTGACTCGTTCACTATGGCACTGTACTAATAGTACATACTCTACTAAGTCCTTGCTATCATTTCATGCTCCTCAGAGATGCAGATATAGACAACTTAAACACTCAAAGGCTTGTCCGAAAATGAATAGCAGCCTCCTAGCACTACTATGGCGTTGAAATATTGAACCCCAGTTATATGCTCGCCTCCTACCTGGTCAGCATACTCTTTAGCCCTTCGTTGTCCCCCATTCAAATTCCTCCTCACTGGTGTATGTATCCACTATGACTTCCTCATCTTTACTTAAATCCCTCCTAGCCCTACAGATTCAAACTCTCCAAGCTTCAGGATAGCTCCTTCGGCCCATCAAGAATTTAGGGCTGTAAAGTGTCTCACCATACTCTTTACCCTCCTCCACACTTTCCTTTTGTGTCTCTTAATGTTCTCGACACCCGATGTTACTCTGAGCGTAAATCAAATCTTGCCCATCCGTCTCCCTCTCTCATCACCAAGCCCTGCATGGAACCCTGCAATATGATGTCGACTCTTCGCCACATATCAAACAGCTTATTCCCTCCTCATGTTAATATGAGGCCGCCCAGCTTCACCACCAAGCGTCGGGGAATCGCGCGCAAATGCCCCTGTGACCGTGACAGCATGTGCAGACGAGGGTTTCAGCGACTTCCTCGAGACCTTGCTTGGACATTTTGGGGTTTGTTCACCGCTTCTGTGCTAATTGGTGAGTGCAGTCTTCTTCTCGCATCACTATGGTATATAAGACTTATGTAAAAGTATTGCTATATGCCCCCTGCCGATGTTTCGGTATAATTCCTGCTACATACATCGCGGTAAAATGTCAGCCCTACTCAAGACAATGTCAAAAACACTGTCTTTGAACACTGATACAGTCTGTGGTCATCAGAATCATCAATTTTTCTCGTGTACATAGGCACGTAGTTACACAAGCACCCACTCTCAACCCCAATTCATTGCCTATGCTTCCAAGAACTCCGCAGCCCCATCAATGACCCTCGCTGCGATGTCCACCCACTTCTCCACAGCCTCCTCGTCGTTGTCATCGATACCCTCCACAATGCCGGGGAAGGTGGCGCCCGCATATCCAGTCCACTTCCCGGGTGCAAATACGACATGTTTGAACCACGGTCTACCATCTAGACCCTCAGGGTACAAAAACTGGCGTTCCAAGAGTTTGTATTTTGTATTGATGGCGCGGATGGCGAGGTAGAGTTGTACTTTCCTCCAGGGCTGCCACCAAGGTATATCGGCGTGGTAGTAGTCATCGAGGAGTTGTTCGGCAGTGCCGTCGTGAATGAGCGAAGCGAACGTGAAGTGTGCAACTGCATCGTCCAGTGATGCCCAAAACTTCCTCTTTTTTTCGCCAGTGGAGAAGCCGGCGACTTGAGCTCTTACTTTAACAGCGTTGACATATTTCTGTACTCCAATTGCATACTCGGTAGCATTGAGCTGAAGCACCGGTGTCTCGACGAGTTTTGCGGCCACGAGACCCCAGACTTTGGCGATAGTGGCATGGTGCTCAAAGTCTGTGTCACCAAACCGCTCCATCCAGTCAAAAGAATCGTAGTTGCTGTGGTAGTGGTAGACGGCGGATTCAGAGCCAAAGCCGAAGCCCATGTCGACGGAGGGAATGCCAGCAAAGTCCTGAAAGGCAGTGAAGTCGCTGCCGGAACCCATGGTGGTGACATGCTTATCCCAGGCCGAGTAGACTGATTGGCCGGGAATAGTTTGGTTGGGAGAAGGGATGATCCGTACTAGATGCTGTTAGCTACTGTTAACACGGTGCATTATGACTCAACGAACATGTATCTTCCACCACCTTTGTGAGCAGTGGTGCAGCTGATAGGCGGAAGTTTGGCCCGTTCGCTCCCACATCAACGTTCAAGTAGGCGACTGTGGCAGCAGACAGCCATGGTAGGTATTCTTCAACCCACTCAGTGCTGCCAACAAGACCATATTCTTCGCCATCCCAACTTGCGAATACAATGGTTCGCATTGGTTTCCATCCAGCTTGCGCAGCGAATCCGAAACTTCTGATGACTTCATTGAAGGCTGCAGATCCACTATTTGGATCGCCAGCACCACCAGCAATCCACGCATCGCGGTGATTGCCCAGAACAACAACCTCGTCTGGGATCGTGCCGTTAATGATTCCGACCACGTTCCATAGTGGTGTCGTTACGTATTCTTGTTCATTGATTAGGTTAAGTACAATGTCGTCTGGAGATGGTCCGATGTTGTAGTGTACGCCCTTGTAGTCCAAGCCAGCACCATGCCAGGCTGTCTGAAAGGAGGAGGCTTTAGGGCCATGCCCATTGAGCGCCTTGAGCAGCGGTAACGCGTCCAGGTACGAGATGGGAAGCGAGGGGATGTGTGGTATTGCATGATCGACTGGCTGACGGGGACAGCCAGGTTTGGAGGGGTACCCAGGTGTAGTTGGGTCGCCTGGTGCAAAGCCTGGGTCTGTTGTTAGTACTGGTCTGGCCTGCATCAACAAACGACTTACTGAGGAATTGAACGCTGCCTCGCTGTACGCTGCTCGGGTTTCTGGCTGGACCGTCGGGATAGGTCGCGTTTCCATTCTTCTCTGTGATGTCGCCATCATCGCCAGGGTCGGAGTACATGACGACACCAACCATGCCCAGTTCCTGCGCGCGTTTGACTTTGAGTCCACGAAAGACACCTCCGTATTTCGCTAACGCAATCTTGCCCTCCAAACTTATGTTGGCTGCTCGGAGGTCCTCGAAATCCTGGTATGTTCCGTAGTTGACGAAGACGTAGGGCGCGGTGACATTGCCCGAGGCACTGTAACCATGAAACGTCGGGATGCGATCTTTGAGCTGGCTCGATTTGTCCTCTTTCAAGACGTCTTCTTCTAGTGTTGCTTCGTACTTGACCTCCCAGTCGTTTCTGCTTGCGGCCATGTCTCTTAGATTCTCTTCCTTGGTAGTTTTATTCTCCAACAGTGCCAGTCGGTGGCTCTTTGGATAGTTGATGTACACGTCGTAGTCGACAATGGTACTTGCAACGCCAAACTCTTCCCAGCGCTCCTTGGTCCATAGCGCCTGGCTGAGGTTTTTGCCAGCCAAATGTGGTCCACTGGTATAATATTTACTCCACTCTCTCGCTTGCTCCGCATCCGGCGTGCTCAAGAGTATTCTCTGGAGCTCTTCGTAGCCAACCTCTGCCTTCTGTAACCATCCATTGGGTGTCTGTGACGTGGAGACGAGGCTCCAGCTCGATTCATTGGACAATTCCTCGTGGCTTGAGGGAGTGATGCTGAATATCACAATCGCAGCAATGCCTCCAATGAGTATTGTAGCACTCAGTAGCGTTGTGCAGAAGAAGCGCAGGCGATGGTGTGGGTAGCGGTCGCGATGGGGTCTGACGTCCACGTGCTGGATAAGGGGCGTACGTTCGTCGGCCATGCTGACCATGGACTTCTCATTGCTTGCCAGAAGCTTCATATGTGCAGAATCAAGCCAACAAAACACCTGCCAGCAGTGTTAGGAGACAGTTAAGCTTCAAAAACCTATGAGGCGTTGGCATGGTTGGATGGCGTCACGAATGCATGCCGCGACTCGTATCCATCTAATCTTATCACTTGGCGCGGCCCGTCAGGGGCCCCGCAGCTTGGACCGAACATAATTTCGTTGATGTCAGCCTTCACTCTTAACTCGACGTCGATGCTTAGGTACCGCCAGCAACTGAGCTTTATCACCAAAAAGCTACTCCTAGGCTACAATAAGTTTTGAATTGCCGTGCCTATATCTCTCCACCGTGTAGGGCTGTCGCATAATCATTGTGACACCAATGCCGCGTACCAAGGTTCTTTCACGCTTCCGCCACCACCATGGTGTCTCAGCTCTTAGCTTTATGCACGCAACGTTTCTGTAGGGACATCGCAGAACCTACTTGCCAGTTCACCAACTTTAACCAACACGCAAACGATGCTCACAATGACCGCATCATGCCGCTGTGCAAGCTCTTCAGCCTATGTTTCTTTGTCCTAGGCTATTATTCTCTCCTTCTATGCTAAGTCATGATATCGAACATAGACATTGTGTAAACCTTTCATTGTTTTCTCTTTTCGAAATATTTTGCACAGCGACCTCAACACTTTGTATCTAATGACTGCCATACCTTTCCAATTTGCATTAGCCAGACACTCGACCAGTTCGACACAACAAACCCCAACTTCACAGATCTTTCAAATCGTCTCAGCAAATATCCACTAAAATTCTCATCGTCTACCAAGCAAGTATGTCTTTCCCTGGCTCCCTCTGTAGCCCCCACTGCCAGCAACCCTCAGCTTATGGGCGTTATGCCTTCCAATTGCGGATCTTGCGATTCGTCCGACGGCCCTCAATACCAGCTGTCCTGTCACGATAGCAATTTTTTGTATTGCCGCAACTGCCTGACGAAGACCTGGTTCACTGCCAAGGATGAGCTGGTTCGATGCCCACATCTGCGCTGCCGTGAGGTGTGCGGTTTCATGCCCCTTCATCCTCTTGGCCAGACTCTGCACCTCGATAACAACTTTCACGATGCCGAGTGCATTGAGAAGATCCGTAATCAACCTGAGGTGATGAACAACTTGCTTGGCTTCACGCGCGATGAAGCCGTTGCGACATTGCAGCACGTGTATAGTATGTTTGAAGATCAGATAATGGATCCCATTGCACTCGGCGGCATCCCTGGCTACATCACACAGAGCGCTCGCGATTCGTTCGATGCGAATGCTTCATCCAATCCTTTCTACAAAAAATTGCTAAAGGAGCTGGTAAGTGTGCCGAAGATGACCACTACTCCGCTAGAGTTAGAGGAAGATCTCAACGTCGTGCTCACCCATCTGCTTTACACGTATACTATGCGCCAGTTTTACTCCGAACTCGCAGTGTGGAGCATTCCGTTAACTGACGAGCAGGCTATTGTCGAAGCTGCTTGTGCTAACTACAGTGCAGTGCAGGAGCTTAAGAAGAACTGGACAGATATTGTTCGCAAGTGGGTTGACTTGCTGGCTTGGCGTCACCTCGAGCGTTTTGCACCCCTGGGTGGTGGAGCTGCTGAGCGTCGCCGTGAAAACTAGTTCCTTTAAGGTAGGTTCTGAGGCTAATCCCACATGTCAAGAAGCGCGGTAGCTACCTGGTGTAGCACCGTGTCTCCGAAGCGCAGGTACCCTATGGGTTCCACGGTCACGGTAGGTATGTATTGTAGTTTGTATCGGTGAGTGTCTCATAAAAGGGGCGAGTGACATAGCGAGGGTATTTTCGGAGCGACATGAGGACTATAGGGCCATGTTTCGAAATTGGGACGTGGTGATTAGATGAATCGTTTTTTTGACTGCAGGAAGGTGCTTTGAGAGGTTCTTGTAGTAGAGAGTCGCCTGTAAAAAAAGAATCGTAAATCTAGGGAAAGGAGAAACAACGTATCTTCAAAAGTTCAAACCTTGACATACATGATGATCCTAGCTGTCGGTGTACTTTCAACATGTATTTGATTATATGTATTGAGTCCTTGCACACACAATAGTAATGACACATATTTTGACAACAAAGACATCTAAATGTTGCGGTATTCTTGACCAACATTAACAGGTCTATTTTAAGATCGGTTGTCCTCGTGTCACTCGAAGTTACAGCCCGACAAATGCTCTGATCATGTACATTTTTCGACTCAACGCACTCGAAGGGTAATGGTAGTTTAGATGTTTGCTGCTGACATGCCAGATGCTCATTACGTGCCTTTCACAAATATGCGATTCAATGATGTGCTAATCCCATATTTGTATATGTCGAGAACGTTCCAGTGCTTTCTCCCGGCGTCCAAGGATGTATTTGGACAAGGCTAAGGTAAATAGAGCCGGCGATCATGATACAATTGGTGAAAGTCGAGCTAGATCGATACACACAGTGAGAATCCGTGGATATCTTAAAACTGGTTCTCAAGCTTCTCTAATAAAGACTGTCGACAGTATGGTCACTTAATAGTAGGCCTTCAGACTTCCAAGGTACTCAACTCGGTGCTTGTGATCATAGGAGGAGTGTGCGCAATGCACAAGTAAAGACAGTAACCCTCGATTTGCAGTGGCTGTATACCTCAATCGGGAGTGCTGCTCATCAGATGGAGCACTTTTTCGCCCGCCAACACGTTGGGAATAGCACATTGTGATCATTTTCCCACGAAGTGTCCTTCATAACAAGTGGACGTTATACGCGCGCATTTGAAAGTCCTACCGCCAATAGCAATACATTTTCAAAGACCAATCAGCCGGGATTGTTTTAATTCGTAGGCTAAGAGTGGTTAGTCCGACGAGAAGACGGTCATCATGTTGCGTTTGCCTGGCAGGCGTGAGCACACCGCTAAGGACTTATAATCATACTCCCCCTCCTCACGCGTAACACCACACACCAATATTGACGTTTGCCAACCTCCAACAGAATTCGACGTGGACGCACTTTTTGAATCTACTTCAACCGCACGCTTTCCTCCGACGACTGTACTCAACAGCCCAATCTTCACCATGACCGACTACACCGGCAGTGACACCAGTATGACCGACACCGACGATTACATGAGCGTCGTCTTCCTCTCCCCAGACATTGACAATCCCTCCCCCATCACCCCCTCCTCCATCATCGACGTCGCTACCCAAGACGGCAACGCCATCTTGGTCGTTGGTCCAGAACGCGTCCGCCTCCTCGTCCGCGCCAACTTCCTGATCAAATTCCTCCAATTCCGCACCATCCTCGGCATCGAACATGCTGCTTTCGATCCAAAAGAGATCGAAATGCCCGACGACGACCCAGCAGTCCTGTGGTACATCTGCAGCATTCTCCACGGGCGCGACGATGCCTTCCCTCCAGACCTTTCCCCAATGGGCATCCTCAAAATCGCAATGGCCGCACACAAGTACGGCTGTACCGAGAGCTTCCAGGAAGCGGGCAGGCAGTGGATCCTCCAGGGCAATGATGTCCACGGACTCACCCTGGAGGATCTTGGCTGCTTGATGCTCGCCGCCTACCTCTTCCACGACGCCATAGCATTCGGCGAAGTCACGTGCTTCATCATGGTCTCCCAGCGCGGCTCCCTCAGAGCGCTCGCCTACGTCCCATGCATCTTCTACTTCCTCCCCAACATCGGCTACGCCATGTTGGACATGACTGAGCAGCGAGATGAGCTGTTCCACAGCCTGAGGACCATCGAGTACCTCGGGCTAATGGACGGCGACAAGCTCAACGCAGTTGAGATGAAGACGTGCGGCTGCCTCTGGGCGGTCAGACAAGGACACAGCCAGATCGGCTTGCATTGGGAGATGCAGGCCAAGCTCGCCGCCAAGCAGCTCTCCGTGCTGGAGTACGTCCAGCACGTAGATGAGATGGAGGAGCCGGCCCTGGTGTCGGAGGAGGGCTGGTGCTCGGGCGAGCACAACGTACCGGAGTATGTCAGGCTCCATCAACAGCGTGTGCACCAGCTGGTGCCAAGGTCTGGTCTGGACCTCCAGGCCTACCTTTGAGGGGCCCAGGACGGACGCAGCGCAGTGTATAATAGACAAAGTAGTGTATAATACAAACCCAGTGACCAGATATCTGCTCGTGTTGTATCACGCTCTTGTTTCCATATAATGATTGTTACCACGATACCCTGGTAGACCTGATAGTATATTAAGAGGTGAGTGTTAGAGTGATCATATGGCTGTGGTACTATGCGGAAGGGAGAGATGCAAGAATTAAAGTACATACAGATGACTGAACATAGATCAGATGATACACTTCCTCATATGCATTGACTAGGCAGTGACTAATACAACATGATCGTAGTATATCACGGTGCTCTATGATACTACCCTTCATGGCAGTGTATCATGCAAATCATGCCAGGCTTAACAATGCTTCATCTATCCATACATGTAATTTATATGTCCCCCTTCCAGGCCACCCAAGTCCCCACTCATCATACCCTAAAACACTTTGATCACCTCACCGCTCCAGTCACAAACTCATCACATAGCATCAAATCACCATCCAAAGAAGAACAAACATCAAAAGATCCGCAGCCGAAGGCCACGCATCCCATCTATTTTTAAGACCAAAGGTGAATCTCGCTATGCTACAAAAACTGGTGTACTATACACAAAAGAATCGAAAACTGTCCTCGCATCCAGCGAACACTTCAAAAAGAACCCCCTCTTCTCGAGGAAAGTAGAAACATCATTCCATATCATTTCATATCGTCCCCTAAAAGCGTCTTCGAGTTTGCTAGATCCATGTCTCAAAAGTTTGAGGGACGTGGTAATCTAGAAGAAAGAGCGGGCGTGGCGGCGAGCCTTGCTAGCAGAGCTGGCGCCGGATGCCTTACCCTCGAGCCATGTGATGAAAGTCTCGATTGTGAACTCAGTGGGGAGGTCGCCGGACTGCGCGCCGCCGGTGGAGGGAGCGGGGCTGGAGACAGGGGCAGCGGATGCCGAAGGAGCAGCAGGGGTCTCAGTGTCAGGGGTGGCGATGGGAGAAGCGGTAGCAGAGGGGACAACGGGAACGGTAGCGTTGCCTGAAGGGATGGGAGCAGCGGAGACGGAGGGGGTGGTGGGGGTGGTGGGCGAGCCGCTGGAAGCACCGCCGAAGAGAGCTGGGCCGGGGATGGGGTAGTCGATGGTGGCGGCGTAGGGGTTGAATACGATGCCCTTCTCCTCAGCGGTGTAGAGGGCAGTACCGGCGACGCCTTCGGGCTTGACGGTGCCAGAGCCGGTGACCTCGATGTTGAGGCACTGGGGGTAGGCCTGGGCACCGTTGACTGAACCAGCTCCGTGAAGAGCGATGATCTCGTGGCGGAAGACGTAGTTGCCAGGGGCGAGGGTCTCTGGGACAGTGACGGGCCAAGTGTTGTTGGAGCCAATCATCTTGATGGCAGCCCACTCGCCGTTTTCGTAGCCAGCGGCATCGATCTTGGTCCACTTGAGGTCCTCCTTTGCGACGGAGGCGACATCTCCGCTGTAGGGGGCGACGTAGGTGATGACGGGGCCCACGTGGGATTCAGGCCAGACGGACCAGTGGAACTCGACAGTGCCACCGGCGGCGACCTTGGCAAGGGAGTCGGAAGAGCCTTCGGGGCTAGCAGCCTTGTGGCAGATGATGTCTGCAGTTCCGAATGCGTTGGGCTCGACGAAGCCGTTGTCCAAGTTCTCCGCATACCAACCAATGTGCTCAGGGATGGGGGCGTTGTTCTTCTTGGCGTAGTAGTAGTCAAGCTTGAAGCCACCAGTGTACACACCATCAATGGTGACACCGTTGACTGTTCCGTGAGCAGTGGCGGTAGCAGCAAGAGCTGCAATGGCGCTGAGGGAGGTGATTGTCTTGTACATGATGACTTAGTCGTGTGATGTTCTACGGGAGAAAGATCGGGAAGTTGAAGTTGTTTGCTGAAAGCGAATGTTGAGCTGTTTGAAAGAGTGTCTGCCGGCTTCACACAGTGAAGGGACTTAGAATGAACGAAGGTGGAAAAGAAGGAATGGTATAAGAACCGAAGAATGAAGCTGTAGCGATGGTGGTGGATTAATGGCGAGGTACCTCGACCTATTTATTCCGACGCTCTGCTCCCTGACCCACTGGTTCCAAGAGCGCCGCAAATTAATAGTCCAGCCTGCTGAATTCATGCCGCGCGCAAAACGATGCACGCACGTCGAGCTATCCTTGATGTTTGAATCGCATGCCACCCGTTCGGGGTTTAACAAGCGATATTGTGAAGGATTCCAGGGTGTTCCGTACCTGCAGAGGGGGGGTCAAAACGCCACTTGGAAACGAAACCCCACTACATGACTGCATCTGCTTCGACCAGTACAAAGCGTACACGCACGGTATCTCTTCTGGATTGCACGGATCGGATAATGGTACGGATCATGGTCGTTGCGATCGGGATGGGTGGAGCAGCGTGAAACGTGCACTTCAAAAGTTCTGGTAATGTCCCTTGTCATTAACGCCGCCAAGGGGTAACTTGTTTCTGTCAAACAATCGCCAAGGGCGCCGCATCGCGAGCTCCACCTGTCAAGTGTTTGGTGATTGGTCGTGGATGGAAGTTTTGATGAGAGTTGATGAGACGATGGAAATGCTTCATGCGTTCGTGTTAAGTCGGATGTCGGCGCACACCAGCCGTGCAGCAATGGCTAGTTAGTCCATCTTTTCTCTGCTCACAACACTCTCATCAGCTGTATCGATTTTGCAGCCAGTCTCGCATATTCTACCACAGTCACGTCAATGCGCTGAACATCATCGACTCGCGCGCGCCACGGGCCATGCATTGAAGCGAAGTTGTACGGATCGCATCCAGGTGTTGGGAACGTGGGCCTGGACTTCGCTAGGGCTGCAGCCTCGTTTCAAACATGAAACGGACATTTCTCCTCCAATAGCGAGCGAACGGAGGCCTCGAAACAGATCGGTCTGCGTGATCATGTCCGACGACGAAGTTCAACACCGGGTGAACGGGATTGCGCAAGTCTTGACTCTTGACTCTTTGTTAAGTGGCGGCGAACGCGAACGCGATGGAGGAGGGGAAACCCAGAGTTCTGGGCATCAATCAAGCTCGATGCATTGCACATTGCTACTGCGCCTACAATAGTATGGCTGGGTACAATCATGCGTCTCAGGCCTCGTGTTCCATCGTTTCTGATGAAGCTGTCGAAGATTGCTCTCGCTTGGACCACGGCTGCTTCCCTGTTAGCATCGGTGCACTACCTATACGAGGTCAGACCTCGACTTCGCAACATCTCACATTGCAAGGTCGTTCGGGCAGTGTTGACCTGTAATACTCAAAGATACCCACCAGCAGAATGTCCACAGCAGTGTCGATGAAGTGCGGGTATCTCTTCTTTATATAATACAGGCCAAGTCTTTTTGGGCCCAATGCTAAAATGATGCAGAGACTACTATCCAAAGAATAGGCTCAAAAGGCCGCACTCGGCCCGCACAGTGCGTACGAACGAAATGTCACCGTAGTCGGACCAGAAGTTTCAATGCACTTTCTGAATACACACACCGCCAAACCTACTCCAACCAAGCTTGCATACCACCCAGCAATAGTACTGCGACACCCAATACCCATTGTGCGATACCGAAAGCGCCTTGAACATCATGCTTCTTGACAGCCCATAGTATCGCAAACACAGCGCCACCCAACCCAAAGACGCCCATAGTCACAGCCCACACCTTCTGTGCAAGGAACCCTTCGACCAGATGAACACCCCAGCCCATACCAGTTTCTAGTCGTAAGCGCCTTTTTGGGCTCCGCAAATACGTGATCAGCTCGCCATCATAGTCGGACGGGTGCTGAAACAAATGGAGGAGGTAGGTGCTGCCGACCGGCGGAAGAAGGTCATTCGGTTCGAACGTATACGGGTGTTGGGGTAGAGACTCAGATTTCTCTGGACTAGGTGAGGTGCTCGAAGAAGTCGCAGATTTGGGAGGCATGGACGGCGCAGCCCGGATGTCAGCGAATCGATTACGATGTACTTCAAATTGGACAAATTCGATTGTTGTGAGACCGCGAAGGCGAGCCCAGCTATACCAATGGCTGTTGAGCTGATCGTAGTGCTCTCGCAATGCAAGTGCTAGGTCTTTGTCGCTTCGAACACGGCCTTCATTCACATCAATATGCACAACCTTGGGTGTAAGTCTTCCTTCATTGGCGCATGTCAGTAGCCATGACTCCTCGACCTGCGTTGGCATCCGTACACTGAATGGGTTGTTCGACCGTATACGAGTGGGACTGTAATTTGAGGTATCTGATCTTTTGCCCCACGATGCCGATCCGCCATATGTTGATGAAGGAGTAGCAAGCGTAGATGCTCTACTTGATATATCAAAGACGGAGGCTATTGATGATGCAGAACTTCCTTGGCTGGTGGGCGTTCTCGGCGTATGTGCCCTCGGTCGATTGAGAAATGCTTCGAACAATCGTGCTGCATTAGGACGCTGTTCGATGTAGTCGTCATAAAGGGACTCGCCACATGACTAGGGATGGTTAGTATGGAAATCTCTGATGAATGGACTCCATGACATACACATTCCCATCGTACGCGCACATGACCTGGTGGCACAGGAGGCTCTGCGCCGTAACGGTCACGTAGTATCTTGAATCCTTCGTAGGCCTTGTCAGAGAGCGCGCTAATCGCAAGGTTCAAGAGTCTCAGCGTCATATTTCGATTGTCTGCTGGAACTGATCTTAGCTCAAGATCGGACGGCAGCGATATCTCTCCAATGGCCTCCTCGTTGGTGGGTTCGATGATCACTGGTAACGCTTGACTATACGTCACAGAACTAGAAGCAGCGGATTGTGAAGCTTCTTGGCCTAATGCCCTTGCAACCGCTTCCCGTAGCTGACGAGAAGTATCTGCCTTGGGTATCAGGAGTGGAGCGTGCGACTGGTTTGCGTCATCTTCATCACTTAAGGAAGACGATGTCGAAACTGGAGAATGCGTTCGTGGCGATCGTTTACGCCGCTCCATGGGGGATGACTTTCTAGAAGAAGGTTTTGCGACATTGGTCTGTAACCGAAGCTTTTTCTTGACCGCTGGCAGGGTTTGTAGACTGTGCCCTGATGAGCGACGTGCATGGCGTGGTTTGGCTGCTTGAGACACCCTCTCCGGATGATGCCATGTGCCATTCTCCTTTGCTGCAACATCAACCTCGTGTGTGTCGAGGGACACGGAGCGGAGGCGTTCACGTAACCCAGATACGTCCAGTGGAGCCATCTCGAAGCTATGACTGCTCGAATCGACAGATACAGAATCAGGGATTTCTCTGGTCTCCGTAATGCTTTGCACGTCAGATCGCGGGCGGTCCAAGTTGCTGAATTTACCACTTTCGCGAACACGATAATTCTTCACGACCCTTCGAACTGGACCCACGACTGAGAGGCCTCGTGTAGGTGTCTTGACGATGCTCGATGTAGAGTCTGATCTAGAGATGATCGTTGGTCGGTATCTAGGGGATTGCGATATAGGTTGCTCGCTGATGCGCAGACTGCTGGTAGAGTAAGCTTCTGGGACCAATGTCTCCGCATCGCTCAGTCCCTCCTCCGTAATAGAGCTTCTGATCGAGCCATGTCGGGAATTTAGCATATTGGACGTAATCACACTAGACGGCGCAATAGGAGCGATAGTTGTTTGGGGTCGTCGAATGCCCGACTCGTTTGATGTTCCAATCTCAAATACATTGGGCCTACCCAGTATCGTGTCAATAGTCGGGGGCTGACAAGCTTGTGTAGAGTCCAGCTCGGCTCGGATACTAGAAGAGTCCAGTTCTTGTGGTCCATGGTCTTCTGCGGCATCATTGAAGCCTCCCAAATCCACCTCAGCTATCTGTGCCGGATCTGCAGCTGACCCTTTCAGTAGACGCACTACATATCCTTTGCCGGTTTTCTTGATCCTGGCTTTGATGTCGGCAAATTTCCGCGATTGCGTCGAGGCAGACGAATCACTCCTTGCGAACTTCGATCCCCACTCTGGCACCACTTTGTGAAGGAAGCCGGGTGTGACATTATCGAGATCAGCCCAGCCGTTCTTGTCACCTAGTAGACTTGTAGGTGGGCTGCGCTTTCGCGTTTCGTATCTGAACGAGCCCGTGGAAGGAGGATTGACGCTAGGCTTTGCGAGAACAGCATTCGCATTGACCGTAGTCGGCTCTGCATTCGAAGCATCCTTTGCGCCAACATTGATCACCAGCTGGAATTGGCCAGGATTACTCGCATCTTCTTGCAAGTTCAGTGTAAACGGTACCGAGGCCGATTGCGACTTTTCGTACTGCGGAAGAGGTGTATCGCGCCCAGTGTCGGTCGATGGGAAGTCTTTACGATGTGATTGCGGTATGTTGAAGCGCATCGGCATGGGAGAAGCAATAGAGGGATCCTACACTGTATGGTCAGAAGCCTAGTCAAAGTGGTTGTTTCCCGGTCTCTCAGCCTTGCGCCAACCATCCTACAGGATCACAGACAACCAGTAAGCCACAGATCACTTACCATGTCTACATGTTCAGAACAGTGCGATGCGTAAACGATTGCCTGAGTGAGGCAGGGACGGGCGGCATGATGCTGATTTTGACCCGTCAAGGCTGCAGTCAGCTGCGCATGAGCAGGATCGAAGACAGATGCTGCGGTTCGTAGGCGTTGGTGCACTGCCACTGTGCCTGCATGTGTAGAACGAGGCTGCTCAAGAACGCCTCACTGATTGGCACATTTCATCAGCTCAGCACAATTCAGACGTCAACTGTAGGTTGCCTCAATTTGCCCTATCCCCTGAGCAGTCCCAGTTCGGGCGCAGCTGCTGAATATACCGAGTATGGTACTGCTGATGTTGCACATGTTGCCTGATGCATTATACCTGACGCCATGCAGCAGCTCATCGAGAACCTGAATAGAGAGCCAGGAACACCGGCTGAAAAATCGTGTGGCTTAGCTCTGCGATGCGACACCGATCCAAATGGCCTCGATATCGGTAGACGTCGATGACTTGCAACCTTCGTGTTGGTAGCTGTCTGTGGCGAGAAGGCGTCCGTCCCAAGCCCCCGGGCGCATTCCTTGCCGCATGGCTCAACGGTGCGTCATGCATCAACACCTTAAAACTTCTCATCGTCAACTGCCTCGGCGTTTTCTCCGAGCATCCATAACACCAAGCTTTGGAGCTGGTCATACAATCATGGAGGACATACCTATTCAGACCGTTCGTCCCGCGCCTCGGCCCTAAAAGATAATTTTGGTGCGCTCGGCACCAGCTAATATAGACCGTCCCTCGGGTTATGTATTAACCGCTAACTACCGGATCCCCCGCAAAACCACTGATTATCCCCAGTCTCCACAATTCCTCCGTCTTGCGGCCTCGAGATTCCCCGCAAAAGGTCATGTCACTGTGGGCGGAAAGATGATGACTCGGCGGTATGACGGTCACGGCGGTTCACCGAGCATCTTCGCCCCAGGTACCGGAGATCTACATGGCAATGGACGCGCGACTGGGATGTAACATGAGCTGGGTAGGTGTTTGGCTGATCATATAAGTTGACGCGGTGCCCTTGCTTCTTTTTTTCGATTCCAGTCATCCATCTTCAGTCAACCTTCAAGATGCGTCTGTCCACGATCATCCTCTCCCTTGTGTCGGTGGTGTCGGCTCTGCCCCAGAAGGCTGACCAGCCAACGTTCTCGCGCAACGTCATTTTCACACCTCCAGCGAACTACAATGACCCTCGCGTGCTGTATGCACGCAGTGCTCAATTTGCAGACGGTTCTCTCCTAGCAACATGGGAGAACTACTCCCCTGAGCCACCCCAGGTCTACTTCCCCATCTACCGCTCCACCGATGGTGGCAAGAGCTGGAAAGAAATCTCGCGCGTCCAGGACACCCAGCAGAAGTGGGGTCTACGCTACCAACCCGTCCTCTACGTTCTTCCCGAGGACTTTGCCGGGTACAAGGCTGGCACCGTTCTCCTCTCTGGCTCCTCCATCCCCACCGACCTCTCCAAGACCCAAATCGAACTCTATGCCTCGACCGACAAGGGTGTCACCTGGAAGTTTGTCAGCCACATCGCCGCAGGCGGTGAGGCACGACCCAACAACGGCCTCACGCCAGTCTGGGAGCCCTTCCTGATGCTCCACAAGAAGACCCTGATCTGCTACTACTCCGACCAACGCGACAACGCAACATACGGACAAAAGATGGTGCACCAGACCACCACCGACCTGAAGAAGTGGGGCAAGGTCATCGACGATGTCAAGTACCCTACCTACACCGACCGTCCAGGCATGCCCACCGTCGCCAAGCTACCAAACGGAAAGTACATCATGACATACGAGTACGGCGGCGGCCCAGCCATCACCACATCTTACCAATTCCCCGTCTACTACAAGATCGTCTCCGACCCCGAGAAATTCGGCGCTGCTACCGGTATCTCCCTCAAGGCCACCGATGGCACGATCCCCACCGGCTCTCCATATGTAGTCTGGAGTCCTATCGGCGGAAAGAACGGCACCATTATCGCTAGCGCACACAGCGGTACTGCGGTCTACATTAACAAGGGTCTTGGAGAGGGTCCTTGGATCAAGAAGGATACACCTGCTGCTAGTGCGTATACGCGCCACCTGCGCGTGCTCAACAACGACCCATCGAAGCTCCTGATTATGGGCGCGGGACAGCTCCCACCTACCAACTCGATCAATGTTGTTGAGGCTACGGTTGTTGATATAAGCAAGTGGTAGATGCATCAGTAGTGGTGTTACTCGTGGTCGTCATCACAGTATATGTATGCAGAAAGAATAAAATATATATATTCTACATCTAGGCATTGCTCGTTGAACGTGTAACAATATCCTCGTGAAGCAGATTCTAATCACCCAGCAATCATACGTCGTTTATGTAATGAACCAATCCTTCAAATCTCATTCTTCGCATGGATACGTATCCATTCCCCACCTAATCAACTACCCAGTTTGAGCCGCCCAACCCCGGATAAACACTACCCCACACCCCACAGATTATTATCGTGTCTTACTCTCAGCTAACCTTGCACTCACGTGTAAAGAGCATTAAGAGAATGTCCATCGGAATTACATCATAGTGTAAATAGTAGCATTGACTTTCTAATCGAGATAGCTACAGTATGATCATCGTGAAGGACTAATACTTCCCCTTAGGACTTGGCTCGACGTCGTCGGGACGAGATCAGCTTCATAGATAGTCCGGGTTTTTTTTTAAACACATCAAGGGAGACATCTGACAAATTGCTCATCACGCCCGGGGTTGCAGTGCCAGAGGGAAAACGTGTAAGTGTCAAAAGACGTCTTCAAGGCATGGATGTTGTTGAAGCTTGTACTTACTTGACGCTAGATCCGTAACTAGGTGGACATGGTTTCCCCATATATATTCACGTGGTTGATGATCTTGTCCTACAGCGAGATTGTGTTTGAAGAGATTGCAGAATTGTTTAATTTGATCGTGGTAAGCTAGATGACTTCAGCATCAAGTTGATGCTGGCAGTGTGCCCAAAACGCCGTGCTATGCCGAGTGGGTATCAAATATCTCCAAGCAGAGATGTCAAAACATGAGCGCCGTGATCAAAACATAAAACATTCAAAACCAAGCAAGACTCCAGAGCGCGGGCATGTTGGGCCAGCGCTCCTGCCAGGCCGCTAGGATCTCAGGCACTCGCTCGTCAAAACCAGAGCGAGCAGCGCCGCCGCCGGAATCCCAGCCACTTCCGCCGTGTGCTTCTCGCTCCTGCCCAGCAGCTTCGTTGAGGCTCAAAGCAAGGTCGAGGATGGCTTTACCACCCACAAGAGCCTCCTCATGGTTATCCTTGATGTCGACGTTGAAAACGTGAACGGGACGGTTGAGTTTGCCACCCTTGTTGTGCAAATCTTCCAGCACGGCATCGAAGCAGCGTTCTTCGCAAGTGACGACAACGTCGACGACACCAGCTTCGGTGCCGTGGGAGCCTTTGTCTTCGGCGTGTTCCAGCCGTGGCTTACCCGGGACCCAATCCTGGAAGCGCTCAGGAAAGCCTTTGATATTGAGGTTTCGACCCAACATGTTGAGTAGGCCGTTGTGGGTGTACAGCGCAGTGTTCTGTTGTGCCAATTCATCATGAATAGCGCGGTACGTAGTGCTATTGAAGTGGTAGACGTTAGGTTGCGTGATGGTCGGCCCTGGTAGACGCACTAGCGAACCAGTACCGAAGCTTATAGTAGGGAGGTTCGCAGAGGCGAGCTGGAGGTGTGCTTCCATGGACCTGCAAAGGTTAGCATAATGCCTGGTGAAAACGGGGAATTTTTGCGACGAACCTGTTCTGGTTGCTAGCACAGACGGTGCAGAATTTGAGCTTGAACTTGTCGTCCGGCACCATGTTCTTCTCCGCATGTGCATCGTTGGCACCGTCCATGCCCAGGGATGGAGGCTCAGCAGGGGGCGGTGGCGGCACTACCGCCGCCTGTTGTTGCCTAGCCCGCAGGCGAGGATCGGCCGACATGTCGAGGGAGGTTGGGTGATGGGTGCTTGGGAGAAGAAGTGGAAGCTTGAGGTATGGGACGCGTCTCAATATGCAGCCCTGCAGATTCTTCGCCACTGTTAGCTGAAGTCGCGCAAAAAGGTTTAGTAGCAACAGCAGCAACATGAAGTGCGTGAATCAGAATTTTCAGTGTATATTATTATTGTGAGTCCTCAACGACCGTAGCCTAGGACAGCTCCAATATGGTGTTCATCATTTCACGGGTACATGTGCATCTATGTGCGGTGCAATGGAGCGCGAACTTACATTGAGGGGTTGAGAAGCTCAAGTCATTGCCTTGGATCACTGACAGGCCGACGAGAGGTCCTTGATGGGGCTGGGGGACTGATGATGGTGGGTGGAGGGAAAGGCACAAAGGCCTGTGGTGAGGCTAGCTTTGAGTTGAGCTCGAAGTTATTGTGTTTTGCAGCGCTGACTAATCCGACGGCCGAACTATTATGCGCGGCCGCGCTATGGTCGGCGTCACGTGTTTCCTTGCTGACAATGATCATTCCATGGGTGCGGGATAGCCTAGGTATCTCTAGGACTGGAGCTGAGTGACCGAGGATGCCACAACGCTCCTTGTGTGTGTGTGTGTGTGTGTGTATTGGGCGCTTTTACAGTACATATGGGATTTGCCGTTTCCTGTTCCTGAGGTGGTGGGTACAATAATGTTGTGTTGTATGGTAGTCAGTGCTTGATAACATTGTTACGTTGAAGCGATTGCCCAACTCGACCCAGGCCAGATGCGGCTCCCACTAATCACCATAAGGCTGTTGGACTGGGATCCGCAGTCTTGCTCGAGAGTGCACGGGACCGACGCCCTCGACGGGTGTTGTTGTCCAGGGACACGGAGGAGGATGGTGATGATGATGATGATGATGATGTTGTCTACTGTGCACACGGTAGGCAGTGGCGCCTCTGCACATGCGACCTCGAGTATGCACCGTACATACCGTGTACACAGTACAATAGGCACGGTACTCGAAAATCTACCGCGCCTGGAAACGTTGCAACGGGTGCGCGAGCATGGCCACATTGAGCTAGTGGTGGCACTCTTCTGAAACACGCACGTGACGGGCTAACCTCAAAAGCAGGCCGGCCTCAGCGTGTGGAGGAGCGGTTTGCCTGCCATCGACGAGCAGACTCACGAGCCGCCAGACGCAAAGCCCCCTCGCCCCCGCCGGCCAGCCAGCCAGCGCACGCCTGCTGCCATGAACCACTGCCCGCGCCGAATCTGCGTTGCTTGTCGCGGCACTGCTGCATCGTGATCCCCCCAGCTGCCTCGCCGCCGTCGTCGACCGTCTCCCACGCTGACGGCGCTCTCGACACTCTGAAACAGCGCATCGGCGTCTAGCCATGTCCCCGCCGCCTTGAGCCAAAAATAGCGCCCCTCCAGTCGACCGCCCACCAGACCACCACCTGCGCACCCAACGACGCGCTCCAGCACCGCCGCCGTCCTGCACCGTCTTCCAGCCTGCCGACGACACCACCGCCATTGCGCCCGCCCAGCCCAGCTCTGCTGCTGCTGCCCGCCTACCCCGCGGCGTCCACGCCGGCCTCGAGGCCTGTCCCGCAGCCCGCAGCCCGCAGCCAGACCTCTTGGGCCGTTCACTGGGTACGTGTTAGCGCCTGGCCTTAACCCCCACAACCCCGAGCGAGCGCTTCTCCAGCCGCCGCTCTCTGCAAATATCACCTCGCTGCCCGCCCCGTTCCCAATCGCCAGGCGCAGTCTCGCCGCCAACGTCATCCTCGACCCTTCTGCAAGCGCTCCCGCCGGCCCATTGGTCAGCACCACGCCCGAAACATCGACACAAACATCGACTCATTGCGCCGCCCGTCGTCTGCGACCCACACGCCGCCATCCAGGTCCCGCGTGCCTGTGATTCGAGCAGACAGTGTGCGCCCTGCGCGCTGACTACAGATCAGAGCCACCCCTCGACAGTGTCCGGGTGCGCCTACCCGCTACATCGACAGCCGGCCCACCCTCGACGCGCACCGCATTGGACGCCGACGCTGCCACGTCCACTGGACTTTGCTGCGTTTCGAAACATCTCACAGCCCGCTGCTGACTCCCAAAAGCTATCCACACGCACGTCCGCCGCATGACCTCCACTGCTGCCACGCACAACCTGCCCGCCGACTCTCCACGGCTGGACGACATCACGGAGGGAGTCGCAGTGCGAGGGCGTCAGACCGGTCCCGACATGGCCGCCCACGTCTTGTCCCCCAGAAGCGAGCCTGGGTCCACTGCACAAATGGGCATCAATCGCACCTCATTACCACCGCTCGTGACGTCGCCGCCGTCCAAGGCGAAGCTAGAGCGGGCGAGTTCCTACTTCAACAAGCGCCTCTCCACCTTCTCCACAGCATCCAACACACAGCAGTCTGTACGGTCACGGCCGCAATCGACCGCCTTTCCTATCTTCCATTCGAGCCTCCCGTACTCGCTGGTACGCGACTTTGCCTACGACCCATTGCATCCCCTGTTCTACGGTCCCCTACCGGACTCAGGGTCTGAGATCTCCACCCCAGCAAGTGAAGTGGGGAGAAGATTATCAGACCCCCCACCAGTGGCATGGCGCAACGACAGAGCATGGTCTGCAACATCCTATGATGAAAACGGCGAGCAACTACCACAAACCGCATACGATGGCGGGCCACCATACAGCGAGGACGATGATATCTCGAGTCCTGTAGTCACCAGCCACCACGGTGCACGACACAAGAAGCACAAATCGAATATTGTAAACTTCGACCACACCCGCGGCCGGAGAGGTTACCCAGAAGACCCTCGGCGTGCTTCTGTGGGTCACTTGAACGGTGAGGGCAGCCCAGCGTTTCGCATCAGTGAGGCAGAGGAAACAAATGGCTCCGCAAGCGAGTACATCACCTACCCACCCGAGTCGTCGCGTCTTGATGTACCATCGGAAGGAGGCTCGCGACGAGATTCGCACTTTGCGACACTACTGCCGCGCCGCGCATACGCAGATGCCGAAGGCCCACCGTACGACTCGGACGACGAGATGTCAGAACCGGAAGACTACATTCATGACGACAATCGCTTCTCTCGAGACTATCAGTTCACGATTGCGTCCCCTGACGAGGAGATGCATGGAAAAGCCGTCGCATTATTCGACTTTGCGCGAGAGAATGACAACGAGCTACCCCTCGTAGAAGGACAGGTCATACTTGTCTCGTATAGGCACGGCCAAGGTTGGCTGGTAGCCCAGGATCCCAAGACTGGCGAAAGTGGCCTCGTGCCCGAGGAATATGTGCGATTACTGCGCGACATTGAAGGTGGTTGGAACGGATTGATGAACGGCTCTATACAAGCCCAGCTTCAGGCTCAAGAGCCTGCTACCCGACCCGAAGGTCTGCTCAGCCCTGTATCAGCGGGTCCAGAAGCGAAGACGCCCACACAGGCAGACCATCCGCAGAATTACACACCGGTCATCTCGACTTTCTCCACGAGCCATAAGGATCTGGAGCCTTATCCGAAGGACCGACTTGGTACGCCGACTACGACCGAAGGCGTTGGCTTTGGGAAAGGCAAAGAAAGCGGGGCAATGGAAGGCATTGAGACGACTCCGGAGCCAACTTCACAGGAACAGAAGTCATGACAACGCAAGTAACCTCTCCATGTCACAGCCGTGCAACGACGGCCCGTCTCGTCAGCAACAATGACGATAGCCTAGTGGGGTGAGCTTACTGTTGCGTGATCGGCACACTGACCGTACTTCCGTAAACCGCATGGAGCATCACCGGCCTTATTATCCACCCTCTTCTTCGGAACTAAAGACTCCGTATCCTATGCGTCTACGTTTGCCACGACATTCGCTTCACACCACTTGTCTTACTGGCTCGGCCTTTCTTTGTCGGAAACATTGCATCTACGAGGAGTTTGAATAGGGATTACTGTCGTTAACATCTAGAGTCGTTGGAGAAAAGCCACCTTGAATGTATAGTCTCTGCGTCTAGGTAGTGGGTAGAGAGACAAATAGTCGCGCCTGGGTTAGAAAGGGGGGTTGGGGGAGGCGCGCGTGGGAACAGTTTGGATTGGGAGAGGCATTTGTTTCCCAATTGTAGTTGTACTCGGATTTTCCCTCCCCCTTTGTTTGATTGACGAGAAACATGAAGGGATTGGAATCGTTGGTATGGAAGTGTGAGCAATGGAATCGGAGTTTGCAATGGAAACGGAACGAAACAGGACATGGACATGGGTATGGAAAATGGAGCAGAATAGTCAAGAAAAGACACGATCTCTTTTTTTGTCTTGTACCCTGTCTCAGTTTCTGTTCGGTTAGTAGGTCGGATCCCTTGTTCCTTGCTAGCGATATTTCGTGCATGATTGGAAATTAAGGGGGGGGGGAGGGAGGACACAATTCGGCAGCGAATTACATGATGATATTCACGCGCGCATGTTGTGGGGAAAAAAGGAAAGGAAAGAGAGAGAGGGGGGGGAGGGGAGGGTTGAATATCATATCATGATTGAAGTTGACGAATCGAGTGTTGAAAAGACTTTTTTGTATAAACCCATGTCCCCCACGTGAAAAAAGATATATAAACATATACAACAACAAAGCATAGTTATCCGTCACAAGATTTGTAGAACGCGCAAACGCACCACCGTCCCCACGCCTTTTCTTTTTTGTCTTTGTTTTCTGCTTCACGGGTTGACAAGTCACGCTAGATATATATGTGTGCGTGTACTAGGTGGTTATATATATCATCCAAGTTTTTTTTTAACTTTAAACTACGCATTTTCTTTACTCTCTTTCCTTTTTCTTTTTTCAGATGGAATAACCCGCATTATATGGATATTCGACTATGAGTATCGTGTGTCTATACTGTGCATTTTTTTTTAAAAAAAAATTCCTCATAGTCTACATCTGTCTCCATCCCCAGAAATATATGAACACGAGATATTGAGGGGTTTCAGGCTATGATTAGCATCTGGCGTACGGGTAGGGTGGGTACATGACATATACATGTACCTCTCTCTCTCTCTTCCTCTCTCCCTTTCTCAATTTAAGCCTATATTACCCAGACATATCATCCTTTCCCCCAACCCTCCACCCTCCCCCAACCTAAGTCTAGCATATTGCGTACAAGGCATATCACCAGACTGTAAAATAAACCAATGAAAGGGGCCACGGTGTATATCAAATTCATTCGGTTCGATTGTACATAAGACAGCGATTTTCCATGCCGCTAAAGTTGTAGCGCCCGGAAAAAAAAGGAAATACCAAATACTATACTCACACCACTACCAAGTCTTGACAAAGACAGTGTTTAGTAATAAGGAGAACAATTACGCCAGGATGAGAAACCAAGAACGTGTGCTGTTGCTGCATCGTTGAATAAACCCCACCCATCCAAAACTTCAAAAGGCCGTGATGTTAAAAAAAGCAAAATCGTGTATACAAGAAATTCGCTCGCCCCTCATCAGAGCGTTGGCGCCCTCCTCAGATCCCGTGCATACCTGACATGCAACTGATCAATAAAATGACTGTGACGGATTCCAGGCGGTCTCGCAGTCTCAAACAGATCAATCGCTTCCTCCACTCTCATCCCACACCTCTCAATCAGATACGACACGAGGAAGAACCCCGTACGATTGAACCCATAATGGCAGTGCACGCCAATCAGCCCTGGCCTGTCCTCTGCGCGGATCTTGTCGACCATGTCGATGAAGACTTTGACTTCGTCGGCTTGGGGAGGCTGTTTGGAAACAGTGGGGAACTTGTAGTATGGTATACCGCCGTCTTCTAGGCCTTTGGGGTCGTAAACGGGACTGTCGTGCGATATGTCAATGACAGCGCTTAGTTTCCCTTTCCACTTAGACGCAAGCACACGTGGTGTGTGTTCTTCGTCCACTTCGCGGAGTGTCTTCATGGCACGGAAGACTCCTGCGATGGGATCGGAGACTGGTCGGACGGCTTTCCATTTTGCGAGATTTTTCACGTCCCATTTACCTTCGGTCGAGAGGTAGTTGAGTTGCCAGCCAAGTGAGAGGCGAGGATCAATGTGGTCGGCGAAAAAGGTGCCGATAAGTCCAGAAATGATGCGAGATGATGTCGGCGCAAAAAGCAGGGCGTGAGCGGCGGGCTTGGGGAGGATGAGAGTCTTGACAACGAGCCGACGAGGGTGGGGTGAGGGGTTCGTGGACCTTGGAAGCGTACTGGAAGAGGAGACGAGTGGCGCATCAGCGAGGGTTTGACTTCCGTCTGTCAAGGTGTCTCTAGTGGTCACAGAGTTGATGTCGTTGGTAGCAGTCATCGACTCTGTCATATCCGTGTCTTCCTCGACTTTGGGTAAATCATTCGCGTCGATACCGGAGTCTTGGTGTTTGCGCATAGATAAAGCATCTGAGTCCGTTGGAAGGATAGTGGCAGGGTCGAACGGAGCGGCAGCGATGGGCAAGCTGACCTTCTCACTTGGAGGCTGTATTGCCGATACATCTCTGCCTAGGAAATTCACGATGCGTTTAACATTGATAGCTGGTGTGACGGTGTCGTCCTCTCCCGCTACAAGGAATACTGGGACGCTGAGGCCACTCCAGACGATCCCCCCAGGCAGGCCACCTTGCGGTTGACCGGTCGAGTAGTCGGGACACATTCCCTTCGCCATTCTCTGCCAGACTGCGCTCCGACTCTGCTGGTTGTAGCGTAACTGCAGCACCTTGGTCCCCTCCTCAGCATTGGGGCCAGCCATGCGCAGCACACTCTTGCTGTTAGGGCCGCCTCTCCGATCCCATTTTCTAAGCAGGTCGAACATGGCAGCCGGCATCATTGTGATAGTACGCAGTTGTTTGGTTTCCTTCTCCGTAGGTGGCTCTGCCTTGGGACAGATTGCGACGAGACCACCAACATGTGTTGACATCAGGTGCGCAAGCGGGGAGGTAGTCGAAGCCAGCGATACAGCAAGTGAACAGCCCATGCTGTGGCCCACGAGTATGACGGTCTGGTTCTCGTTCACAGCACGATGAGCTCTAATGACCACAGCAAGAAGCTGCACTAGTGCCTCCGTGGTGTATGCCTCCCACGCTTTCGGCTCGAAGGATGATGCACCGCATCCGGGCAGGTCGATGGCCAGACAGGAGGCGAGGTTGGTGAGACTAAGTAGTACAGGATTGAATTGAGCAATGGAACCTCCCAAGCCATGGATGAATACAAGAAGGGGTAACGGACATGGTTCTCGCGGTAACTTTGACTCTTGGATATGAGCACGATAGAAGGTCCTGATCCCTGGATAGGTGAAGCCGGTCGACGGCACTGTATACGATCGGGTACTAGAGAACTTTTTGATGAGGCCTGGGTCTGTGGCACTGCTCGCATCTGAGAAGAGTTAGTTGCGAAAGCCCTGGAGGAAAGCTCACGCCGCCTTATGAGGCCACGTGATCCTATGGATGCTAGCACGGATGTCGATCCGGCACGATAGCGATAGACTTACCGATAGCCGGGTCCGATTGATGTTGCGAGTTGGAGGCATCACCTCTCCTTCTTTGGTTGCTCCATAGCCAGAGCGCAGATCCTATTCCACAGACTGCTGCCAACTTCACCATGCCCACGGCGGTTGAGCTGGTCAGATGGTCACGAGTTACAAGGGGATTGAGGAGACGGATCAGACGGTACGCCAGATCCCTTATATCTGGCCAGCGTGCAAGGTGTGCATCGGCCTGTGACACACGATCGGGGTCCGGTCCGGCCAAGACAGTGGTTAAGAACAACAGCAGAGCCTGTGGAAGACGCAACGTGCCATTTTGGGTTGGGCCTGGACGCGAATGAGGCTCCATGTCTGCTTGCGTGCTCCCGTGCTGAATGTATATTCAACGGGGCGCGGTGGTGTTGGCGTGCGGGCGGGCGAGATGCAGACCCTCGCACAGAGTGCAGCCAATGGAATGGGCAAAGGCCTCTCGTGCTCTGATTCTTTGGCGAACGCGAGCCGGTCCCTGGGAGCGTCGATTGCGGTGCGATGCGCGCACGTTGAAACACAGCGAATGCGATGCTCTCACGGATGGAACCTAAGCTGCAGCCGGGAGACGTGTGTCGTGTCGGATAGTCTCATGGTGAAAAGCAATGACGAGAGACGGCGCGCCGGCGAGCTGCGTCTGGCGGTACTAAGATGGAGCGAGCCGAAGATGATGGATACTGGGCTGTGGAAGACAAAATTGCACAGAGTAGTCGCGAAGAGGCCTTTGCACACGAAGGCACGGGTGTGGTCGACGTCTGGAGCGAAGGTTGTAGAATGGACGGCGTGACGTTGGTGCGTTGGGCTCCTGCTCCAAAAGGGATCGAAGCGGAAGTGGCGCCTTCCCATCGCGAAACTTGGCAGGGCCGTGGTCAAGCTTTGCAACACTCTCCCACGGCCAGCATTGCCCCTGCCCATCTCTGCTGGACTCCTCCGTGGCCAGTCCATCTCTCACGGCACTCAGGCCCCAAGGGCGCGTCCGCTGGGGACTGAGGTACAACCCACTCCTCGTCCCCGTCTGCGGCCTGACGAAGACTGCGCACCTGGATGCCCGGCCATTCCTCGCTGCGCCTGTGCGGAAACCTTCAGATATCGGCTCAGCAAGGCATGCCTCCATCACACATCGCAAGATGCCCTGCTACAGCCACCCTTCGCGGCTCCATCGAACATGGGCGATATCGTCGACGCTGTAGCCGAATACAGATCCAAATCGGCCGTGACACAGTGGTACCTGCATCACCATGCATCCCACATCACAGTTCCCCAAAGGTCCAGCAGTCAAGTCAAAAGCGCCGTTGAAGTTTCCAGGCCTTTAGTCCCCGCATGTCTCGCCGACGCACATCGGAAGCGGTCCGCAAAAATAACTTTCCTTTATCGGCTGCGCCAACGCGACATCGCTGCGCCTACTTGACGTCGATTCCAATCGCCATGACTCGGCTTACATTCTGACGCTCAACATTGGCTATCAAGGCCTCAAGATCAGAGCTAGCGACTGCGTAGCGTAGCGGCGTTGGAGGGGCACTTGTCGTACCCCTCCATCCAGTGAGTAACAGGTCGAGCACGACGCGATAGAAGGCTCGTCACGCCCCACAGCCAACTGTCTTTGAGCTGTCCAAGGTTCGGGTTGCTGCAAACCTACTAGCCCGCCAGCAGGCGTTCCGACTGAACCCTTACCGTGGGAATAGCTAACAGGCGCATCGGTATTTACGTATATCCATACCGGCCCGATCTTGTCCGGCCTGTTCGCGACCTCATCTTTCCATCTTACCTTGCTCTTGTCGTGTTCTACGCGTTGATTAATAGCTCGCACGTGATTAGTATTCTACTCATATCATTGACCCTCCGCTCTGTCCATTTTTTGCTGTGCAATTGACAGTCGCCCACAATGGATCCACGAAATCTCGAAAAGCAGCGCGAGCCAGAGGAGCCTCGTTTTCTCAGCTTCCCACATCTTCCAGATGACGCCACCTTAGATGATGGCAGACCAGCGTTGAACAAGTACTCGTCTACCCTGACCAGAGGCCATGACTTCCCTGGTGCACAGGTTCGCTTTCCCTAGTGGCCGACATACGCTACGTCAGTGATAGCCAAGCTTCTACTGAACGATATAGGCCATGTTATACGCGGCTGGTGTGCCCTCTAGAGAAGCGATGAAGACGCAGCCTCATGTAGGTATTGCTAGTGTATGGTGGGAAGGAAATCCATGCAAGTGCGTTCCCCCCACGCCTGACCCCACGAATCTGCCGTATTGGTGCTGACAGTCATGCAGCACGCACTGTATGTCTGACGCCTCCCCAGCCGCTCATTGGTCAGCTTTGATCGTGCTTCTACAGAGCCTCAGTGATCCGTGGGGGTTATGCTGACTACAATCCCAGTGCTTGGGCTAGGAAGGGAAATCAAGAAGCATGTGCTGAATGACAATATGCTGGCATGGCAGTACAACACCGTTGGTGTATCGGACGGTATCACAATGGGTGGAGAAGGTAAGCGTAACCCTGCTCGTATCCCAGGTATCGTTGCTGATTGCGACCAGGAATGCGCTTCTCCTTACAAACTCGTGAGATAATAGCAGACAGCATCGAGACGGTCACGTGCGCCCAGCATCACGATGCCTGTATTGCAATCCCAGGATGCGATAAGAACATGCCTGGTGTCATCATGGCTTTTGCTCGTCATAACCGTCCGTCCATTATGGTTTATGGAGGATCAATCATGCCAGGTTACTCAGAGACACTGAAGAAGCCCATTAACATCTCCACCTGCTACGAGAGTCATGGTGCCTACATCTACAAGAACCTCAAGAGCGCAGAAGAGGGAAAATTCTCCCCAGACGAGATCATGGAGGACATTGAGAAGAATGCATGTCCAGGTGCTGGGGCTTGTGGTGGCATGTACACTGCGAATACCATGTCGACGTCCATTGAAGGTAGGTAATCAGTGACATGAGGCAGGAGAGCTCTGGTCAATCTTCCGACGAGGAAAATGTACTAACAGTATCCAGCAATGGGACTCACCCTCCCAAACTCCTCCACCACCCCCGCTGAATCCCCCGCCAAAATGCGCGAGTGCGCCAAAGCCGCCGCCGCCATTCGCGTCTGCATGGAAAAGAACATCACCCCCCGCAAGCTTCTTACCAAAGCCTCCTTCGAAAACGCCCTTGTCATGATGATGGTCCTCGGCGGCTCCACAAACGCCGTTCTGCACCTCCTCGCCATGGCCGGCACAGCCGGCGTCCCCCTAACCCTCGACGACTTCCAACGCGTCTCCAACAAAATCCCCTTCCTCGCCGACCTCGCCCCAAGCGGGCGCTACATGGCCGCCGATCTCTTCGACATCGGCGGCATGCCCTCGGTCATGAAACTCCTCGTCGCCGCCAACCTCCTCGACGGCAGCATCCCCACCGTAACCGGCAAGACCCTCGCTGAAAACATTGAGCCCTACCCCTCACTCCCTCAAGACCAAGTCCTCATCCGCAGCCTTGATAACCCCATCAAGCCCACCGGTCATATTGAGATTCTCCGCGGTAATCTCGCGCCCGCTGGTGCTGTTGCAAAAATCACAGGCAAAGAAGGCCTAATCTTCACAGGCAAAGCCCTCGTCTTCAACAAAGAACACGAACTCGATGCAGCAATGAACGCAGGACTCATCCCCCACGGCGAAAACGTAGTCGTAGTCGTACGCTACGAGGGACCCAAGGGGGGACCCGGCATGCCCGAGCAATTAAAAGCCAGTGCGGCGATCATGGGCGCTAAACTCACGAATGTGGCCCTGATTACGGATGGGAGGTATAGCGGTGCGAGTCATGGGTTTATCGTGGGGCATATATGTCCAGAGGCGGCTGTTGGGGGCCCCATTGCAGTGGTGCGGAATGGCGATGTGATTACGATTGATGCGCAGAAGAATCGGATTGACATGGCGGTTAGTGTCGAGGAGATTGATAGGAGGCTGGCCGAGTGGAAGGCGCCGAGTATGCCGGTTACGAGGGGGGTGTTGGCAAAGTATGCCAGGTTGGTCGGGGATGCTAGTCATGGTGCCATGACAGATCTCTTTTGATGGTGTTGAGCTCTGGAGGATGGAGTACAGTCTTTGAATGAGCAGACGCAGGGTCAGGTTGTGAATAGCAACATGTATTTTGTCCCGTCACGAATATACGAAGCAGCGTATGATTGTTCTCATTGACTTTCCATGCTTAGTTTCTCGTGGCGTCTGTCTTCATTTTGAGGAAGGTGAAGAGTCAATCACCAAAGTGACTTCAAACACGAACATGAAGTGGCACAGAAAACACAGGCACACATGCTAAGGGGGTATCAAGTTGCTTTCAGGCCAAGCCCAGTGTCATTGGATATCCTAGGCTATTCGTTGCCTCCAGCGAAGTCATAATCTCAACGCCATAAGCCGTAAACCATAGATCCGTTTCCGCCCGCAGTCAAATGCTAGCAGTTGCTTTTCCTTGTTGCCGCAAAAACATCTACTCGTCGTCCTCCTCCTCGTCAGCCTCGAGGGTGGTCTGCGCAATTCGGTCCAAATCACGCTGGCCGGACTGTGTGATGCGGCGGCCACCCTTGTCCTCATCCTGCTCGAGGACACCAATCTTCTCGAGGGCCTGCATGACCTTGCGGTCAACGGAGCCGGAGGCATCGACGTGGTGGGATGGGCGGGAACCGCGGTTCTTGGTGGCACTGTAATGTTTGTGTTAGTATCCTGTCATGGGCGAATCTCGGAAAATCGCTTGGGGCTTCGTACCCGTGAACCTTGCGGAGACGGCCAACACCGACGGTCTTGCGCATGTAGACGTGACGGGCAACGGCAGCGGCGCGGACGTAGAACCAGTCGATGTCCTGGGGAGGCAACTCGCGGGAAGCTATATAGACTGTTAGGTGCCAGGACGAGGAGCCGCTGGTGCAAGGGACAAACATACCCGATGTCTTGACAGTATCAACCCAGCCTGTAGATAAGGGTCAGCAAGCTGAAGTTATCCCCCATTTACGGGATTCAGGCTTTTTCTTCACCCGCTGGACTGATACGAACCTGGACTGCGAAAATGTTAGCGATATATTCAGAGACACCAGTGATAGAGATGGAACGTACATGGGAAGCTTTCCCTGCCTCTTCAAGAAAGCGGCATATGCGCCGATGAACTTTTGCGCCTGTCGAAACTCGTCAGTGGGCTGTCGCTGGGCGCAATTCGCAATTCCGGAGCGTGCGTACCTCGACGTCCTTGACTGTAACACCACCCATTTTGTCGGTTTGTGTGAGGATTGACGGGTAAGAAAGAGAGAGAGAGAGGCGTATGGAGTCTTGTCGAGTGCTGCGGTCGAAGTTGCGATTCTCTAACGTCCGGGCGATTTTGCGCTGTGGCTCGCTTACGCCCGTGTTGGGGCTGGAAGAATTGTCGGGCCGGTCGCTAGTGCAGCGCTAAGGTTTGGCGCCTCCAGCCAGCACGTTGCATCGTGAACATGACGTACCAAAGGCAATTATTATCGTCGAAGGCTTGATGTTTCCGGCAAGCCGATAGCGCTTTGACCTGGAGTCATAGTGTGTGTATTGCTCGATGACTTGATCGTTATAACTACCGTTTGTTGCTGATAGAGACTCCGCATTATATTAGCTATCACAACTTTCAGTAGTCATTAAGTGGAGCTTACACCAGCTTCATTCGCCCAGCACGTCCATCACCATGTCCACAGTGAAGTATAAACGAGGTCATCCTGTGGCGGAACACCGAGCCGACTGTCGGTGTGACGCAGGGCTGACCCGCCACGTGTGCCAGCGTGTAACCGCCAGGGTAGTACTTGTTGCATTTAGCAAACGTCCTATTTCATCCTGATCCCGTCGTACTTTCGATTCATCCCTCATACAGCTACATTCCCTTCGTGTGGAAACCATGGCCCGTCTACGAACTTACGCTCCTCTTATCATCACGCTAGCGTTACTCCTTGATCTGGCCATCGCCAATTCCGCGATACGATGCGCGGGGGACAGCAAGCACTGCGGTTGGGAACTCATGCAAGATTTCAGTCAGTAGTTTCCTAATCCCTACAGTCAGCCCGTCCCTAATGTTGATTCAGATGTTTCGATCGCACAGCTAGGCGACATATACGTGGGGCAAACCGGGGATCACTCCCTATGCACCATTACGAGTCACGGCAAGAGATACTGTCCTTGTGTATTTGAATGCGGAAATGGAATTTGGAGTTGTGATCAGGAATTGGACGGAGGCTTGGTCTTTGAAACTGGCTGTAAGAAGTACTGTCACGCTGGGATCTGTGATGGATAGGGAAGTCATGAGGTTGAATCAAAGGCGAACATGGAGTTCGCATGGGCCGTTCGCAAAGATGGTGCCGGGTGCAGGCTAAACAAATACATGCTGCTACAATACATGCTCGAGCTGGACTTGAACAAGCAGGCTACGTCTACGCTTTATCAAAGACATCAACGCCCTCTCTCCTCATCCTCTCATACCACCCCTTCACATACTCCAGTCCAACGTGCGGCCCATATGGATCCCTCTCCCACTGCCACCGCGGTGCCTTCAGCCCGGTTTCCTTTGCACAACTTGCCATTAGCTCGCTAATCGTGCCGCCGCGGTCAATACACATGCCCTCCTCCCAGCCTTCCGTTTTCCTCTGCTCACGCATCTTGTCACGCAAAGCGGTTGTTCCTGCTTCGTCAACAGTAAAATCTGTGTGCACAATCACGCCGTAGTTCTGTGCTGCGCCTGCAGGGGTCACAAGCCGCCGGTGCACTTCGAGGGCTACGGTGGAGGGCGAGCGCGTGAGGGGGTCACCTAGGCCGCCACCGCCCCACGTTATCCATTCGAGGACGTCGCCTAATATTGTCGTTAGTTGAACTCTATGCTGAGAAGGTATGGGTGAAGGGGAAGAGCGCAAAGGGCTTACCAGGGTACACATGTATGTAGTCTTGCTTGCTTTGACACAGCTCCATATTCTCCTTTTCTTGATCCGTGCCATAGCTTTTGTTGCGGTAGAGTATCTTTCTCGATCGTGTCCCAGGCTTCCCACCATTTACACCCCAAGGCTTAACGAGCCATCGATCATCGTGGATACTCACGTCTCCTTCACACAACCATCTATATAGCGTCCGTTGCGCATTACCCCCACGGAAGAAACCTGCACCTCCGGAGTCAGGTAGCGCCTCGTTCGCCTCGATTATGACGGGAAAGTACAGTTCGATGTTCTCCGCAGGGATACTTTTGATAGCAGGAAACAAGCAATGACAATCCGGGCCATCACCAATCGGTCGTGCCGGCACGCCACCAAACCCAATTTGATACAGCAGGTAGAACTCGCCATCTGGTTTGAATCCAGAGTAAAATAAGTGTGGTGAATCCGAGAAACCCGCTGCGCAGCGATATGCGGCATCGCGTTGGCCGAAGAGGGCTTGCATGACGTCCATTACTCGTCCTAGAAGATGCGTACGGCAACTTACCGCTGCGGGACGAATGGGACGTAAAATGGTGCCCTCTGGAATGCGAATGTCAATCAGATCGTGGAACCCATCATTAACAACGGCATGGGGGTCGTAGATTGCAAGAAGGTAGTATCCAATGAAGATTTTAAACATCGTTTTCGACAGGTAAAAGTTCATACTTGTGTTGGACTGTGGTGATGTGCCGTCCCAATCGAATACCAATTTATCGTTGATTATCTGCATGGAACAGGATATCGCATAAGGTCCAATGCCTTGACCGTCGTCGTCAATGAAGTCTGTGAAAGAAGATATCTCCGAACCGAGCTTTGTGTCGATGATGGTTTTTATGGCAGCGCGGCTTTGGGCGAGGAGCGCATCGGTTGCAGCGTTGTAGACTGCGACGCCGTAACGGGCACAGAGCTCTTGCACACGAGTAGAGGCG
The DNA here is from genome assembly GCA_010093695.1 of Plenodomus tracheiphilus IPT5. Classification (NCBI taxonomy): domain Eukaryota; kingdom Fungi; phylum Ascomycota; class Dothideomycetes; order Pleosporales; family Leptosphaeriaceae; genus Plenodomus; species Plenodomus tracheiphilus. The sequence continues at coordinate 100,721 of MU006317.1, forward strand.
GTACGACAGGCAGTGACAAGGGCTACAAGATCAGATTGGAACCATTCTGGCTTCCTAGAGTTGCGGAAGAGTACAGAGGCCAGCCCCTGATTGTAGACACCCTTATCGTAGAGCTTCACGATGGGGATTTGCAGACCATCTTCGAAGATTGTAGAGGCGTTTATGCTCATGGAGCCAGGTACTTTGCCTTGGACGTCGGTCAAGTGGCCAAAATTAGCTGCCCAGCCGATGATTTCGTGGTTGTAATAGATAGGGACGAGGATGATTACATCGTTAAGGTGAGAGACTGCGCCGTCAATTTGATAAACGTCGTTGGTAATGAAGACGTCCCCTTCCTCGATTGTCCCGTTCCAGCCGTTGAGAAACTGTGTGATGAAGCTCCCGAACTGTCCAACTAACATCTGCCCGCGGTTGTTCGTGACGACGTTGAACTCATCCTGTTGTTCCCGAATGGCTGGACTCATTGCGCAACGTAGCATCAGAGTGTCCATTTCACGGCGGATGGAACCCAGTGCCGAAGCGATGAGTGTAGCTATGAGAGGCTGTTTGGCTACCAGCTCTTTTGCTGACTCCTCGTTGTGTACAGCGGCAGCTTTAGGCTGATTCTCTTCTGGCCAGATAAGGATATTACCCATGGCGTCAATCTCGCCGTAATAACCAGGTAGGATGAGGGTGTTGGAGTCCATCTCTGTGACAATGGCTGGCCCACGGATCTTGATCCCAGCCTTGGTGATCTTGGTGCGATCCCAAAATGTGGCTTCAACCTTCTTGCCTTCGTGTACGATTTGCTGCTTTAAGGTGAGAGCTTCCGCTGGAGGTTGTTCGCTACTAGCCTTGTCGATGGCTTTGATGGCTACCTCTTCGGAAGCGTCGATGACTTTAGTCCGCAGGCGCATAGTCTCGATCTCAGCGGTAGCGTGTGAAAAGCTAAACTGGTGCTCATGGGCCTGGTTGAACTTATTACGGAGACGCTTCAGCAAATTAGACGTATCGTTGAGCTGATCTTCATCGAAGTCGATTGTGAGTGTCATTGCTTGACCTTTGTAGCGCATGTCAGACTGGAAGATAACTTTGAGTGGAGCATCAGCATTGGCGAGTGATTTCCTCATCGTCTTCATGCAGCTCTCCTTCAGTGTCTGCAAAGTTGCTCTCATATCATCAGGAGCAATTTCGGAGAATGTTTTGATGTACGTGTAACTCTGTTCGTGCGACATCTTTGTAGTAGCGTCTCCTTGTGCACAAAGTACACCAGGACTTGGAGGAACTATAACAGGCCATGATTTGAGGAGTTCGCCCAGTGAATTGGCATGGAGAGGTCCAGCACCGCCAAATGCTACCAGAGCGAAGTCGCGCGGATCGTAGCCTTGCTCAACCGATACTAGACGGAGCGCGCCATGCATGTTTTCGTTGACTAGGTCAATGATTGCTTCTGCTGCAGACGTGGTCTCTAGCCCCAGTTGCTGAGCCATAGACTCAACTGCTCTGACTGATGCGGCAACATCAAGTTCGAACTTCCCACCCAGAAGTTTCGTGGGAAGATATCCGAGGGTTAAATTCGCGTCGGTGACAGTCGCTTGTGTCCCGCCTCTGCCATATGCCGCAGGACCTGGTGTTGCTCCAGCAGACTCTGGGCCCACACGGAAATTCTTGGTGAATTCGTTGTAGATGGCGATCGAGCCTCCACCGGCACCAACAGTCTTGACGTCTACAGAGGGCGCTCTAACAGATAGATGACCTATTTCAGTCTCTCTTCTGATGATGACATCTGATCCTGAAAGCAATGCGCAGTCGGTACTTGTACCGCCCATATCGAAGGTGATGAGGTTTTTAAAGGGTGTGTTCTTGGCGATGAGATGCGAGACGGCTTTGACGCCACCAGCTGGTCCGCTCATGAGAATTTGCACGGGCGACTCTCCAGCGAGATCCACTGAGGTTAGATCTCCATCCGATTTGAGAATTCGTATGACGTCTGTGTCGTTTGCGAGCTTCTTTTGCAGGTTCTGCATGTACTTCTTGACGACCGGTTTCACTATGGCGTTTGCCGTTGTGGTGACGGTCCGTTCATACTCCTGGATCTCTGGCAGCACATCTGTCGACGTGACGATCTCGACACCAGGACCAAATTCCTCGCTCAGAATTTCGCGGACTCTGTTTTCGTGGATGTTGTTGCTGAAAGAATTGAGCAGCGACACAGCAATCGCCTGCGGCTGCTGTCTCTTGAGGTCCTGAAGTGCGTCTCGAAAATCTTCCTCATCTAGCTCGTAGAAAACTTCGCCGTCAATCTTGATGCGCTCCTTTACTTCGACGGTTCGTTCTAGCGGTACCAATGGTTCTGGTTGCACGTAGTTGATCCATGCGCCAAGTCCTCCAGGGATCTGGCTTCGTCTTACCGTCAAGATGTCTTTGTGGCCTTTTGTGACGATGAGACCGCACTTTGCGCCTTTACCCTCGAGGACCGCATTGGTGCCAGTCGTGGTGCCATGATGTATGTACTCGAATTTGCCATCCCAGTCGTATTTGATCTTTAGGATGTCGCGCGCCTGGCGGACTCCCTCCTGGACTCCAATCGATTGGTCGGCGGTATCAGTAGGCACCTTGGTGCGCACCGCCTCGCCGTTGGGTGTGATGACACACACATCCGTAAAGGTGCTGCATTATGTCAGCTTTGCGAGACAATTTCGGCGCCACAGGCTGCGCGGAGATGCCACAGGTTGGTGGCGTTGAATACGGGGAAGCTCTGCGTTTGGCCGCTGTCACCTGAGGCGAGGGGTACGTGTGTGGCACGAGGCAAAGAGAGACATGGCTCACCCGCCGACATCGACGCCTAGTCTATATCCCGACCCTGATGCCATCAATGGCAATGGCAGTCTGGCTGTGATGGGCATGTGAGCAGCATTCGGCGCGTTTGTAGTAGTACTGTACCTGGACTGGGTTTGCGTCATAGCCTCTGAGCTCCGTTTTTGTGAAGCACCGAGTTGTGGCCGGGCAGAAGCGTTATCACCGCGACCGCCTTGCTCCCACCTGCCTCTTTCTCCGCCAGTGCCAGGGAACGGCCCAGCTACCGCGATAGCACCGCAGCAACTCTACCGATGCTGGGGAGAATGGTTACGCAAACAATGCCACCCGAGTATTCACCCTCCACCACTGAGAACGCAGGCCTGCAGGCTGCGGGGCAATAATGCAGCAAGGTCGTTGTACGGCTGTGTTCTCATCTCGATGAGCCGAGGGATTCCATGTATGGGTGACGATAGATTGGCGTGAGTGTACGTATATGGGTAAACTGTTATCCATTGGACGCCCGACGCCCTACCTAGGCCTCCACCTGGGCAGTGAAGGGATGCACGTACTGATCACGTGTTGTCGTGTTCGAACGCGCCCTCGTCTAGGCTACCCGTAAACGTGTTGGCTGCCTGTGCTCCGCTCATCACTACATTTGGAGTGTTGAATGTCACATCCCTTCCAACGCCATTGCTGATCTTCAACAGCTACTATTGCTTCCGTTGCGAGATCCTGCTATGATTGACCGTTCGTACACCACGCTGGAGAAGCAGCGCGACACATATGAAAGCTTTTGCACTCTACCTATCTCAGATATAGTTGAACGCGAACAAGATCACAGAATGGGATTGTGCAGTGCTGCTTTGCAGAAAAATATTGGGTAAAGAGATGTACACAATCTCTACGCATCGTGGTCACTTGAGCACGCAGCTAGTTGGCTGGGTGCTCCCCTTCAAAACAAGAAGTGATGTTCACAATTTGGGTCTAAACACTGCAATCTTCCCAATCAGTGCCTGAATAAGAACAACAAGCCCCCTATAGGTAAACCCACGGACAAAGCACTACACTATTACGCCCATTCAAAAAGCCAGTGCGCTGATCTTCCCGCGAGTCTCCGTACGTCGGGCCTGGAATGATAACCAGGTCAATGGGTTGAAGCAATGTTCTAGCCGTTGTTCTATTTCATTGCGATGGGGTGAGACTGCTTTGTCGCTTCCACGCGTGGCGGGGGTCGATGCCTCGTGGGGCTCTGGGGCCTTGGAATCGAGGACCGTGTTTAGTGTGCTTTTGCAGGCGTATAGAGGCGTCGAGAATGATGGATTGAGAGTGCTTTGCCACTAAGTGGTTCGGTTAATTGACACTGAAGTTACTCTTCGTTGTTCAGTTCAGCTTCTTGGCCTCGCAACCTTGGGCTATGGGCAAAAGGAGTCCGACAAAGCGAGGAGGATTGTGAGTGAGGTATATATATAATCCTAAATTTCCTTTCTTTGATGTGTTTCCTACTCCATCACCACTAAGGAGATGCAATCAACTATCATCAATATTATATCACAGTTTCACCTTTACTACCTTCCAGCAACATGCTGCGTATTTATACTTCAGTCGTTCTGGCTGCGCTGTGGACTGGCGTTTTAGCCCAACGACGTCTTTTATGGACCCAGATACAGAAATCACATTCCAGCAATACACCTCCGGCAATGGTTTCTCCTTCGGTGTCGCTCTTCCTGAGACCAACGGCGATGCCTTCATCGGTCGCATCTCCGCTAGCGTCGAGGGCTGGGCTGCCGTCAGCATGATTGGATCGATGGAAGATGGTGTAATGGTTGTTGCGTGGCCAAGCGGGGATGACATTGTGTCGTCTCTTCGCACAACTGGTGATTCTACGGATCCTGATGCGGCTGTTACGACTATTCCTGAAGGCACTTTTATCAACGAGACGGGCTTCACCTATACGTTTTTGTGTGAAGGGTGTGTTATTCCTGGTAACACTCTTGGGTATGCAGTATCCAACACTGTACCTGTTGAGCCAGCGATCGACTCGTCGCCGCTTGAAATTCCAGAAGGGGGTTTTGGTACTTTCGATTTCGACGCTGCTGCTGCCCAATCCGCAAATTTTGCTGAGTGGGCTGACTTGGCTGGCGAGTATGACACGACATCAAAAGATGCTAATGTATCGCCTGAGAAGAGGGGTCTTCGCAAAGTTACGTGCGCGGGAAGATCTTGCAATGGAAGCTCTATCATGTACCGAAAGAAACGGGCCCTTCGAAAGGTCACTTGCGCTGGGATGGGTTGCTCCGGAAGCTGAATGATACTTCAGCATACAAAGAAGAACTTAATGCTGGGACGGGGAATGCCTTTGTAGATTCTGTAGATTTCCGGTACATTACTGCTAGCTCTTGCTAGTCTTACCTTTCTTGTCCACTATATAGAGCCGGGACTTCGCCCTTTGAGAGTTCTCCAGCATTTTGTACATAACCAAGGTTTTGAAAGCAAGCACCCGAAAGCTCAGCTTGACCTACCTGGTAGATCGTGATGTGGCGACAGGGTGGCCCACCACCAGCGACAGCAATGACTCATGAGTCAAACAGATGAGCAGAACTGAACACAAACTGCGCAGATGATCTTTCTTGAAAGTTGGAGGTGTGAAGACGATGTCCTCCGGACTGCTATCGATTGGACGAAGATACCTAAGTAGCGTATTGCCTCTAGCGCAGCCTTGGCAAGCTACTCTGATGCCACGCGCCTCTCCGTCCCGTTGCTTCTTCATCTTAACTTCTCGTGATGCGTATAACAAAACCTCCGCGGTTCCGCGATATCGAAAATTGGGATTTTGTGATATAGCCCTGTCGATCGCAAATCTGTTATACGCACCCCGAACAATGCACTATCGTCGCACTAACGCTCCAATAGGCAGGACGAACATAGCCAAGCCTTTCCGCCATCGGCTACGCCCCCAGTGGCAATCCAGTGTTTTAGGATATCTACCGCTCACCTATTGGATTCTACATTGCTCGCTCCTGCGCACGACAATCGCTCAAGCGTGGTTTATTGACGCTCGTGCATCTACGGGTACCTGCAGAGGTGGCGCTTCATCACCGTTACTGGTGAACACAGCACTGTTTGCTCCACCACAATGTCACTCACAGGGGCAGCACAGCGTCCAATACTTTGACAGATCTGACGGCTCGTCCCTTGATTGTGGGTTTGCTATCTCATCCCCCGGCGGTGGGTGCTTTATCTGGAAGGTACGCGTTATAGGCCAGCATCCAGTCTGCGAGATATAGTGCCCAGCCATATCGTGCCAGGATAGTAGATGTTCGCCTGCCTATTCGATCTTGTCCCACTGACTCGCCAAGCCTCTATTTTGGCTGACCTCTTCATCGCGTGAGGAATCGCAATGAAGTCGTGTAGGGTAGCGCGATGTCTTGGTGCCGTTCAAGCGCTCATACGCCATTTATGACTATGCGGATGCCTCTTTTGGACTCGTTCTTCATACTCCACGGAGTCAGGGGCTATATCGCAGTTCGTGAACGGGTCAATGTCAGATCTGTTAGTGAGTGAACATGTATAAGACGTAAACGAGACCACCTCATTTAATGAGTATCGCACCGCTTTGCTTGCCTTCATTTCGATACATTCACTATAACATGCGTTCCTTCCTTCTTGCATCGCTTGCGTCGCTTTCTGCGGTCAGCGTCTACGGACATCCCGCACACAATTCGCGTGGTCTTACTCGACGAGCTGTTGATCTCGACTCGTTCCGCCCTAAGGTCGCCACCTCTTACAAAAATGCTACAGCTGTCGTAGCTGACCCCAACATTCCAACGATCGCCAGACGCGCCGACCCTGAGCAGGTTGCGAGTGAGCTTGTGGCACAGATTGCGCCTGATGCGCAATTCCGCCTTCTGAACGACCACTATGTCGGCGCCAACGGCATTGCCCACTTCTACTACAAACAGACTGTCAACGGACTCGATATCGACACTGGTGATTTCAACGTCAACATCGGCAAAGATGGAGCTGTCTTCTCTTTCGGAAACTCCTTCTACAAGGGCAAGCTCCCCTCACCACCGACGCTGAAGCGTGACACCGAGGCAGCAGCAAATGCCCTCCGTTCGGCAATCAACGTCCTCTCGCTTCCCATCTCTGCCGAGTCTGCCACCGCTGTACCCAAGGAAGGCTCCGATGCCTTTGTCATTAAGGAAACCAGTGGAGCCGTCAAGGAGCCAGAAGCACGCCTAGTCTACATTCAAGATGCTACAGGTAATCTTAAGCTCGCATGGAGAGTAGAAACCGATATTTTGAGCAACTGGCTCTTGACCTACGTCGACGCCGAAGATGGCAGCCAAGTCCACGCTGTTGTCGACTACTCCGCAGATGCCACCTATGAAGTCTACCCTTGGGGAATCAACGACCCAACCGAGGGCGAGCGCGTGGTCCTCACTGACCCATTTGACCGCGAGGCTAGTGAATTCGGCTGGCACTCTGATGGCACCACTCGCTTCAACACCACCCGTGGAAACAACGGTATCGCCCACACGAACTGGGAGAACAAGACTTCCGGCTACCTCAACTTCCCCAGGCCTGCTAGCAAGGAGCTCAAATTCGAGTACCCATACTCCCTCAACGAGTCTGATTACCATGTCTACGCCAACGCATCAATCACCCAGCTCTACTACACATCCAATGTCTACCACGACCTCCTACACACCCTAGGCTTCAACGAGCGCGCCGGAAACTTTGAAATCAACAACAACGGCGCCGGCGGCCTGGGCGGCGACTTCGTCTACCTCAACGCCCAAGACGGCAGCGGTGTCAACAACGCAAACTTTGCCACGCCACCAGACGGCCAGCCCGCACGCATGAGAATGTACATTTGGAACAACACCCTCCCCGTCCGCGACTGCAGTTTCGAAGCCGGCGTCGTAATCCACGAGTACACACACGGTGTCTCGAACCGACTGACCGGTGGCCCTGCCAACTCTGGCTGTCTGAGTTCTCTTGAATCCGGCGGCATGGGAGAAGGCTGGAGTGACTTCTTCGCCACGGCTATTCGTCTCAAGCCCGCTGACAACCGCGAGACTGATTACTCGATGGGAGCGTGGGTTGATGGGGATGAGCGCGGGATCCGCAATTTCTTGTATTCGACTTCGCTCGAGACGAATCCCCAGGTTTACACCAGCGTTGACCAATATGTCCGTGTGCACCCTATTGGCAATATCTGGGCGAGCATGTTGTACGAAGTGCTGTGGAATCTGATTGACAAGCACGGCAAGAATGATGCTGGAAAGCCGGATTTCGACGCCGAGGGTGTGCCGACGGATGGCAAGTACCTCGCCATGAAGATTGTCATGGATGGTATGGCGCTGCAGCCTTGCAACCCTACGTTTGTATCTGCCAGAGATGCAATCGTGGATGCGGATAAGGCGCTCACCGGTGGTGAGAATGCGTGTGAGATTTGGACTGGGTTTGCGAAGAGGGGCCTTGGTGAGGGCGCAAAGTATGATCCTATTGCTCGCACTGACAGTTATGTTATCCCTGAGGGTGTGTGCTAGAAGTGGTTGATGGGGGCGGGGATCCTTCTTCATTTCATGATTTGTATGTTTACTTTATGATGAGGTTTTTTATTGGGCACGATGTTTCTGGCATATTTACATAGTATAAACCTGCATATAGGTGGCGTTGGATCTATTTGATGAGAACTTCAAACAACCCTTTTTTTTGGCAAAATTTTGCGACTTTTTACTTGGACAACATGCCTCCTTATCAACTATTTGGAAGTCAATCTTAGTAGTTATCGGCACCCATAAACTCGATCAAATACCTTCCCAAACTTCCCATCACCCTGTCCACCGGTCGCTGATCACACTATCATCCTCACCACCACCACCACCACACACTATCAATGTGGGGCCTCTCCACCTACCACCCTATCCACGTCCCACGCCTTCGGTCTCCGAGACCTCGCTACCACAATCCCATACACACAAGCAGTCAACGTTCTTCTGCATGCATCTCGATGCATACATATGCCGAGTTATGCGGTCAGCTGACAACGTGGGCGTCATCTTTGGCTACCATATCCTTTTGCCTGCTTGTTCATATGAGTGTTTAGCAATTGACGATGTTTAGCGTTTGTTGTGCAGCGGTGCGTTTTGAAGGTTTATGTAGGATTCAGGCTGCTGATTTAGGGGGTTAAAGGTGTTTTGATGGAGTGTGGATACGTGCGGTGTCTGCTGGCGCTGTGATTTTGTGCTATGGCCCTATAGGATGCTTGACAAAGAGATGACATTGGCGTAATGTTTGAATATGGTGATATGTTCTTCACTAAAGATTAAAGGCTACTTGAAGGAGCATTCGAGGCATACAGGCGGATCAAACCATGAGTTTCTTGACAATTATCCTAGTAGGTCAGATCAAACAATTGTTCACAAGTGCAGATATGTGGCTTGAGAATGATATACTCTAACTTTTTGGATGCCTAGTTACAGCTGGAAAGCTTGCTTTGAAAATCCATCAAGTGTGCTTGGCCGACCCATCATGCTCAGTTGCATCGTCATCAAGATCGTCCGCCCACTCATCTCCCCTAACGCCACTCTCGTGCTCGACACTCGAAGCACCAGCAGCGGGAGGTGGCGCATCATCATCACTTTCATCCTCAAATGCCGCCGGATCCGCCAGGGGTTGACTCTCAGGATCCAGATTCCCTCCGTGCGCGGCAGTCCTCTTAGGTGCACCCTCCACCCCCTCATCCGCAGAGACCGAGATGCCGCGCCTTCCCCATTTGTTCTTCGGCTGCACGGTATCTTCGCCCCTTCCAGCTTCCTCGTCAAAATCGAAATCGACGTCTTTTCGGCCGACTAGGCGGCCCACAAGCCACCCTCGACCCAGGTCGTCAGAGTCGACAACACCGCCATGCCTCAGCTTGACACGCTGGCGAGTCCAGTATACCCATGCGAAGTCGATCATCAGTGCTGTCTGGATGGAGCCCCAGACCCAGCTTGTTGGATCCGCGTAGCCTTTCTCGTTGGCGCCACGCACGATCCAGTTAAGGACGTACATGAAGCGGTATGTACCAAGTGTGACGAGGTAGAAGGAGTCAATGACAGTGGGTACTGTGGTTTGACGGAGAAGGAGGAGTTGCGGGATCACGCAGACGGACTCGAGTATTTCGGAGAAAACCCACAAGATCTGGTCGCGTTAGTACTGATTGTGGGTATGAGAAGGTTCTGTGAGCATACCCGAAGGAAGGCATTGGTTCCAATAACCCATTTGTGGAAGATGAGGTACCAGAATGGGGCAATTCCGACACTGCCTAATAACGTGTACATGCCAAATTTCCATGCCTTTTCTCGCTCTCGTGTTCGTGCGTAGACGCTGGTCATCAGGAAGATGATGTATAAGGAAGACAAAGTGTAGAAGATCTGTGCATGTCAGCTTCATTCCATGTTTGGGAATAGGGATTGCTTACCTTGAGACTGAAATTCCACGTGTGCCAGCCGTCTTTAGTCGCCGACGAGGTGAATATGTCGAGATATCTAGTTGCGAAAACCAAAGCATAAAGGGCTTGAGTGATGAGCGATACACCTGAGACACGTAAGCTGCTGGGTCGAGGGTCCTACCAGACATCAAGGAAGCCTACCCTCTGCACTGCTGTTTCTGTGTATGGCCCATATCAGGATGAGTTTCGACGACGTGTGTGAAAGATCGCCGAGTATGTGGAAGATGTTGAACTTCATGGTTGCGCTGTTATACGACGGCTACACAGCACAAGGGCAGCCGCCGGTCGCCGGGTATCGCGTCTCAGCCGAGCAACGTGGACACCCTCTCCCTTCGCGCAGAGAGCGTCTGCCGATAAGCGTGTGGGGAGTCGAAAGGACCAGCCAGGGTCCTACAACGCGTGGCGGAACGTGACGTGGATGGTGCAGAGGCGTGATGTTTGACGTGCTTTGGCGATGTTGGTGACGTTGGTGACGGGCGTGGAGTTGGCCTACGTAAGCTGCGCAAGCTACACCTGGACCTTGGCGCCCCCGTTGCCGTACCCCGGACGTGGATGGCGCTAGGGTCCACGTGAAGTTGATCGACCGTCTGCAAGATGTTACATACAGTACTACGGACAATGTCTCCAGGGCTAGCCTCTGGGTATCGCCAACATAGCTAGCACGTGCACCAGTTCTCGATTCGGCCGTTTCTGCGCATTGCAGCCCTCGCTTGCTACTCCGTGCCTGAGCTATAAATAGACGGGTGGGGGGAGACAACCCTCAAGCTGTACAGCACTCTGGTCCCCACGAAGCAGATGCTATGGTAGGCTCCAAGCGAATGATACGGATGAAATCGGGCATGCGCTGCTTTCTCCAAGCACGAGCAGATCGTCCATGGCTGCCACGCACGTAAGCATACCACGTACGACGTACGACGTACAACTTGTGCCATCCATCAGGTCCAAGGTAAGCGCACCGCATGCATTTGTGTTTCAAGTCTGCTTCTGCGTCTGCAGATTGCGTGCATAAGCCTATACGAACGGATGCAGTACTATCGCGAGGCTACCGAGCCGACCGTCGGGCTCGCAACCTCTTCGGAATGCGACCGAGTTTCAGGCAACCAACTGAACTGCCGAGACGGATTGAAGTAGCTCTTGCCTACTTATCATAAGCCGGCCTGAGAACCAGTCTCAGGCATCCCATAGCGGTAGTCTTGATGCAAACATGCCTTTGATGCTTCAACTTGAGGCGATTGAGGAGTACATTACCGATGCACGAGCAGGCTCATGTGGTTCACGGGGCACACGAGCACCGCATCTTATATCCCCCCAGATTTTGATGCTCTGCGTGAAGGAATGAGCCTTGCCGCAGCTTACTGTCGCAGCTCACTGTCGCAGCTCACTGTCGTCTCTCAGACTACCCTGCATGCCTGGCCCCTTCGGGCTATGTTCTGGAAATGCTCGTCAGCTACGCTAGCCGCCGAACGCAGCATCCAGATCACTTCCTATCGTTTTGGCGAAGGGGAAGCGGGAGCAGGCATTGCTACCCTGCGACAACTAAACTGTTTGATCGGAGAGGCCTGTGGTTACATGTGGACTCTCAAAAAGACCGTTTCCTTCACCAGCTGGGACACTTGAGCTGGTCCTCAGCAAAGTAAAGACGTGCGGCCTCGACAACTGGAAACCGATTGATGCCAACTCTGTCTCTCTTGCAAAAGTGAGTAGAATGAGTGAGGCCACATAATGCGCGAGAGACAACAACGGAGATATGTATGTCTGCCGCGATACACCAGTACCGGTAACAAAGCGGTCAGAGTGCTCAAGTGCGTGAAAGCATTCGCCTTGAATGTTATCAGCCGGGAAGCCGGAAGAGCTTCTAGCATAAGGCCACTAAAAGGCCTGATCAACAACTGCGCTGCCGAAAGAGAGCGGCTTTGCCCATCAGAAGGAGCTCTCTGCATCAACATTGTCCTTCTACTGGTAGTCCCAGCTTGATGATGGACACTGGCGCTGTGGTCTTGCATTTGAAGACGAGGTCAGAGATGCAGACTTACAAGCACGATGTTTTGGCTCAATGTCGTCAAACGTTCGCGCGATTGGGGTGTCTTCGCATTCACTCGAAGCGATCAGGTCAACATATTGATGTGTAGGATCTCGCTTCGTGTAAATCGCATCATTTGTCAACCTCACGGACCGATAAGAGGTTAAGATCGAGAGACGGAGCGGGACCTCGACAGATACAGGCGGCACAGAACTTGAACACGACTCCAATGATGCAATCTAGGATGTGCTCGGAAACGTTATGCCGTTACCGTCGAAAGCGTATGCCTCCAAGGGGCTAAGGAAGATTGAATGGGTTGCCCTACAGTAGGTCAGCAAGACTGGTGCAGGCGTTGTCGTCAGTCAGTCGCACAGCCATAATTTCTGGCCTAAAGGGCAGACATCTGGCTCGGAAGTCTGCGCGTCCCTGGCGCATATGAGCGGTGGTGGTGGCGGTGAGAACGTCGATGCCAGATGGTCAATTGAATGGTGGTGCGCAAATGCACGATCGAGGCGTGCAACGCAGGGGGCTGAGCAGGCTAATTAGTGGCCTTTGGCCAGCACATGGGGATATTAGCTACCAATCTCTTGCCACAATCATGCATTTAAGCGCCCATGTCCACCTCCATCATGAGCACATGGTCTGTACGCGGCGCATTTTGCTTCCGCGACTGCAAGACTACGGCACGGTTGACCTGTACCCTCACCGAATGAGACAACACGGCTCGCGATAATTTGTCGTGCTACGCGATGGAGTCAAACCCTTGCTAACGGGATCCTATGGCGCCGCCAGCACAAACGAATTCACCACTGTCACGTTGCAGCGAAGAGAGATTATCCTGCTGCGCAGACGGAGCTGCGAGGTTCTCGGGCTCCCCAAAAGACGTCAGGTTTCGCCTTGCAGAGAGGATTGGAAGCTGCCACATAGTAGAGATGTAGAGAGATACTCGAGCGATCTCACACAACTTGTATATGGCACAGCATCGGGGAGCAGCCTATGACGGCAGGGCTGCATCAGTGCTCCTGCTTAACGGTCATGATCTTCGCCGTTGCGGGACCACGACCACCCAACCGACTGATCCATGTATCCTGGCCAGCGACTGGGCCGGGCACAACCGTAGACAGGCCACTCACTGCTGGCCGTCTCGCGGCTCAAGCGTAGAAGCATGCCGACCGGGGTGGCATGCCGCCAAACCGCGCAGAGACAGCAGGGTGAACGCTCGGGGCGCTAACGTGCAGGCCTGACAGTCAGTGCGCAGTGGAAATCCTTCGAACCCCGTCACACCGGGGGGATGATAGAGTCGACACACTGGGTTCTGGAGATGACCTTGGTAGGTGGCCGCTATCCCATGGTCATCTTCTCAAATGTTTGCGGCGCTCCTCCAAGGCCCTGTCATCCACCCGCTTCTGCTAAGCATCACCGTGCGCCGCGTCCACCTTCCAACTACCGCCGTTTTCGATTACTGCTGGCTACATTGGCTTCTTAGAGGCGCAGCAACTTAAAGCCTGTCAATACCTAACCGGTAAAGCTCGCTGTAATGGCCCTCTCACTTGAAAGTGCTCCTCCTTCGTCACGTACAGTCCTGTCCCGGCCAGCCTCGCGTTCATCTCCCTACACCATTTACGACTACCCCGCGCCAAACCCATTGCCAGTCCTCATGTCTCCTCAATCGCTTCACTCATATCTGTCACACCTACCAGAAACCCAAGCCACTTCACAAGAGCTCGATAGTCTACCGGTTTCTGGGTGGTACGGCCCCTCTATTTCAGCCCCAAACTACCACGGCGAGGTTCGTACTTCTTCATGTTGCAGAGCCAACTCCTCACATGTGTTTGTCCAGACCAGCTACGCCACATATGGCCAATATATCCCCCCGCACACGTCGTCCATGAGCATACTACCGCCAGCATCTACCTTTGGATATCAAGCGAAACATTTGTTATCTAACGCACAGAGCGATCAATCAGGTCAACCCGGTACAGCAAACTCGCCCAGTTCCGTATACTCTGGAGACTCTATAGTACCTGACTCCGCACGGCCTTCTGAGGAACCGCAACGAGACCGGAACAGTACGGTGCAGCAGCCAACGAGTCACTTGAGAGCTCAGTCGCACCTCATGGACCGACCCCACAGCAGCTCCAACTCATTACATCGTGATCATATCGATACCACCTGGTCTACGAACCCCCTGGGCATTCACTCCCCGCACAATTCCTACTATCCGACCTTTCCCACCGTGTCTCGCAGTCCCCGCCTCAGTGAGCCACTCATGGAGCTTCCACCCAACCACCTGACGTCTCCACCCTCCCGGCGCATCTACACGCCAATAGCGCCCTTACCAATCGAGACACCAAGATCCCATGTGACGAAGCGATGTCGAGAAGAAGACGAGGAGGTTCCAGATGAGTCCAAGCGAAGAAAACGATCCGATTCCACCACCTCTGCACAGTTTGAGCTAAGTGAGGAAGACAAACTCCTTTTACAACTCAAAGAGGAGGAGTCCATGCCTTGGAAGGATATCGCAGCTCGCTTCCAGTCTGATCTGGGCAAGACGTATCAGATCCCAGCATTGCAGATGCGACTCAAGCGTCTAAGGGAGCGGATGCGTGTATGGACTGAAACAGACGTGAAGGCATTGCGCATGGCTCACGAGTACTGGGCGCAATCAAAGTTCGACATCATAGCGCACAAGGTGGGAATCGTATCTTCTATGCCAGTATTTCAATACGCTAACGAATGCAGATGGTTGAATTTGGCGCACAGGAGAAATGGACAGCTCGCCAGTGTGCACGGAAATGGACAGCAGAGGTCGAGCCTGCATCGTACGCACAATTCGAGCAGCACGTTCAGCAAGGCTTTGCACCATACGCCATGAGCCCTGTAGAGCCACCAACTACATATCTGCCATTCCTAAACGTGTGAAGCCCGATCCTACGTCCCCCCTGGATATCTCAGCTCAAACGCTATTGGCATCATCATGTCTCGATTATCCGGCAGGAACATACCTGGAGACAGGATTGGAGCGATACGGGTATGGCGTAAACGGTCGTGCTGCAGGATGCATGGCGAACAATCCCTCATGCCTCTTTCGGCGGTACTTTCTTTAATCGATACCCTTGCTCAAGATTTTGTTTCAGCATTTGGGTCTTCTGCAAGCTTGTCTTCTTTCCCTCTTCGCGAGTGCCAGCCTACGTGGCATATTCAAATTCTTCCCGATAGACGACAGACCATTCGGCCACGACATAACAATGTAAAATAATCTCACTTGTCCACCTCCTTCACACATCTGCGCCTTCGCGTTGGTCTATTTTGACTCAAGCGCTTCTCAAGGTGGGGCCAGGGCCAGCGGACTGACGCTATGCGGACTCTAGCAGTCTGCGCCGCAATATGCCAGTATCCGCGCCGCAATCAAGAAGATATCGGTTTCACGCCGCTTCAGGTAGTTCAATAGCCCAACCTCTAGACTTCTTCGAGTCGCAAAAAAATGCTGTGCCAAGTTACCCGCGCGGCTCACGGACCTTTGCTGCGCATCAAGCGACATTGACTTCGCCACTACATGTACTGCAGAGTCGAATGGACAGTTGCTCGTCAAGCCCCCTTCCTCTAGCACAGAGATTTATTCCTAGAGCTGTGACTATAGCACGCCCTTTCGTTGAAGAGGACTAACGGAGCGTAAAAGCCTGTGCACGACAATTTGTGCACGACTCACCTTCCGGCATTGACCGATGCCAATAATGTTCTTGTAGGTACACCACGCCACTCAAATAAACTCATACACAACCATAACCCAAGCGCCACAAGTAACACACCGCCACAAGGCAGATTCCCACGATCTCGCATGCACCACAAATCGCGACCAACCCACAATAAACACCCTGCGCTAAATCGCACACCCACAAGCGCCCCCTCCTAGTCGCTTACACATCTCGTACTCCCCATGCTGATGAATCAGCTCTAAGACCGGCTCGCGTCACGACTCCCGCGGGCGACTGAACGGTAAACAGGTTGTAAATACTCCTAGGGCTGAACCAACCAGTTGCCAGACAATTGATCTCACATCAGAAAGGGGGCGTTTGCCGTACCTACACAAGACCACAACGTGACCGCAATCCCCGGGTTTTTGAGGGTTTTCTGCTGACTGTCATCTGTAGGTGTGGGGATGGTGGTCTACTAGATGGCGCATGGGGATGTGGTTTACGTTATGCGCCTTGTTATGCGAGATCATGCGAGATTTGTAGAGGGTGTAAGAACCCCACAAGGCGTTGGATCTTGGGGGTGGGCTCACACGACGTGTGGATGTGACCTAGGGGGTGGCGGGGATTTTCCGATGTTGGAGGTTCTCGGTACGCTCATTTTGACCTTTTGGTGGATTGCGAATCTGCGGGGCTTGATGCAAGGGCAGAGGCAAGGATGGTTGGTCGTTTTGATCATATTTCAAAGCTAGGGCTCTGGAAAGTCTAGATTTCGAGGAGGCATGACTGGGAGTGTTAGATAGTAGGTCGATAGCCCTGTGCTCCGCTGTTACGGAATGGAAGTTGTGATGGACTGTAGGCCCCACTGAATGGTTCCTGGTGTTTGGGCAAGGTTTCAATTTCATGTTGTGGTATGCCACTCGCTGTAAGCACAAGACCTGCGTCGAGCAATTCAGCTATTCTTGCACCCTGCACAAGACCGACCCATGTTCATGCGGACCTCTGGATTGCTTCACACCGTATGTTCTGCTTCTCCACATGTCATGACAAAGAGAGGTAGACCATGAGACATAGCCAAATGTCTGTGTGACTTCACTGCAGGGGTACGGCGATGATCCCGCGGAGAAAAACATAGGGATGCTTGCAGCACATCTGTCCATGCCCAGGGACTGAGGCTCGTACGATGTGGGTGACAGCATCTGACTTCGACATCTTTTCCCCCATTATGATCGGAGCAAGTTCGTCCGTTTCCAAGTGGGGTATAACAGACATATTGAGCATCTGTTGAGCTTTAAGATCACCATGCTCTGCTTAGTGTCAAGCAGTCCAAATCCAATGCAAGACTTGGGCCGTCACCGGTATCTTACCATATGAGGATGGTATACTCTTAACTGTCCTGTTAAGTTTAACGTCTGACAGATAATGGTATTTGATTCGTCGAAAAGTGTCATATAGCTTGCCCGGTGGTAGGGAGGATGCATCACAAGCACCAGTAAGCTTACTGGTACTCGTAACACAGTCGCGGGCCGCGATATGAACCGGTTCACCTCACATGGACGCCTTCTTTCCGGGCCGTTCGGGCCTGTCGTCAACATTCGCGAGGGGCTGAAGGGCGAAAGGAGACTTCGAATCCCAGGCAGGTCCACTAGCCTAAAAAATTATCCAATGGTGGACGTGATGCCAGTCTTCAAGGTGCAAGATAGCCTTCCAGAAGCTATGGTAAGCTGTGGCCTTTCTTTGTGGCAAGTTGTACACATCGAAGTCGATGACGCGCTTCCCCCACGCATGCTTGGTGCAGTCACCACTTAGAATTCCGCTGTTGGCTGGCTGTTACTTGGCAACGAGACGATGGCCGCTATCCGTCATCCTGTTCGTATTCCATTACCAACACAACCAATGATAGCTTTGAAAGTCATCACCAGTTGCTATCTGTATGGCTGTTATCAGAGCTTTTTGCAATTCCTCGGGATCTACTCCGCATAGCCGACCCTCGTGGCAAGCCGACGTATTCCTATGAAAAGCCCCCACGTCTCCCGTGTGGTCAGCAACGCTTGGATCATAGCTGAGTCGAGCACGAGCACCAATTGACCGGGTACAAAGTCTCCTTGACAAAAACTGGTGATTCTGGGAGACCTGATGTTGCCAGGGTGACGTTTCACGATCTGCACCCCGCTCGATAGAAGTGTTTCCTATTAGAGATGTAGGTGAGCCCAGACTGGAGCACAGAATAAATGTTGGTAATATTGTTGAACTGCATACCTTTATCCGCACCCCAATTGGCATACCAGACTTGAATTAGGCCCTATAAGTCTAGCTGCACGTGGGTGTCAGCATGCAGTCCGCACTGCTCACCGCGGACTACTGAATGAGTGATTCATATCGAAGGGACCAATAAAGATCTCTGGGAGGGCTAGGTTTGTGATATAGATCGATCTTGTACACGAGGCCGTGATCGAGCTTTGGTCACGCATAGAGTGGCTTTTCCCAAATCTGATACGCTGCTACTGAATAGGTAGATATTCGTTCTTTTCGTTGGGGTTGCCAATGTCGAACCATGTCTGTAGTACTCAGGGGTATAGACCCTCGTGCCAGCCCATCGGTTCATCCGCGATGCGGGCCTGCATGCGACTGTATGTGCTAAAGGGGAATTGAACCATATAGTCGACCCAGATGAGAGTTTGGGGCGTTTCAGGGCCTGTGATTTTGCACGGGAAACGTGGGTCGCATTTACCCAGAGTGCCCGGACGCGTGGGCGCGTAGAACCGCCCCACCAGCTCCTTCTGTGGTGCATCGCTGCCGACGTTCCACGCTTCCATCGTGGTTCTAGCGCTGACAAGGCCGTGTCATCGGGTTCTGTGCAGCTGGAGCCTGCGAGGCTACCTAGCGAACGTATTAAGGATTGTGAGGTCTAGACTAGGTATGCTTGCATCGACCAAAGGGCTGTGAAGAAGAGGGGATAATGACGTCTGTACTGTCGAAACGCCATGTCTGCATGACAAGGGGAAGAGCAAACAATTTATCCGGACCCGTTGAAAGCGCATCACACTGCTGTGCTACATGGGGTGGGTGTTCGGGTAGTAATTAGTCGTAGCGGAAAACAGAGAATTGACCCTAATATACCTCTTTAGGATGTCGAAGCTTAGTGACAAATGCACGCTCAGTCGGCGACAGCTGTCGCCCTATCACGCGCAAATCGTTCCCAGGCGTGCGACCTAGAATTGCCGCAGGTGTGCGGAAGCATGGGCTGAACTAGAGTGCTGCGGTATGTCAGTTTACGAAACTTGGTAGACTGCGTGCAGCGTGCACACATTGGTTCACAACTCTAGCGAAGCCGCAGCATTCTTCCCAGATTTCTGAACTTCGCGAAGAACAGCGCTACTTCAACGGGACGACATGCGTTCTCGCGTAGTAAGGTATGATGAAGAACGGAATGCACGAGTGTGGTGAATGGATGACGACAACCTGGCGCCTTCTTGACTAGCGTGTCTGTCGTACTTTGAGTTACCGGTATCTCCACACCAGCTTAACTCCGCGCGCAGGCTACGGTCAACTGTCACGACACAACCCTCCCACTTCGACAACGTAACTCAAATGCGCGCAGCACTAGGAAGACTGACACAGCTAAGCGCACAGTTGCCATCTTCTAACACGCCTCGATTCTTCCGGAACTCGCCCTCAATCATGACGAAGCTCACTATCAAGTCCAAGTATCGAATGCCCTCCGGTTATGAGATACCGGTCCTTGGGTATGGCGTATATCAGACACCAGCGGACATAGCGAAAGAAGTTGTTGCTCACGCGATCAAACATGGGTACCGTCATGTAGACTCTGCTGTGGCTTATCGAAACGAAGCACCGTCCGCAGAAGGCATGAAAGTCTCGAGTATGCCGCGGGAGGAACTGTTCTTCACGACGAAGATCCCGCCGAAGGACATGCGCTATGATACTGCAAAGCAACACATCGAGAATACTTTGAAGATTACAGGCTTTGACTATGTCGATCTCTACTTGCTGCACAGCCCGTATGGTGGCAAGCAGGGACGCATAGGTGCTTGGAAAGCACTCGTTGAAGGTGTGGAAGCTGGCAAGATACGATCAATTGGTGTTTCGAATTACGGAGTGCATCATCTAGATGAGCTCGAGGCGTGGATCAAAGCGACAGAGGCGAAGGAAGGTAAGGGGAAAGGAGGCATCATCAGCCTCAATCAGATCGAGCTACATCCTTGGCTTGCAAGACCAGACATTGTGGACTGGTGTAAGGAGAGAGGTGTACTCTGCGAGGCATATTGCCCCATTGTCAGAGCCACGAAGAACGAAGATCCATTGTTGGCGCCACTTGCCAAGAAGTACAGCAAAACACCTTCGCAAATATTGATCCGCTGGAGTCTACAGATGGTAAGTCAGAAGTTTAGTTCTGATGTCAAGAGCACACTCACATCTCAATACAGGGCTTTATTCCACTGCCGAAATCAGTCACGCTATCCCGCATCGAGGAGAATGCGCAAGTATACGACTTCGAGCTCACAGAGGAAGAGATGAAGAGCCTCGATACTGGGGTATATGAGCCTTGTGCATGGGATCCTACAGTAAGCCATGATTAGCTTGCATTCTTTAGGCAATCAAACCTCTGTTTCCCAAACATCTTACGTCCAACGTACCAATGTGATGCAATGAATTCTCACTGATGCGCAACACTTCGGTATTAAGAGGCAGACTGATATTCACGATCATGCTAACCACAGCTACCGGTACCACTTGATGAGCAACATCGCCCGTAAGATCGACATGTTGCATGCAACCCCGCGGTCCGCCCCGCACTTTGGCCACCATTTCCATCAATGGCATGTGCCAACATATAGTACTTCGCATTACGATAAAGTTGACATCGAAACGAGAAGCATTCCTCTCAGTCCTCCACACTTCTCATCGACCCGAAACATTATACATCATGTTAAGCGAAGATAGCAACTGCCTCAAATACAGATATGACGCAGAACAAGTCTGGCTCGAACCATGGGGTCCCCATGCCCTCCGCATCCGCGCAACCAAGTCCCCCAATATGCCTGCTCAAAACTGGGCCCTACAAGAGCCTCCAGAGTCACACCTCAAGCCTGAAATCAAGATCGAGGAACTCTCCGCTACTCTGAAAAACGGCAACATAACGGCAACCCTCACTTCCCGCGGCAAACTCACGGTCACCAACAGCACCACCGGCGCCCCTCTCCTCGAAGAGTTCACTCGCAACCGCCGCGACGTCACGGATCCCAACTGCAGCGCTTTAGAAATCGAAGCTCGGGAGTTCAAACCAATTCTAGGAAGTGAAAACTACCATCTCACAGCGCGCTTTCAGTCTCTCTCCGCCAAAGAGAAGATCTACGGGATGGGCCAGTACCAACAGCCCTACCTTGACATCAAGGGTACCCAGTGCGAACTCGCGCATCGAAACTCACAAGCTAGCGTCCCCTTTGCGGTATCCTCTCTTGGTTATGGACTACTGTGGAACAACCCATCTATCGGTACTGCCATTTTCGGCACGAATGTGATGAGTTTTGAAGCTAGGTCAACCCAGGTACTGGACTATTGGATTGTATGCCATGATACGCCACGAGAGATTGTGCAAGCTTATGCCGAAGTAACGGGGAAGGTTCCCATGATGCCAGAATATGGATTGGGATTTTGGCAGTGCAAGTTGCGGTATCAAACTCAAGAGGAGGTGTTGAGTGTGGCGAGGGAGTACAAGAGAAGAGAGTTGCCTATTGATCTCATCGTAGTGGATTTCTTCCACTGGCCGCTGCAGGGTGAGTGGAAGTTTGATGAGACGTACTGGCCTGATCCTGATGCGATGGTAAAAGAGTTGAAGAATATGGGCATCGAACTGATGGTATCTATATGGCCGACTGTAGATGAGAGGTCAGAAAACTACGAAGAGATGGTTGAACAAGGTCTATTGGTGCGTACAGACAAGGGGGTAAGAATTGCAATGACGTTCATGGGCAACACGGTGCATTTTGATCCTACGAATCCTGAGGCACGGCAATATATATGGGAAAAAGCGAAGAAGAACTACTACGAAAAGGGTATCAAGGTGTTTTGGCTAGATGAGGCGGAGCCAGAGTACTCGGTCTATGATTTTGAAAATTACCGGTATCATCTTGGGCCGAACGTTGCGATTGGAAATATCTACCCAGTAGAGTACTCCAGAGCCTTTTACGAAGGAATGGTGGCGGAAGGTCAAGAGAACATTGTCAACCTAGTTCGTTGCGCTTGGGCGGGTAGCCAGAAGTACGGGGCTCTTGTTTGGAGCGGTGACATCGCTTCTTCATGGTCTAGTCTTCGCAATCAGCTCGCTGCCGGACTCAACATGGGCATGTCTGGCTTACCCTGGTGGACCACCGATATCGGTGGTTTCCACGGCGGCAATCCAGATGATCCCAAGTTCCGCGAGCTCTTTGTGAGATGGTTCCAATGGGGTACATTTTGCCCCGTGATGCGACTACATGGTGATCGGGAGCCTAGACAACCACAGCACGGTACGACGGGAGGTGCGGAATGTCGTAGTGGCGCGGATAACGAGGTCTGGTCGTATGGCCCAGAAGTCTATGAGATTTGCAAGAAGTATCTACAGATCCGCGAAGATTTGCGTGATTACACACGTGGGTTGATGCGAGAGGCGCACGAGAGGGGCTCACCGGTTATGCGGACTCTCTTCTACGAGTTTTCTGAGGATACTAGATGTTGGGAGGTGGAGGAGCAATATATGTATGGCGATAAGTACTTGTGCTGTCCCGTACTAGAAACTGGAGCGACTACTCTAAAGTTATACTTGCCCGATCTGCAAGGTAACGGCAGGTGGAAATCGTTTTGGGGAGGACAAACCTGGGACGGTGGTGAAGAGATCAAGGTGCAACTTACGCTTGCCGAGATGCCCATCTTTGTTAGAACTTAGAATGAACCATTCACAGAATTGGAGCACTTTTTCTCGTCTGGCATGCAATGTTCTATCCAAATATTCATTGTGTGCTTGGATCATGCCCCACCGCCTTCCTCAGTCCCACTATCAGCCACAAAGAAAGGGCTCGTCCTCATCCCATTAAACGCATTGACCTCTACGAATTCCGTCGTACCATGCAAGACCTCATAGCTGCTATAGGTGCCACATCCACTAGCCATATTCATACAATCAGTCGTAATCTGACCTGCAATCCGTTCTCCAACTTCTTGTCCCTCAAACCATGCGCCGTGCAAGAAGCCAAAGTACTCCGTACTTTGAGCCTCACCGGCAAAATATAATCGCTCCACGTTTGCTCGTAGATTCTGATGCATTTCTAGAGTTGTGCCAGCAGGCCAATTCGAGTAGGAGCCGTAGCTCCAGGGTACCTGTCCCCATCGCGGATAGAAGAATGCCGTAGGTTCGGGGACATCTCTATCCGGGAACATATTGCGGAGGACAGCCATTGCTTCTGCTTTAGTGGTTTCGTTGCTCTGGGCTTCTACTCTAGCGGACTGTTCGTCAACGAGAGTGGCAAAGAGGATATTCGAGCCAGGCAGGAAACCTTCAGTAGACAGACTCTGCCAGATAGCGTAGTAACCTCGCGTAGTTGGGTCCGCATAGAGGAAGAATTGCTTATCGGTGGGCCAAAAGGTTTCGTTGAACTGGAAGAACAACTTCGTGTATGTACCCATGCTAAACGTGGCAATGGCATCCTGTTTCCACTCGGGAAGTTCGGGCTCGAACGTGATAGCGTCGTTCTGGAGCACTCCTAGTGACACCGTCGATATTGCGTAGTCGGCTTCAACACAAGAGCCGTCTTGATTGAGGACAGTAACACCGGAGTCGGAATAGGTCACATTTGTGACAATCGTGTTGAACATTAGTCGCGGATCGTTTGGTGTCAGGAAATTCCTTGCTTGGCCGCGGAGCCATTCATTAAACCCACGTTGGTCGACGCACAAGTTGCTCACTTCTGAGAGCCCATAGTAGGTCTGATTATAGCCAACGATTCCGTACACAAAGCTGGACTCTTCTGGTGTCTGTAATGTGTTGGTATTCGCGAATTGCTCTCGCGTCGATTTCCAAAGACTTACCTGAGCCGTCTCCCAGTCCCACAACCAAAAGTCCACAGCTTTGCGTGCAGCGTCACCGTTGGTGCGCCAACCACTCTGCCAGAGGCCAGCGCGGAAGCTTCGATCCTGCAAATTCTCTGACAAGATTCTCCCAGCATTTTGCTCGAATATAGCCCAGTAATCCTCATACTCATCAATGATGTTAGTGAAATCAACCGCACCCGTTTCGTTGTAGGTTGCGATAGAGGCCGTATCGGAGTTAGGAGCTAACAAGTCAACTTGCTTAGAAAATGTCCAGACCGGGTTCTCAGGACCATTGAGGGTTTCTCCCAGCCCGGAAATCCAGTTGGCGCCCAGCTCAACGGTGTAGGGTTTGCCATTAGCATCAGCACCAAATTTTGTGTTTCTCATACGGCCACCAATTCCATTGTTGTATTCTAGAATCAAAAAATCGGTGACCGACTGGTTGGCAAGTGCTTGCTGTGCATACTATCAGTGCTAATGTCCAGCGGGTCAAGTTCGTATTGATAATGTTTCACGCGCAGCCGTGATATTCTTGATCCTGTGTATGGAGAGCGCTTCTCTCGAAAAGAAAGACAAGCATAGTGTGGCCAGTATGTCCATGCTACGGAATGATAATACTTACCGCCGCAGTAATTCCAGCTACACCAGCACCAATGATCGCTACCTTGGTTCTCTTACAAGTACTGTTATTTTCACCTCTTGTGTTCAACGCTGGGGCTGCGAGGGTTGATAGTGGCAATAAGCATGCCGCCAAAAAGAAGAAGTTGCTCAGGCCCATGTTGGTGACAATCTTGGGCATGCAATGAAGCAATATGCGAGAGCTCTGACCGAGACCATGTACCTGCGGAATACTTATGCATGTTGACCAACGGCTGCTCCGTTACAGAACTACCCTGTATAGGCCGCTGTTTACATTCCCCGCATCTGCACTACAGTGGGACCAGGAACCGGGACCCTCGGACAGGTGTGACGAAGGTGGTACCTCCATGCACAAGAGACACGGCGATGTGCCGATATCTTGCATGTGTACGCATAAACCCAAAGCCGCAATCAAGATCTACTAACTACACTGTGTCTTGGCAGTGTAATATTGCCTTTTGTATCTGGGAATCCACGTGTGACACTGATCTGTGTTCGGGACTACGCGCGTTATAGCACGTGTGATACATGATTTTCCGGAGAAGAGACTAGGATGAGTATAGTATAATCCTGCATAAACCATGTATGCGCGTCTATCTTGACATGGCTGATAAGAAAACCGCAAGGACTTGCTGAATAAGGAAGCTGATCAAGTCAGAAGTCGTGAGCTGCAGGGTCGCTCGGGAGATCTAACTATGTACAGGGTAGGTACAGCATCATGGTTGGTGTTCAATATTGTGAAGTGATGTCCCATCAGTAACTCGACAGCTCTTAATGGCTGGGCGCTTGCAGCTGCACCGTTGAAGTGGACGCGGTGGAAGTGTACAACATGCCGAACGTTCCAGGAGTTCATGCCCGAATACCTATGGTATGACAGGATTCTGGCCACTCTGCCTGTCGCGAGACGTGCGACCACGGCGTTCATGCTGTTATCAATGTCAACCGTGAAGAAGCGTATGAAAGGTTTTGTCAAGAAATACGAAGTTGCAAGGTGAGTGCCACTGTGCCAGGATATTGACGGCCCGAGAGCGGGGTCAAGTCGTTCCATCCCAACTTCCATCAACTTTTATCGACAGCCTGCACCCTTCTCTATAGAAGCACCAATTGACCGAGCCATCTCTCCTTTCAGTCTCTGAATCGCTCAATTGATCGGTACTGACCAGCCACCTCAACCACGACCCGGAAGTATGGCAAAAGGAAAAGCCAAGATGCAGCTGAGTAGCAGAACCCCAGCCGATCAAGGTATCTTTTGATCGCATTCGCATGAGACCGGTGTTCGTCTGCTGTTCCTCGGAACAGCGGCGATCTGAGAGATACGGTCTGAACTTGATCAGCTTAAAGGCTGCGAAAGGACTTCATGCTTTGCTTCCCCTCGTACCGAGGCTGCTACTGATAGTCTTAGGTCGATACCATGGACACCACGAAACGAAACGACATGTCCAACGATGAAAGGTTGCCGAAGACGATATTCGCACCGGATGCGCAGGGGAATTTACGACTGCCCACGGACGAAGATGAAACACTGCACCATGGAGCCAGGATCGGAAGAATGCAGCAAGCGTGGAGGGATTTTGAGAGGCAACTCGCGGCGTACAACCTGGAGGCGCGTGGCATCCAGCGCGTTGAACCACACGAGCGTCAAGACCTGCGACTTTTGGGGTACTCGCAGGTATCCATCATGTGGTTCTCCGTGAATTTAGCGGCGAACAATATCACACTTGGTATGCTGGGTCCTATCGTTTTCGCCCTGGGCTTCTTAGACGCATGTTTGCTGAGCGTGTTTGGCGCATTTGCGGGCTGCCTGGTCGTGGCCTACATTGCGACGTTTGGGCCTAAAAGTGGTAACCGGACCATGATCTTCTCGCGATACATCATGGGTTGGTGGCCGTCCAAGATTGTGGTCATTCTCAACATCATAGTATTGCTGGGTTATGGCATGATCGACTGTGTGGTTGCTGGGCAGATACTGTCTGCAGTCTCTGGTGATTCTATGTCCATCGTGGTAGGCATCATCATTGTCGCTATCATTGCCTGGGGTATCACAACATTCGGTTATCAGATCTTTCACTACTATGAGCGCTGGGCATGGCTGCCGCAACTCATTGTACTGTGCATCTTGGCGGGTGTTGCTGGTCCACAGTTTAACGTCTCCTCACACTCGCACGGTGACGAGAACCCCGATACGACGATTGGAAACCGCCTGAGCTTCTTCGGTCTGTGTCTTGCTGCGGCCATCACATACGGGGGTGGAGCTGCGGACTACTTTGTGTACTACCCCACACATGCGGCGTCTTGGAGAATCTTCACCATGACTATGCTAGGTCTGATGTGCAGCTTCACGTTCGCATTTGTTCTGGGTATTGGACTCGCCTGTGGTACTTTGATCAACACAGAATGGGAGGCGGCCTATGGCATCTCGCAAGGTGCTCTCATAGTCGAGGCATACAAGCCTCTCGGTACATTTGGGTCCTTTTGTGGTGTCATTGTCGCTCTTGGCCTCATCGCCAACCTTATCGTGCCGACTTACTCGTCAGGCATTGATGCACAGATCCTCGGGCGCTGGGCAGGTGCTGTGCCCAGAGTGGTTTGGAACACGGTCGGCGTGGTCATTTACACAGTTTGTGCCCTAGCTGGCCGTGCTCACCTCGCAGAAATCTTCACCAACTTCCTTGCGCTCATGGGTTACTGGGTATCAGTCTGGATCGCAATCACATTGGAAGAGCACGTAATATTCCGCCGCAAGACTGGTTTCAACTGGGAGATCTGGAACCAGAAGGAGAAGCTACCGCTGGGTATTGCAGCTTTGATTGCATTTGTAGTTGGATGGATAGGTGCGATCATGTGCATGGCGCAAGTTTGGTACATTGGTCCTATTGCTAAGCAGGTGGGAACGTATGGAGCTGATGTCAGTGAACGTTTGTAACCAACCAAGAAGATGTATTGACTGACGAGAATCAGATGGGCAACTTCGTTGGCTTTGCATGGGCAGCAATTGTGTACCCACCATTGAGGATGTGGGAGCTGAGCAAGTTTGGAAGGTGATGGTATCGTGCCACACGCTCCTTCAGACTGCCATGTATGTCCACAAGAGTGGAGGTACGTCGATCTGCTCCGCCCATGGCACCACGCACCTCTGGACCTCAACGTTAACTCTGTAATCCGAAAGGCCCAAAGTCCTCCCGTCTTGGAGACCCAATGCTGGAAACCACCATTCCGTACTCCTGTCCTGAAAGCTTCAGAGAGACAATGTAGATTAAGAGCTCTTCTCTCATCTCATAGTCTCGTTGTCTTTCTCTCATGTCTTTGCTGACGTATGCATGTGTTGTCGTGAGTCGTTCTTGCCTTCACTTCAGATGCGGGGCTTGGCAATAAAAAGGTGACTGCAACTTCGCACTTCGATCGTCCCTCCATTCAAATACGGTGCCTCCATCAGATTCTCTATCGTCACCTATTCATCTCTTTCATTCGTTCTGAAGATTCCCTCACATGGCTGGACAGAGCTCAAAGCCAGGTCAGCGAGACAGCTTTTCGGGCCTCGCAGGTCTGATGAAAGCGAAGAAGCCGTACATACCCATCTCGCTACCTCATCCACGACCGCGCCTGGATTTTGCTTCGGACGGTCGCCAAAAACCCTTAGGCGACGCTTCCGTGTGCCGTGAGATCACCTATGGCAGCGTCTTGTCGGCTCTGGCAACGCCGTTTACGACTCCAGAATCAGTTAAAGATTTCCTAGAACGAGAAGAGAATGAGTCCACAGTACGCGCGCCGAGGACTTCTGGGTACTGTGAGTCGAGCATGCAGTACCTCGAGGAGCTCTTCGAGAAGATCAAGAAATACGACGTCAATGATGTCGGGACCGAGCGTCACATACGCACACCTTCACCCGATGCGCCTCAGCTGATACCCGAACTCAAGTCGCCCATCCATTTCGGACCCAGAGACCTGCCGACACCGTCTGATTCGTACCGACCAACGCCATCACCGCTCCTGTCCGACCTGGTGCCAGTCGTGCGTCTGACTCAGCACAATTACGACAGCATGTGTAGGGACTTTGACAACCTGAAGAAGGAGAAGGATGAATTGCAGGAGGAAGTTCTGAAATTGAATCAACAGCCTGGGAATGCTCAAATTGATGAACACGAGATTGGCACACAGTTGGGTCTGCTCAGGTTCCAGAATGAAGCCAATCGAACTCAGAAAGCAGACATGGGCCGTGCCTTGAATGAGAAGGAGGTAAAGCTCAAGATTCAGCAGCTCGAGATCGACGAACTTAGTGTGAAGTTGAAAGAAGCCGAGGCCGAGCTGAGGGCAATTGGAGGCATCGTTGGTAAGTTTGACCTCCGTCGCTCCTCCCCTTGGTTACTGACAAGCATGTAGGAGAGCGTGATTACCTACGTGATGCGCTGTCGTCAGTCCACAATGAACATACTAGAGCGTTAGACGAGATGACCGCATGCAAAGATCAAGAGCTCGAAGAAGTCCGCAATACCTTGCAAGAGCTCCAGAGGGGGTTTGAAAAAGCAACACCCGAGCGAGATGCAGCTCCAAGAGCGAGCGTAGACACAACCGATTACACAACGTGTGAACAGAAGCACGCCGAGACGATCAGGAAGCGCACGAGAGCCTACAATGAGATGCGCTTCAAGTACCTCGAAGAGCACAACAAAGTCATCAAGCTCGAAGACGAAATCGAAATCCTGACCGAACGCCTCAATCAAACCAACATAGACGACCTCAAGCAGAAACTCCGCGAAAAGACCAGCACATGCGATCGACAGCGCTCCCAACTCAAACTCACCGAGCAACACCTCAAAGTCGCTCAGGAACGCATTATGAAAAACGCAAATAACGGCGACATCCTTCGTGGAGCTGCGCACCTGGTTACACCCAATGCCAAGGGCAAACTGCCCAGGAACGTGGTGTCGTGCTCGGAGTGCTATGCGAACAACCTGACGTGCGACACGGATGCAAAGTGTCGTAGCTGCAATGAGCGGAACACGGTGTGTGCGAGGTGGAGGTGTTCGCTGAAGCACAAGTTGGGAGATTGCCCGCTTGCACCGTGTAAGCTGCCGCATGATTCGCAGGGGTGGCTGATTCTGCAGCAGGAGACGAGGCCGCAGTGGTGATGGAGGGTGTGGTTGGTAGTGGGATGGGGGATGAGGTGGCTGATCTCGATGGCGTTGCTCATATTTTCCATTCACTAATGGTTGAGTTTGTGGAATCACTACTGGGTATGACAAACATTCCCTTACTATGGGTGGCATCACCTAGTCTGCAGCCATATTAAAGTAGTGTCATTTCAAGGCCGAAAGAGTAGTTGCCTCACTAGGGTTTCTTTGGGTGAAAGGTCAACCTTGTTTTGGGGGGCGTTGACAGGAGTTACCCAGCGCCCAATTGCTAGTAGTATTCTTGGACTTTGAATCAGCTTGTCGAAATTGCAAGTACGCTTGCAATGAACGTGATGCCCCCGAGTTTAGCACGCAGTCTGTGATCAGTGTTTGGCCTATTCCGCAACCATGACTCTATACACGACGGGTTCCAAGATTGAGCCAGTTACCCTAGTCTCCTTCAAAAATCACATATGAAGCGTCAACTGATGTAGAAGGATATCGTCATGTCATTCTCGTGCATTAAGATATCGTGCTGCTTCTTCAAAGCTTATACCGCCACCCTCGGCACCTCCGCAAGTAACTTTGTGCCTTCTTTTCCTTGGATCCTAGTTCCATGGCCGTACGCACCTCACTCCCTCAAGTCTAGCGTAATCTGCAGCCGGTGGTGTGGAGAAATCTACTCTTCCATGTCTACATCATCGCCTGTGTTTGCGTTTCCGTTTTGCCGTGAGTTGGACTTGGGGACTGAAGCCTCCTTGTCGATCATCTGCCGCGAGACGGAGACGATGTTGTCTTCGATGAGTTGTTGGCCGACGTCGGAGATGTCTGTTTGCCCGCATGTTAGTGTTGGAGTCCACATTTGGATACAATAGTGCAAGTAACTTACGTTTTTTAGGATCCACCTTTCCAACATATCGCGTCTTGAGTTGATCCTTGGTGAGCTCTGTCTCCTCCTTGACACGCTTCTCGTAGCCCTCGGATAGAGAGACCAGCTTCTGCAGCCTGTCCTTATTCCGCTCGCCCTCGCCCTTGAAGTCGTCCATCAACAGCGCCTCGGTCCAGACATGCTTGTGCAGATTCATCAACATGTTCTCCTCGAGGGCCGATTTACGGTAGTTGATGCCTATTGAGTAGTAGTGGCGGTTGAGGCCGTGGATGAGGGCCTGGATGGAGGGCTTGTTGAGATGGCCAACGTTGGAGGTTGTTTGGCGGGGCTCGTGGCCCATCATGAGGGTCTGTGGGTTGATGAGGCGGAAGGCATCGATGACGACCTTGCCCTTGACGGACTGGATGGGGTCAACGACTACGGCAACGGCGCGCGGGGTGAGCTGCTCGAAGGACTGCTGGGTGTTGATGTCGACGGAGGAGAGCCAGCAGCCGAAGCCGGGATGTGAGTGGTACCAGCCTACAACGGTCTCTTGCCTGGGATTGTCAGCCACTGGGGAGGGCACTGCGAGTCTGGTAGGAATACGCACCTCCCTGTTTGTCGCAGCATGTCCATCATCTTGGTCTGGAATACGGGGTCGACGGCCTCGACGGAGACGCCTGTGCCGGACTGGGGCATGGCGAAGACATCGACGACGCGCACTGTGTAGTCATCGACAAACTCGCCCAGCATCAGGCCCATGACTTCCATGGGCACGCCGGCGCGGCCGTGGCGCAGCATCTTGAGCAGGGCCAGCGAGGAGATGTAGACGGTTTCCGAGTTGTCGATGAGGTTTGTGTCCTGTGCAGGCCCTCCACCCATGCCGCCCATGCCTTGAGCGGCGGCGAGCATTCTGCTTAACCGGTCCATTGTGGGAGAGGGGGGGTGCTGAATCAGGAGCTTTGTGGTATCACAGAGGGCGTAGCTATGGAGGCGTAGCTGTTGGAGCGGGGCGGGAGTGGTTGTGAGTCGTGTAGAGGGCGTGTTTGGTGAGGCGGCGGCGGTGATGAGCTACTCTACGCTATGTACTGTATATGCCCAGGTGCAACTGGAGCTTCCCGCGTTCGCGACGGCTGCCACGCGGAGGCCCAGTTCCTCCGCGCCGGCCGCAGCCACCAATCAACGCGCAGCACGGGGGCGCGGCTGCAAGGGTGGGCGGGCGCCCGGTTCCAGCTCCAAGCTCCGGCGTGGGCCTTTGTTCGCCGAAGCTCCCACCAGCCCTCATTGTATTGTCTCGTCTGCGCGCATTCATTCACCCCCGCCAGCATCCCAGCCGCCCCCCGCGCTGCCCTGGCCGTGTCCGCAGCATCTCCCCTATCCCGCCGCATGTATTTGCCTGCGACACCGTCCCCACCGTAACGCCCCATCCAGCATTTCGCAACCCCAGGCCCTCGTGCGCCGCCAGCTTCAACATGTCTACCGGTGTCAACGACGCCCTCGACGCCGGCGCCGCCAACGAGCACGCGAATGGCGGCACTGCCCGACCGGCCAAGAAGGTCGCCTACTTCTACGACTCGGACGTGGGCAATTATGCCTATGTCGCGGGGCACCCCATGAAGCCGCACCGCATACGCATGGCGCATAGTCTGATTATGAACTACGGCCTCTACAACAAGATGGAGATCTACGTACGTTGTCTGCCCATCTACTCATCAGATGCAAACGTGTACTGACCGGCCAACAGCGCGCAAAGCCTGCCTCCAAGTACGAAATGACGCAGTTCCACACCGACGAGTACATCGAGTTCCTGCACAAGGTCACCCCCGACAACATGGATTCATTCCAACGAGAACAAAGCAAATACAATGTCGGCGACGACTGTCCAGTCTTTGACGGCCTGTTCGAGTTCTGCGGCATCAGTGCTGGTGGCACCATGGAGGGCGCCGCGCGCCTGAACCGAGGCAAATGTGATGTCGCGGTCAACTGGGCGGGTGGGTTGCATCACGCAAAGAAGAGCGAGGCCAGTGGTTTCTGCTACGTCAATGGTGAGTCCTTGCAAACTTACGCGCCACCCCAATACTGACCATATAGACATCGTGCTGGGCATCATCGAGCTGCTCCGGTACAAGCAGCGCGTCCTCTACATTGACATCGACGTCCACCACGGCGATGGTGTCGAAGAAGCCTTTTATACCACTGATCGTGTCATGACCGTCTCATTCCACAAATATGGCGAATACTTCCCTGGTACCGGTGAGCTACGCGACATCGGTGTGGGCGCGGGCAAGAACTACTCGGTCAACTTCCCACTACGCGACGGCATCACCGACGACACATACAGGAACATCTTCGAGCCCGTCATCGAAGCGGTCATGACACACTACGGACCTGAGGCCATTGTGCTCCAATGTGGAGGAGACAGTCTTTCGGGCGATCGGCTTGGCTGCTTTAACTTGAGTATGGATGGCCATGCCAATTGTGTCAGATTTGTCAAGAGTTTTGGCGTCCCCGTCATTGTCCTGGGTGGCGGTGGATACACTATGAGAAACGTCGCCCGCACGTGGGCTTATGAGACGGGTGAGCTAGTCGGGGAGCGCATGTCTAAACTGCTCCCTTTCAACGACTACTACGAATACTTCGCTCCCGACTACGAGCTAGACGTCCGCCCTTCAAATATGGAAAACGCCAACTCTCATGACTATCTTCATAAGATTAAGTCGGCTGTCATCGAAAACATTCGGCGAACCGGGAGACCATCCGTGGAAGCTTTCACAAACATTCCACCGGCTCTCCACCGCGATATGGAATCGGATGGTGAGGATGAGGAGGACGATCTCGATGCCGACAGGAATCCTGACAAGCGCATGACCCAAAGACAACGTGATCAACACATTGAGCACGACGGCGAGCTCTACGACGCCAGCGATGACGAAGAATACAAGAACAATCTCGGCGTACGCGCACAGCCAGGTGCCAAAAAGAGGCGCAACATTACCGACTTTGTCAATCCCAATGCCGCTGCAGCGGACGGACTCGACGTAGAAGATCTCAACGGCGAAAGCGCACTCTCTACCCGACAGACGTCTGCAGTAGAATCTCGAACGCACACACCAGCTGTGGGCGAGCAGGAGGCTGACCAAGATGGTGACATTGATATGGAAGAAGCAGCCCCCCCAGCCGCAGCCGCCGCTACTTCAACCGGGTCACAATCCCCAGCCGGAGTCGTCACACCACCTGAATCACCACCAACTGCGACGACTGCACTGGCACCGACATCAGCGCCTACTGCAGACGTCGAGATGGGAGACACTGAAATCAAGGAAGAAGTTGCAGCAGCAAAAGAGGAAGGGGATGCAGATCGAGATGCGGAAAATGTCAAGGCCGAGGTGAGGACTGAGGTTGCAAAAGACTGAGTCGATCAAGTTTTGAAGTGGTGCATATAAGGCGTTTTTTTTTATGTTGGACATGCACTTGGCCTGAGGGTCATACCTGCGAGCGGACGGTGTTTTCTACGGAAGGGTGTTGGGGGACTGGTATGGTCATCTAGATACCATTTATTACTCTTTTATTTCAAGTTCAAAACAGTACTTCGAATTTAGCATCATTGGATCGTTAGGTCGTCTTGGATAACGAGTCATGTAATCGAAATGTGAACCATTTTGACGTTCAATCTGTCCCTGAGATTTATGGGCCCAGTACTGATGTCGGAGTTTTCGCAACCTGGGTCGTCGTTCTTCATTTTTTTCTATTCTGGTCCACCCTAACACTCAAGGCTAGTTTGCACAATGGCGCGCAGGAACAAGCCGATTCTCATAGCAGTGCTGATAGTATACAGCCATACATCTCGAACATGGCGAGACATGTGCAAACGAACACGCTCAGAGCACCAAAGCCATGTGGTCCAAGTCGATGTCCAACCCCGAGCTCAACTGCGGTATTTGAGAGTAATTACTCTCATCCAAGACTTGTCTCGTGAGTGTCAGAGTCTATGAGCTTGTTAGCCACGGGGTCCAGAAATCGCCTTGTAGAAACTGGATACGGTTTTACTAACCTCAGCATACGACGGACTTTGATTCCTCTTCATGACTTCCAAGAAAGCCCATGTCATTGCACCGGTGGGTTCTCCCTGGATCTGTGCATCGGCACTCGTCTGCAATGTCCATGTTAGCCAGCCTCTTCAATCCCCACTCTGCTCGACAGCCTAGAACAATCCAATACCATCTGTCAAAACATACCTGATCATCTCTACATCCCGAAAACATAGTCACCATCTTCATCTCACTCCCATACTGCCCCGCAAACTCCCCACCCGCCAACCCAACTTCATCCTCCTGTTCCCCAAAATGCCTCAACCCCTTGAAAAAACTCGTCGCACCCGCCAACAACTCCCTCGCCTCCCCCACCTTATCATACGAAAACCCATCCTGAAACATAGTCTGCGCATCCGTCACAAGCCTCGCCCCAACCTTTAAATTATCCATGAGCGAAATCCGCCCATCGCCATCCGTGCGGAAGACAAACGGTAATTCCACCGCAGACCCAGAGTGACAGCAATCCAGGATGATAAAGAGTGTGCAATCAGCCGCCATGCGCGTAACGAGATGTTCATGCAAAAGTGTACTACTCAACTGGCCCCTCGTCTCAAAATCAACAGGCACAAGCGAGTCATCGAGCCCCGTACTCCGGTTCCGATCTACATCCTTGACCTGCCCGCCGTGGCCAGAGTAGTGCAGAAACAAGGTACAGCCTGGTTCGCTGACGAGCCAGTCCATGGCTGCGAGTAGGTTGTGGCCCGTTGGGTAATATGGGCTCGAGGGGGATACTTCTGGGCCGTCGGTTAGGATGACGCGGTCGCGTGGGGAGTCGGTGTAGCCGCGGTAGGAGAGGAATTCGCTCATGTTTTCGACGTCTGAGTGGCAGCCGCGGAGTTCGTGGGTGCTGCCCGTGTAGTTTATTCCGATTAGGAGGGATTTCTTGCGGCGGTGGGCCATTGTTGTAGGTATTGAACGCTTATTCTTTTGGTTTATTTCAAGGCGAGTTTTTGGGATTCGTAGTAGACGGGTTGTAGAGTATTGGGGTTTTGGGGAGGGGTTTGGAAAGTTGTGGTCTTGGATTCTTGGGGTGGAGATGTGGGAATATGCAGGGACAGTGGGCTAGGTACGTGGAGGGGTAGTGAATGCATGGTGACGATCGCTGCTGTTTGGGGCTTAGTGGTATGTGGAAATGCAACTGGCATACGCGTCTGCCTGGCGAGCGCTTCAGGCAACTGTGCATATAAATGTTTGGTAACTATAGGTATGGAAAGTGGTGTGCAATATGAGCGTTGAAGGGAGTGTGAGCACATGACGTCATGGCAAGCGTGCTGAGTGGTATATAGGCCATATGCTCAGCTCTTTGTATTCACAGAACGCGAAAAAGGTTATACTCACCATGGACCGTGAAATAAGCCCTCCGCCTGCAAAACGACGTAAGACTAGGGCTACAGCCTTCGCTACTTCATCGTCAGCAGCAGCATCTTCGAGCTCTTCTGAAGCGCTTCCACCACTTGACAAGGATGCAATACGTATAGTTTCCTGGAACATCAACGGCATTGAACCATTTCTACAAAAACCAATCACGACATACTTCCAATCTCCCAAACGCAAAGCCAGTAATACCACAAAAGACCCCACTCATCCAGCCTCTCTCCGCGGCTTCCTCGAACGCCACAAATGGCCCTCCATACTCTTCCTCCAAGAAGTCAAAATCTCCTCCCAGGACAACCAAACCCAAGACGCCGTCCGCACCGCCATAAACAAAAAACTCCCCTCAGAAACCACCACCTCAACCTCCGGCCCAACCTACGAAGCCCACTTCGTCCTCCCCACCGACCGCTACAACGCCCGCGGCCCCCACGGCAACGGCAAAGTCTACGGCGTATGCAGCATCCTACGCACCGATCTCCACCTCACCTACACACTGACCACGCGCAGCGTACCCTGGGACCACGAAGGCCGAATCTCCGTCATAGAATTACGCTCCCCAGCCACGAAACCCCTAGCCCTCTACAACATCTACGCCGTAAACGGCACCGACAATCCGTGGCGCGACTCGCAAACCGGCATTGTAAAAGGGACGCGCCACCTGAAAAAACGAATGCTGCAACTCAGTCTCGCAGTCGAGTGTAGGACGTTGGTATCGGAGGGTTGGAACATTGTACTTGGTGGTGATATGAATGTTGCGCTTGAGGCTCGCGATGCGTATCCCAAACTCCGTGTTCATCCGGCAGAACATGTGCGTAATCGGCAGGACTTTCGGCATTGGCTTATTACGGGTCAGGGGGGGAAGGTGCCGGGGTTCAAGGGGGTGGATGTTTGGAGGGAGATGCATGGCGAGGATAGGCGATATACGTATTTCCCTGTGGGTAGGAAGTGGGGGAGTAGCTGTGATAGGGTGGATTATTTTGTTGTGGGGAAGGGTATGTGGGAGGGGGGGTTTGTGAGGAATTGTGGGATTTTGGATTCGGTGGCGGAGAGGGGGACGAGTGATCATGTGCCGATTTGGGGGGATTTTGTGGTGGAGGGGGTGGAGGAGAGGGAGAAAGGAGAGGTAGGATTATTGGCCAGAATGTACAAGGTGGAAATACGGGGGTTTGATGAAGAAAGATTATAATTGGAAATATTGCCCTTTTCCATCCCTCGTACAGAAACGAGAAATACCTCACTCTTCAAATTTCTTCCCCCCACGCGTAAGCTCATATTGTGTCATATCCCCATGCCTTCCCTGCCACTCATGTCTATGCAAGGCAAACGACTCACACTCCGGCTCAGGTATCCTCGGAAAAATCCCCATTTTCAAAATGACCATGCCCGGCAACATTTCCGCGACGCTCATAATAGGACTAGAGTAGGTGTCAATCATTAGCCAATGCACTAGGTAATTGGTACGATATAGTAACTTCAACCCCCCCCCCCCAAAGAACCCAAAGCAAGAATCAAGACACAACAAAGATACCCAAAAGACCCAAAAGACCCAAAAGGCAAAAAAGAAAAAAAAAGCCAACATACTTCCCACACCCTCCACAAAACCACCGCTCAACACACTTGCCACTCCCCGTCTCAAAATCCTTAAACACCTTCAACATACCCCCCTTATCCTCAACTACGACCTTCTCCTTCTCAATAGCCAAGTTACTAGCAACATATGAGCCAGCCACTTTGCGGCAATTAGCGCAATGGCACAAATGTCCGCGGGGCCGGGTGAAGAGCTCGTCGTCGTGGATGGTGACGCGGATAGAGGTGCAGAGGCAGGTGCCAGTCATGCTGGTGGGGAAGGTGGTTGGGGGGTGGGAGTTTGGGTTGCCGGTGTAGGTTGGGATGGGTGTGGGTGTGGACATTGTGGGTGGTGGGATAGGGTGTTGTGGGAGGATTTGGTAGTGGTGGTGGTGGTGGTGGTGGTGATAAAACGAGAAGGGGATTCAGGGACAGTATTTGGCACATGACCATACAGCCGACTTTGTAATATCAATTAGTCGGCGAGCTAATGGTTCATGCGTACGTCAGTTTGGGGTAGAGCATCGATTGACCCCTCTCATAGTGGCGGAAAGGAATATCCGGGGTAGACTAGTTAAAGGTAGGCTTCTCATCGGATACATATGATCCTAGATAGGCTGGTTGTGATTTCCAAACGTACAACTTGGTGAATCGCCTATGCACGTTGTAGACCTGAAATGTTTAGGTATGAACTTACTCGTAATACCTAATGTCTTGTCAATAAATCTAAGTGCATCAATCTGTTCCTGGTAAGATGATTGTAGTGGACTAGGGGACTGATGTCATAGAGCCGAGGGTATGGTCGACGGAAAGGTTCCGCTCATTTTCTTGGACAAAACTTACGCTTCAGCAGTTCCATAATACCAGCTTTCCGTGGGCCACAGTGTAGTACATGTCGTCTCAATTAGAAGTCACGAACACGGGTTATACATAGTTTCACATAATCAACGACACAACAACAACAGCATTAATGATGTGGATGTATGTCATATTCTATTCTTCTTTACTTCCACGCCAAAATCTGGCTTTACATTGTACGTAGCAAATAGACCCTAACACCGATTCCACCCCTAATCAAAAAATGAAAGGAAACATTACGGAACCGCCCACGCTGCCCATTACTTCGTAGTCATCGGACATGATGTCATGATGTGTACGCCCGCAACAAGAAACTAGCCTCCCTACTCCTTGTATCCCCTGTTTCTTCTTCTTCTGGCTGATTGATGTGGCCAGTGGAAATCTTTGGTATAATTTGGTATAATTTGTGCGAAAAGCAGAATATAGCCGCCCGTATGCTGTATGCGTTTCTTTTGTGTGCGTAATCAAATGAACGAGACAAAACAAGACAATGCAAAGCCGCCCAGAGTATGTCTTGGTGCTGTTAATCAAAGGTGACCTGTGCGAAGTATGCAGTGGAGCCTAACGCCGAGGGGATGTATGATGATGTTCTAAGTCAACCGACTGGGTCTGACGTCGTGGAGGGATAATGTATGGTGGTAGGACACGGCTATGGAATCGTCTGTGATAAGACACCAGACCACCATATTGTGGGTACCCAACAGTTGTTGCCCATGGCAATTTCTGATATCGTGGAGCTGCTGCGTGCGTACTCCGACTGTCCAAGTATGTAGACTACTGTATTGAGTCTAATATTCGTAAACGTGCAATGCAGTTTCATGTGCTGCTCTGTCTTTCGAGACATTTCCAAATCGGATCAGACACAATGGATCGAGGCGGAGCGCGGTTGAGTCCAGACTAGGGGTGTCCGTGCGGTTTCGCTGAAGTCTCTTCTCGATACGAGCCTACCAAGGTCCCGGATGATTTGTTTTTCTTTGTCTGCTCATCGTCCGAAGACGAGCTAGAGTGGCTGCTGCTGCCGTCGGTGAGCCCAATAGTGCCATCTTTGGACTCTCGGCGGAGACGGTCCGCCTTGTCTTTGAGGAATTTGGCCTGCTCAGCAGCCCTTTGTGCACGGATCTGCTTCTTCCACATGGCAGCGTAGTGACCGTTTCGGTCAAGAAGTTCCTCATGCGTTCCACGCTCCTGAACCTTGCCTTTGTGCAGCACCAGGATTTGATCAGCGTGCGTGATGGTACTCAATCGATGGGCGATGATCAGCATGGTGCGTCCTTTTGCTAATGTCGTAAAGGCCTCCTGAATATGTTGTTCAGTTTCTGTATCAAGAGCTGCAGTTGCTTCATCCAGCATTATAATACGAGGATTCTTGAGAATAGTACGTGCAATGGCAACACGCTGTTTCTCACCTCCTGACAAGCGCAAGCCACGTTCGCCAACTTTAGTTTCGTACTTATCCGGGAAAGTCATGATCTTGTCATGAATACTGGCCGCTCTGCACGCCTCATAAACTTGCTCGTCTGTGGCCGCCGGGTTGGCGTACTTGAGGTTGTACATGAGTGTCTCGTTGAACAATACCGTGTCCTGCGGTACAACGCCAATATGGCTGCGCACCGAGTCGATTGTGAGATCCTCCACATCGTGTCCGTCGACTTGAATACTCCCAGACATGGTGTTGTAGAACCGGTAGAGAAGGCGGAAGACGGTGGACTTGCCACCTCCAGACTCACCGACAAAGGCAGTAGTGGTACCAGGCTCACAGTGGAAGTCGAGCCCAGTCAAAGCAGGTTTACGTTGGTCGTACGCGAAGTGAACATCCTGGAAGCGAAGGTTGCCCTCGCAGGTTGGGAGAGGAACTGCGTCTTCTTTGTCCACCACGGTGGGTTGCTCCTTGAACAGTTCCAGCATACGTTCCGAATTGATCATGGCCGACTGAATCATCCTGTAAAACGTGCCGAAGAAGTTAAGCGGGCTTTGGAGTTGGCCCATGTACGAGATCAACGTGACAAACTTGCCAACTTCGCGTTCCCCTGCAGCAACTTGGTAGGCTGCAATGAAGCAGGTGACCAACAGGCCAAGCATGAAGACCATGTTCTGTGTGATGTTCATGATGTTGAGCGAGAACAAAACCTTGTACTCGGCGTTTTGGTACTTCTTGACTGCTTCGCGGTAGCGGTTGAACTCGTAGGCTTCGGCGTTGAAGTACTTGACGGTCTCGTATGAAACCATGGAGTCGTTCTTGACAGCATCCTCTTCACGATCCGCGTTGACCATCTCTCGGCGAATCTCAGCACGCCACTGGGCCATGCGAATCGTTAGGTAAATGTACCAGAAAGTCACGATGGCGATTACTAGCGCGTAGTAAACATCGTACCTGATGAGGAAATAACCAATGGCCACGGCCAAGTCGATTAGCATGGGGACCACAGAAAAGGTCACCTGCTCCAGGAATGTGTTAATCGAGCTACCTTTCCCAAGCGCGGAGAGAACCTCGCCCGTTTTCTTGCCGAGGTGGAAGTCCAGACTAAGGCTGTGCACGTGCTCGAATGCCGCAACGGACAGTTCGCGATATGAGTACTGGGAGACGGGGATCCACAAGGCCGAACGTGCAGCGCCAAGCACTCCATTGCTTCCCTGCAGAAAGCGGAAGGAGATGAAGATGATGATGGCGGTCCAGGGGTTTCCTTTGCTCCTGTCTCCCAGACGATTTACAATGGTACCGAGCTGGTCGGGCACGAGCAGGTTGACGACACGCTGAGCGAGGACCAGCATGAAGCACAAAATGACCACAATCTGCAGTTTGCGGTCCTTGGATGGCCAGAGGTAGGGAAAGAAGACGTGGTAGCCTTTGATGTACTCCCACCAGCTGCGGGCTGGGGCACCCGTGGGCCTGCTCCAGGCGGGCGGTGCTCCTTCGGTGTGCTGATGTTTGCCACCAACTGGGTGGACTGTGCCGTATGAGCCGTTCGCGTGACCATTCTCGGCATGGCCATTTCCATCAGGTCCCGCCAGAAGCGATGTGCCTTCGCTGGGACTTCCCGTGTCTTGTGATGCTTTCCGCTGTGGCATGACGACGAAGATGATGTAGAAGCCAATCATGGCTAGCAGGAGCACGATGCGGAGCAGGTCCATGGCGACTTCGGCAGCTTCCCAGTCGGTCATGCGGAAGTGCATTCGCTGGCTTGGAGCGCCGGCGGAGGGCGCTTTGTGGGCATGCGTGTAGATGGCGAATGAGCAAGCTACGAGGACTATTTCTAGTAGGGCAGCCAAGCTCCATGTCGCCAGGTGGGCGGCGGTAGGCGACGGTTTCGAGTCGAGGAGGGAAATGAGGAAGAGGCAGTAGACGAAGAAGCCACCGACGAGGTAGATCTGGCATGGGTTGTTAGCTCGAAATAGCACCATCCTGGGCACCGCCCATTGACCGTGGTCATGGTAATACGCACCACGACCTCTTTGCCTGCCCAATAGTGCTCCTTCTGGTCGACGAGGGCGTGCGTAATGGCGACGACCGAGTTTCCGACAAAGGTGAGGGCCGTGGCCAGGGACATCCACTCAAAGACGCGTTTCTGCGTCTGGGTGACATCGTCGTGGGCCGTCTTCTTGACAAAGTTGCGCGTGGGGTCGGTTGCGGGCAAGGGCTTGCCGCCCGGGCCGGTGGTGGTGGGTTTGGCGATATTAGCATTACTATTAGAGGCGGCGATGCTGCGGATGGTGAAGGCGGCCAGGAAGAAGAAGAGCAAAACAAGGGGGTAGGCATATTGCAGGATGGTGACGAGGGAGCGCAGCGGGCCAGCATAGGTCCAGCGGGCATGGGCGGGCGAGATGGGGTCGAGGGCCAGGTGCGGGTGCAGGCTGGCGTTTCGCAGCGGGTCGGCCATGGCCATGGCGGTGGTGGTGAAGCTGCTCTCGATGGCGGTGCGTGAGGCCTGCACGCGAGGGCTCGCTGGGGCAGTGAGGGCGAGGGCAGGGCGGGCGGGCGGCGGGCAGGAGGGGCTACTGCGAGGCAAGGCGCAACATGGCAGGTGGAGGGGGAAGATGGGATGGGAATGGCAGACGGCGCACACTTGAGCAGCGTGTCGAGAGAGCGAGGGTGGAGTCGGAGAGAGGATGCTGGGGCTACGCAGCGCTGGTGGCGCACATGCTGGTCGCGACGCGAGTTCCATTTGGATCTAGGCTCGCCCACGGCCTGCAGCGCCTGCATGCGCCCGCATTGCGCCCACGCCGACGGGGCCTGCACGGCAGCCTGCATGCATGCCACTGTGCATGGCTCCAGGGCTCCAGGGCGCCAGGGCGGCCAGTCCAGTGCGCCGTTGTACATACATACATACATACATACTGTACATGGACAGTACAGGCGCGGCCAGCACCTCCCAACGTGGTACATACACAGTAGACACTGCAGTACACACGACACACTACGACCGACTGGGGCAGCCCTCCTCACACCCAACGCCTGGCCTGGCCTGGCTCCCGACCCGCGCCCCATCAGATCAGCTGCCAGCTCCACCACCACCACCACCACCGCCCCTCCAGCTGCCCTCACCACCACCAGCTGGCGCAACTCGCCCACCTCGCCCACCTCATGGCGGACCGTCGCACGTCGTCAGCTGTCGCCGCCGCCGCCATCCCGCCGCCGCCTCCACCCCCCTTGCCCCCGCCCAGGCAGAAGCCGCGCTCCTACTTTGAGCGTTTCGTCGCCCAGCCCTTGACCGCGTACGGCTCGCGGCCCCCCAGTGTCCAGACAAGTCGCGCCGATGGCCTCCCGAATCCGCTAGTCCCAAAGCCGCCCGGGTGAGTAGTCGTCTCCCACTACCTCCCATGTACCCCATCGAGCCCACCACCCACCTCAGACCTGCAACCCCAACCCATGTACTGTCCATCTCAACACTTGCTCGCTCGTCGTCCTGTTTGCTCATCCAAGAACCATGTACCATACACACATACATACCCCCAGACAGCCCCTGTTCTCCCTGACCCACTCACCTCCTGCCATGTATCTACCCTAACCATCTCACCCTCCACCGCCACCCACTAAGCACCGTCCTGCAGCATTCGCACTGGCTACTCGCAGGATGCAAGCCACAAGACGGGCCTGGACATCACAGCCCTGGATACCAACCGTGAGCGCACCCATGCTGTGCTCGCTGGCAAAGAGATCCTCAAGACGGTGCGCGTGCACAACGCCAAGATCGTCGACGAAGTCAACCTCCGCGCTGCTGTCCTCAACTACACCGATTCCCACGTCAGGCAGCGCGAGGGCTT
Source organism: Plenodomus tracheiphilus IPT5 (assembly GCA_010093695.1). Lineage (NCBI taxonomy): Eukaryota > Fungi > Ascomycota > Dothideomycetes > Pleosporales > Leptosphaeriaceae > Plenodomus > Plenodomus tracheiphilus. The sequence continues at coordinate 144,563 of MU006317.1, forward strand.
GGGCATCCATGATGTCAAGTGGTCTCACGGCCAGTTCAGCTCGCATATTGCAACTGCTGCCGCAAATGGAAAAGTCATCTTGTACGACCTGAACCGCGCCAGTGTGGAGCTCACCAGATTGCACGAGCACACACGTCAGGTGCATAAGCTCGCCTTCAACCCCCATCAGGGCCACTTGCTGCTGTCTGCAAGCCATGACGGTTCCGTCCGCATGTGGGACTTGCGTGACATGCGTAGAGAAGTTACTACATGTCGCAGCCGGGATCAGTACCAAGGCATCAACGGTGGTGTGCGAGACGTCCAGTGGTCTCCCACCGATGCTGTAGAGTTTGCATTCGGAACCGACAACGGTACCATCCAGCGTTGGGACTTTCGTTATAACAAAGGACCCAAGCAAAAAATAACAGCGCACGATCAGCGCATGTGTACCTCTATTGACTGGCACCCTGACGGAAAGCATCTTCTCAGCGCTGGTGTGGATCGCACAGTCAAAGTCTGGGACTTTTCCATCACTAGCCGCCGACAAAAGGCTGCCTGGACTCTGCACACGCCTTATCCCGTCTACAGAGCCAAGTGGAGGCCCCCATACTGGTCTGATGACTTTCATGAGAATGGTGCGTACCAGTGCACACAACTGGCAACTTCCTATGATCGTGAGCACCCTGCCATTCATGTATGGGACTTTCGGCGGCCATTTCTACCATTCCGCGAAATCAACAAGTTTGCAACCGCCCCCTCTGACATGTTGTGGCACTCGCGTGACGCTCTCTGGACGGTCGGTAAGGAGGGAGTCTTTCAACAAAATGACGTCCACCATGCACCAAAGACTGTTGATCGACGCAACCTGCAGGCTCTTGCTGTTTCGCCGAGCGGGGAAGTTGGGGGTGTCGCACAAAAACGACCACGAAGGCAGTTCTCTGCAGGCTTAGCATATGCCGACGACGCGTACAGCGATGATCCACGTGACAGGCGCAACAGCCCCGAAAAATCCAGACTAAGGAGTTCCGCAGATGACAGCCTAGATGACAGCTTCCTTGTCTCTTCCATGAAAGCGTACCAGTCCCGCGGTTCAACCAGCAGGTCGTCAAAATCGTTTGGTAGCACGCCCCCATCTGATACAGCACCTAAAGTCATGTTTCTTACCGGTTCCATGCTCACACACAGCGCGTTTGGCAAACCTGATCAAGTCGGGTTTCGCGGAGCACTCCCAGGTGCTGGGAATCCTCAAATGTTTGCATATCTCGCCCAAAAGTATAGAGCCATATCTCTCCCAGATACTCCAGATTTGGAGTCTTTTATGCACATTGACAGAGTCTTTGAACAAAATGCAGAGTACGCACAAAGGGCCGGAATGCATAGACTGGCACAGTCATGGAGGGTGGTGGGCGCATCAATCAGTGTTGCAACAAGACGTCGTGCAGAGCTGCATAGCCAGCAAAGAAGGCTGCGCAGATCTGCTCCACAGGCAGGGCGAGGCGATGAGGAGCAGAAGCCCTCCTCAGACCATGCAAGTACGCATGACAAGCGTCTCGCGCATCCGCCAAATCCTGCAGTGCGTGCAATTCTTGGTACGTTGGACAAGTCGCACTCGTCGTCACCTGTCACGACTGTCGAAAGCACATCCAACCTACCTACTCCTCTCGCCCGCCCACAGAGCGACAAAAGCAGCCAAAATAATGGATCTGAGCGACCCGATTTGCTCGACATTGATCAAGAGCATATCGATCAGCTTCCACCAGCCGTTACGGGGTCTCAGTCCCATGTACAGAGCTCGCTGGATCCAAATCAGACCCCTGCGCACACCAAGTTCAACGGACCGCAGTGGTATCAGTCAAACGAAGGCCTTGAAGAACGTCGTGCTTTGATTGGTAGTTATCGGGCGTCCCCACGTGTACCGTTGAGTTTTGCTTCAAGAAATGTTGCTGGCAGCGACGTCAACGTGCCGCCTCCATTGGAACGCCACGACTCTGGCGAGAGTTTTGCCATGTTCTCTGCGTCTTCTGAATCCCAGAAGGGAGGTTCCGTGCCAAGCTCAAGTTCATTTGCAAGCGGTAACTCGCATCCGCGCAATCTCCAGTCTCCGACAAATAGCTGGCAGGTCGAACAACCTCATTCAAGTTTTGGAAAAGCTAGACCCCCTAGTTCTGCACGAGATCAACAGTCCGGGCTAGGTCAGAGTTATCCCATTTCTCCTACTACGATGCCCATCGACACTGGAACCACCAGAAGTGGGCATAGTGATAAGAATCAACAGGATCTCGCGAACGATGAACCAGGACAGCTGTTTCCCTTCGGTAGCAGCGAACGAGCTGTCGAAGACATGGAGCATCTGCGACGTAATAATCAATTACTTCGTCACGATAGCTCAGAATCTGAAGCGTATGCAAGCACTACTACATCCTCAATCGATTACAGTGCTGAGATGGAAGCGAGTGGCACCATCATTGCGGAGTTTCACGAAGACCATAGATCACCGAATAGTATGGAAGCACCGAATCCCCCGCAGTTCAATGGAAACCATGTAGCAGCAATGCTTGAACCAGTCAACGATTATGGGCTCACCTTGTCAGACTACCGGGCTATGCACATTGATGCGGAAGACGAATCAGCTTTCTCTGTGATCGGACTGCTGGAGCATCTCATCGCTTACCATACGAAAACTGCAGATGCACAGTTCTCATCGTTCCTTCTCCTACTTCTAGCTCCACTGCTTCCCCAGACACACAGTCCAGTTGATACCCCTGGAATAGATGTGGCAGACGTTCTCAATGCGTTTACAGAGACATTCATATCTCTCGGCCTCACTCCGACGCAAGCAAAAGCGATTCTCTCCACGCAGCTTAGCCAACTCATTGCGACAGGAATAAACCCTTACCAGGCAGAGTCGATCCTGCATACCTACCACGCGCAGTTGCATAGTCTGTCACTATTTAATTCCGCTGCTGAACTTCGTCGATTAGCATATCCCGCCTATCCAGCAGTCTACGAACAAGCCCTTAAAGATACCCAGATTGGTCTTCTCTGTCTAAGTTGTAAAGCACCCATCAACAACCCAAAGAACAAGATGCGCTGCGAAACTTGCCGGAGAGCCCAAGCTCCATGTCCAATCTGTTGGAGCAAATATCCAGCCTTCGAACCTCCCACATCGAAGAAGAAGTCCAAATCAAAGTACCGCTCTGGTATCAACGAACGAAGTTATCACAGACGCAAACGATCATCTATCACATCGCATCAAGCTCCCAATGCCGATCTACCATCCACCGAGTCCCCGGTCCACCCATCAGATTGGTCCCCACCTCTCGCCACCCTCTGGACATGGTGCCCCCTCTGCGGCCACGGCGGCCACACAAACTGCCTGTCCACATGGTTCTCTGACCCCACGCTTTCAGAAGGCGCATGTCCCACCGAAGGCTGCCTGTGCGATTGTGTCGCCGGTCAGCGCCGCGAAACCAAGCTTGCAGATCTTGCGCAGAAGAAGGCGGAAAAAGAGAGAGCAAAGGTAGTGCGCAAGGGCGATGATTGGAAGGTTGGGGAGAGCAGGGCCGTGGAGGCGGTAAGAGGGAAGGCGTTGGATACGCTGGCCCTAGGTGATGGACAGCAAGGGGAGGCGGGGCTAGTAGGTGGGAAGAGCAATGGGCGGAGGGTGCGGGTACGGGTCTCTGATACGAGTGACTACCCTGCCAGCGGTACTGGTACGGCATCTAACACCGGGACATTTCCAATTGGGCCATCTCAAGGCTCAATGGCGGCCTCGACTTTTGGAAAAGTACCCAAATAGTAGTATATACACTTGCTAGGTCATTCTACATATGACTTAGAGTAACCCCTCCCCATTATCAGACTTGTAGCTGTACCAATGGCATCTAAACCCGTCCACACACAGCACACACCCCGGCCTCTGCGCACCGCGTGCGCATCGGCTAACTAACGGAGCTGCCCGCAGTCGTGCATTGCATTGTGCACACCGCTTGTGTGCCCGCCAAGCCCCCCTCTGACCTCAAACAAGCGCCCATGGATGTATCCCGCTTCCCCGGATTACGGGCACCACGCGGTCTTTTCTTTTTCTTTTCCTTTCTTTTTGGGCGTATTGTCTACCTTGCCTTACATGGCAAGTAGAGTAGAATAGCTGCTGTGGGTTCTGAAGTGTGGGTTTGGGGCGGGTTTCCCACATTTGTAGTGCTTTGGGTTTTTCAAGGGATTGGAATATGTAGGACGACTTGGCAGACTTTTTGCATACTACGGTACTTGGTACTGATTTAGCGAGGTTATTTGACCGGTTAATCGTGGTGTGGCAAGCAAAGTAGGGCTGAGATTTAGGGCTGAGGTTTGGGTTCAGGGATGGTATGACGTGGTATGATTAAGTGGTCATGGATCGTATCATGATGCGCTGGCGATATTGTACTGTACATACTATGGGGTATGTTGTCAGTGCAATGGGAATAATTGCGCCACGATTGCGATAAAGAAGAATCTGCCTTGCTTATCAAGATTGGGCCGGGTAAAGTTTTGTGTAGAGTGTTTAGCGTAGCCAGTCACCAGTCTTTCGGGATTCGTGGGTTGAAGGCGTCTGGCGGTTTGTTGATGTAGCCATGGCTTGGTGTATGCTGTGCGAGGTGTGACGGTACTTGACTTGCTTTAAGTGTGACTTCTGTCGTAACCTCGTTCCATGTCACACACACACACATACATGGTTTGGATGACGTCTTATGACCTTGGAGCAATGTATCGTATTTGTATCGATAGGATCACGACTCGAAATCGAGGCTTTGCATCCGTCTCCCACTGAGACTAGTAAGTTGGCTCTGCAGTAAATCATCACAATCAGCCTATGGGTACCCTAGGGAAGTTTTTAGGGTCTATGAATTGCCCAATGCAGCTCTCAACCAACGGTGTAGTTGTACCTCCTATGTAGCCCCTCACACCCACAAGCATCTCTGATCGGTAGCCTCGCGATCGGTGTGACACACGTACATTCCCATAGCGGACCGCTGAGCGCCTGCCACGCGCCGCGGATCTCTGTCCTCGCGATCCGCGCGATCCCAGTCCAAGTTGTGCACATCAAGGTACTATCCCGAAGTGAAGTCTTTTGATGTGACGGTGTGGGATCTCAAGTCCGTATAGTTTAACATCGCGGAAGAGTGGCCATAGCGAACGTGCTGTATCATTGGGCGCCATGACAATGATTCGGTCGTGCATGTGCTAACCGAAGGTAAAATACGTGCTATCTAGGAGGTGCTCGCGATTAGCAAGAATTACTATAATGATGTAGTGTAGAGCAAAGCGAAATCTGTGTGTATACTCGTCATGTTCAACCAGGTACATGTTCCAACGAGTGACCAAATTGACTGTGGTCGTCCGGCAGAAACACGTGGATGGTCGGGACTTCTCGTCAGCTGTTACATGACATGGCTTGTGACAAGGATTTGACGGGTGTAAGGACTCGAAGCTTAGCGACGTGCGTGTAGTTGCATTGAAGGACGTGAGTTAAAACACACGTCTAGAGCGCTGCGCAGACCATTCCAACGATCCGGGTTGAGTGTGTTACGATAGAACAGGCAGACGTGGCACAACAGAGGCACATGATGCCAGGATTCATTATCCCGATTCTGAAATGGGAACAGATATGCCGTATGTGTGATCTCCCCACATACGGCGACTGCGGATGCAGCTTTAATGTCGTTCGTGAGTGGATAGCCAGGTCTCGAGAGAACTCTCTCCGTGTTGCAATCATCGCTAGGATGCATGTAACAGTTTGCCCGCAGACTCCTGGCAGCGTTGCATTGGAAGTGTATGTTGTGGTGCGGAGGTCCGACGGGGTGCGAAACCATACGGTGTTTTGCGGGGTGGTTCAGGTGACGGAGTTGAAGCGCCGGAAATTGCGTGTTCGAGCTTTATCCTGAGGTGGTCCAGCAGCTACAAATCGATCACTTTTATGCCGTGGTCATGTTAGTACCGCACTGCAGCGTTAGCTCATATAACCACTAGTTAGCTGCAGGCACATTCAACCAGTGTCATGTCCGCATCACGCTTCAAATGTGTCGGTGGCAGCGTCGGAGGTGCATTTGTGAATTTGATGGTATTCCTGTCTCAATCCACTGCCATTTCTCGTGATACCGTTGGTCCTCGTAAGAAAGGTAATGAAGGCCTAAGTCGCCGTGAAATGCATGCCTGCTCCTTCGAGAGGCGGTTCAGATTCCGAAACCCTATGACCCATTAGTCAACTGCTCCAACATGATCCTAGCTGAGCGGTGTGTCATACCTCAACTCCATGACCCTAAGCATTTACCGGGACGCGCTCCAGACAGACTTGAGAAAGCCGTCCTTCTGTGTGAGCCTGTTGAAGCTGTCGTCGCTCTCGCCCATGGCGCGGACAAAGCCGCAGAGAGCGTAGACCTGGTTCTCGCCGGTGTAGCGACCGTTCTCGTCAACCTTGCCAACGCTGAGCTGGACAGAGGCGTGGTCCTTGGCCTTGATGATGCGTCCGGTGGCCGACTGATGCGCTATTAGTATCGCGAACCGGGCGTTAGGTGTAGTTTTCGCAGGCACTCACGCATTTGCGGGGGACGTAAACTGCAGCGTGTGTTAGCGATTGGGTTTGGCAAATCGTAATTGGTGAGTGGTGTCTTGAGAGTACAGAGTATGCAAGAAACACCACAGGACTCGGGAATACTTACGGTCGACAAGCTCTCCGCGTTCGTTCTCCATTTTGAGCGATGTGTAGATTGTCGGCGGGAAGGTCTTGGGTGTGGCTGCGTTGGGGAGTCGATGTCGTCGTCCAATGTCGAAATTCGAGGTGCGGTAAGCGAGAGTTGCCTTAGCGCTACTCACCTTGGCTTAGCGCATTGCCGTGCTCCAACAACACACCCGCAATAACTCTATCGTCAACGGGCATAATGCACCACCAATTTGGAGTGATAAACTGTACTAACTACTCTTGTTCCTCTCCGTCATTACTATACAGATCCACCTCATCAGATGAGTGCGAAGAGCTTGCATAATGTGTGGACGAAGCTCTTTGATGTGGAACCCACTCATCGTCTGGCATCTTGTCTGCCTGGAATATCAGACCAGATTTTGAGCAAAGGTTTTCGCACTCCTGCCAATCGTAATAAGACCAGGGGGATACCCGTAACTCTCTCAAGGCGGGTGCAATTGAGGGGCAATTCTTAGCCAGATGTTCCACGCAACGCCCACGAGCCTCACCGGGGCTGAGAAGCGTAATCTTCAGATGCAATGTCTCTAAAGACGATGGGAACATATCGACAAAAGCGGTGCATATTTCTGGGTCGTTCTGACTGACGGATTCATAGGGACAATGGAGATCTCGTAAAGACTGGAAGCCACGAAGTCCATGGAATCGAAGAACCCTTGGAAGCGTAACGTGGGGAAGAGACGTAGTGAAACTGAGGTATTCAAGGGACTCTTCTTGACAACCAAGAACGATTGAAAGGTTCATGGACCCTAATTCTTGTTCGAGGTTATCCTCGTCCACCAAATGTGCCGCCGAAAGGTCATAAGTGAAAGTCTTCAGTCGCCGTGGTGACGCGAGTACTGTTGCCAATATCTCACTCGAGACAAAACATTCTTTCTTGAAGTGGAACTCCTCGATATTGTTGCTTCCGGGAGGCATTATGCGCCGAAGGGCTGTCACCGACCCGCCGTTTTGTGTGTTATCTTCGAAGAGTCCCAATGCAACAAATCGCCGCAATGATGGTAGCAGGAAAATAGACCCAATTTGCAGCAAGGAAGAATACAGCAAATTCGCCTCTATAGAACGCAGATGATTGAACGCGTGCATTTGCTCTTGATGTCTGCCCATCGATGCCAATTTGATGACTTCAACCCACTTGAGAACATTATGTCCCCGACGGTCCGTATCGTGGGCATTGAGAGATAAAACATTCGGCGTGTGCAGTAGCACTATGGCAGACAATGCTTCAAGGTCCGCGTCCTCTGCATTACACTCCCTAACCCATCCCTTCCAATCCGTCAAACCAAGTGCTCGAATGCCTTCTTTTATCACTTTCTTGTCTTGTGCAGTTGGACTGTGCTTTACTTTACGACGAACCCAAGAGCCATACATGATATTGGCATGCTGGACTAGCTGAGCTAGTAGCGGATTGGAAATGATGGTACGAAGGAAAGGATAAGGCTCACAGAATCTAGCATGGTACTTCTCATAGACTTTTGGAGTAACAATCCGGTGAAGTCTTCGACTTGTTCGAGACAAGCTTATCAGGGTATGACGGAGATGAGGCTTGCGCAAATCCATAGGGCTTAGATAGTTCAGTATCTCAAGAATCAGCTCGTCCGGAAGATCATTGAAGGTCGCAGTCACAATGGAGGATTCATTGGACAATCTTGTAGTGCCCGCGGACAGGATTTCATCTTTCCCTCTCGAGGGTAGCGAGTCCTTTTGTGCAGGCAGTGGCGGGAAGTCATGGTCGTTGATGGCCATATTGGAGAGTTATCAAAAAAGTCAATTAGAACCTCAAGAATTACTCCAAACAAGCGGCATAGTCTTTTCCGAGCTGTGCGTCAAGTTGTCAGAGGGAGTAGACGATATCGGTTGTTCCGAAGGCAGCCTGTTTCAGCATTCTGGAAGCCATCGAGGTTCCCCGCCGCAAGCTTTCGGGCCACGCTCGCTAGGTTAGGTTCGCTTAGCTAGGTGGAAACCTTGAAATGCACTCCTAATGCCGCCAATCTAGGCATGTAACCTTACCCGGGTGGACTTACATGTTGTAATCTCATTGAAGGTCCTGTAAAAGCCATCGCAGGCTTTCTGCTGTGTCTATCCGGACATCGGGCTCGTCACACACGCCATGGATAGGCTTTCCGAAGAGTTGCTGGATCACATTGTGTCCTACGTTCTGGCACCTCAGATCAACAACCGTCCAATCGGCCATGCAGATATACTGTGCGTTTCAAAAGTTTCGCGTCAGCTACATCGCATCAGCCAGCCTCATTTGTACCGAGCCATTAATCTGAAAGGCATGAGCTTCGGCGAAACCCCTGGCCAGATCATGAAGCTCTTGGGCACTCGGCCACAGCTACGTCATCACATCAAGTCTGTGAATTTACATGTTCACTATCCGGATGCAGTAAGCGAATTAACATTATGGTTATCGCAATTACCCAATCTTCGGACTATAGGGCTCCAGTTGAATTGGACTCAGCTACCAGACTTGACACCCTTTCTGAAGCTTCCTGGTATCACAACATTGCGTATGTCGGGCGTTCAGTTCCAAAACACGGAGTTTACCGAAGATTTTGTCATGGACGTCATTAATGACACCATCACGACATTAGATATCTCTGTGGCGGATCCTGAGGATCCATGGGAGAACTGTAACGACATCGTGGTATTCGCACAGACCTTCACGAATCTGCAACACCTCAGCCTGCATAGCTCCGATGAAGGCGAATCCCGCTGTGTCTTGAATGCACCGGCGTTTCGCTGTCTGGTCCATTCATTCCGTGTGGCACTCCAAACAACCCTTCGCAAGCTCTCTTATCGCTACAATGATGCAACGCATGGACTAGACCATTACGGGTTTGAAGATATTAGTAACCGGTACGATGCACGGCGTACCTTGAAAGAATCACAACTCGAACATCTTACGATAGAAACGGAGTGCTTGCTCAGACCTGCTTCGAAAGGTCCCAAGAGCCTGAGAATCAATCCGTCCTGCCTTCCGGCAACATTGCGTACACTTTATCTTCGTCATCATGTCTCCCATGATCGTTTGGAATCCGACAGAGAGAACCTGATGTACTCAGAGGAAGCGCAGTAAGTCAGAGTTGACATTATACAAACATCTGGATTCATCGCACAGACACTGACGATAGATACTGCAGATACTTGGCCCAGATCCTGAGCATCGTCGGACATAAGTCTCGATTCCCGAACATGATCAAAGTAACACTGGCAGTGTTTTTGCCGATTCGGTTCGGTGAAGTCGCATCAAGGGTAATGAAGAAGCACACACGTCATGTGCAGGTTCCCCTAGATGTGGTGTTTGTGTGAGTGTAGTGACAGATTTGTGATTGTCAATCACTAAAGTCGAACAGGCCACTTGAAGATTATGACAGCGAGGACACATTGAGGTCTTGGCCGCAATACACAGCATCTCAAGATCCGCGTCTCCCGACCTATGACCCAGCAAGTCTGCAACAGCCTAGAGACTAGATAGCATATCCCTTACGGGCTCCACGAGCTTCGATAAAGTCTGACGCAATCACCGTCAAATTTCAGGACACTCAGTTCATGGCAGCAATAACCGTCACAGCTTAACTCAACTGACTACCCACATTGTGCAGCCAGCGAGTGGAGCTCACAATTACGTGAAGCCTCAATGGGTAGTTCGACCCCAGGGAAGCAACGAAATCTCATGCTCTAGCTCTCAAGCTCAAAGGCTGCGATGTTAGAGGACATTTGAAGTTAGCAAAACATCAGAAACGTATGGTACCTAGGTCTATTCAAAGCACCTCATCCCGCATAGGGTTTTGCGTATTACGCCAGGAGATTCGTCGCGCCACTTGCTAAATCATCGCGACAATGTTGCTTAGTAGCGATAGGCAGGAGGGACTGGGAGGGGCTGTCAGAGGCAGAACGAAAAGTCAAAACTGATGGGGTCGAGGAAAGTCTTCGTACTATGTGGGCAATGTCAGCCATGACCGATTACGAGTGTCGCCACGACTGATCAGCCTTGGGAGACAGCCCAGTATACTTTGTCCACGCGTATGGTTAAGTCGAAGCTTTCGAGTGCGACAACAATGCGATACGATCCAATGCGAAGGCGCTAGTCTGTCCGTCAAACGTCCGGATCCGAGACATCGGCGAACCCGATTGGCTCAAAGCTTGAGATGCACATGGTCTCAGCCACCGAGGGCTACGACGAGAGGAAAGTACCGCCGATATTTGCATAGTACACGTAGTCGAGGTGAAAATCGCGAGATTTGGCACACGTAACAAAATCATGAGGCGAAGTCATCCTTACTCCACATATAAGATCGCGCTTAAGAACGATGTCCGCGGCCATTCATCGCACTCGTAAAGCCTTCACAGCAACACCCTGCACTTCACGCTTACACGATTCGTTTGTCAAAACATGTCGGAAACCCAAAAGAAACTAGCAGTCACCAGTGAGACGCCGTTCCATGTCCTTCCTGCTCCATATCCAGGAAACAACGGCTGTCACCCAGCCTTGACAAGCAAGAAACAGCCGGTGGTTGGTGGTGGCCTCCGGAATCAGATTGAGAAGATGGTAAGGGCTGTTGAGCGGAGAATCGACAAACAAGTTCTGGCCGCACAGATCCGAGCCTACGACAGAACATCGAGTCCTTCTGCCAAGCCTTGTCACTCGTAGGGCGTGCAGGTGGACTTTCACAACAAAAGCAACTCTTGAGAACAATGCATCCATCGAGAAACAAAACGCGAATCTGGGAAGGTCGATTCATCGACATGCACCTCTATGACTCTAGTATTCCGTCGGGTAACGCCTACAAAGTTCAGTTACTGCTCGCACACCTCCAGGCTCCATATAAAACCACTAGTTTGAACATCCTCGCAACGCCCCCAGAAACTCGCACTCCAGAATACTTGGCTATAAACCCCAATGGACGTATTCCAACACTCGTTCTGGACGACGGTACCGCACTCGCTGAATCAAATGCCATACTTTTCTACTTAGCCGAAGGCACCCCTTATCTCCCGAACGAGAAGCTGCTACGCGCTCAAGTCTTGCAGTGGATGTTTTTCGAACAGTACTCGCACGAACCTTACGTGGCAGTCTGGAAATATCGGACTTATTGGGCCCCGGACGGGTTTAAGGGCCTTACCTCAAGCGAAGTCTCGAAACTTAAGGAACGGGGCCAGGCTGCGATTGATGTTATGGAACGACATTTGGCGGACGGCAAGGAATGGTTTGTGGGCGATGCATATACCATAGCGGATATCTGTCTCTTCGCATATACAAGTGCAGCTGATGCAATTGGTTTCAGGATTGGTAAAAGCGTGCAATTATGGCTGGAGAGGGTCAAACGGACGGAGAGGTGGATTAGAATCAAGAAGGACGAAAGTGGGAAAAACCCGTATTGATGACCACCAACTTGTGCAAGAAGTTCTGCCTAATCATAACGTACCCTGTATGTAGTTAGTACACCCTTACTAAGGCACATTCTGTCTCATTATACGATGTATTCAAGTCGCGAGACCCTGCGCATCCTCCCGCCGTCTCGAGGCCTCAAGTCAAGAACAACTCATTACCGGTGGGGATTTAGGTTTAATCATCATCTTGGCAAAGCTTAAACACAACAGCTGAGCAATAGATAACAGCTGCGACTCCGTGAGGATGAAACAAACAGCTTCTACGACGGGGAAATCCATTTATACCAAATGTTCCTACCAAACGAAGCTTAGCATATTCATGGACACATACAGCATTTTTGTAAATGCACTCCCGGTGGGGCGCTTACGTAGTCCTGGCTTCTGGCTGTGCTAAGTCTAGATAATACAGTAATTTATTTAACTCTTAAACTTTCCTATTCTCTGTGCATTCTCTCTAGGCATTTATAATAGCCTAATTACTATAGATTAGGATGTTATATATTAGATTATGGAGCTTTTAATCTCCGCGTGCACTGGGTGCTCAGCCTCGTTCACATACCCCACCGGGAGTACAGTTGCAAAAATGCTGTATGTACTTGTACGCAGTAGATTTACTGTGGTATCAGGCATAAGAACTCCACCGTGGGTCTAATTATAGGGGTTGCGCGCCTAGCAAGCTAATCTATTGTAGTTGTGAAATTTACGTACTAGACAATCCTCTCTTACGTAGAGGGTAGGGTTTATTTATACCGACAGTAGGTGTAGAGGATGAACATTCTAGAAAGATTACAAATGTGTAACGTGAACCACAAGCGAGCTGATCACACAAGCGAGCTGATCACTTTGCCAAGACAACACCACCTCCTGCTATCTATCACAATGCCACAAC
>MU006317.1:159295-381128 GCA_010093695.1 Plenodomus tracheiphilus IPT5
AACTTTGCGCACCTCTACACCTTTGATCAACTATGGCCCCCCCTAACCACACCCAAAAGGGCTCTTGTGAGCCTAATATATACCTTGCAATCTCAGCTCTTAATCAACGCCAAATATTAACTAAGAGATCTGCTGCCTAGACGTACGAAGTCTCCCGAGCCACCCTCCAACGCTAACGCGCTGGGACGCGCGCCCGACGCGATTGTCAGCCCAACTCAAAGAAGCTCACCCAGGTAGAGGAGGAGGTAATAGTCTATCATATACTTGACTTGGACTAACGTGGATTTGCGCCTACCTATGCAGCTATACGCGATATGGCTGATAGACTGCTGGCTACGCGTAGCGCAGGCCAGGTTAGCGTCCACTGGGCGCGCAACTTTGTCAAGCGTACAGACAGTCTTACAACGCGTTTCAATCGAGCGTACGACAGACAGAGGGCTCTGTGTGAGGATCCTGTCCTTATGCAAGGCTGGTTTAAGCTTGTAGAGCAGACGAAGGCCAAGTATAGCATCTGTAATGAGGACGTCTACAACTTTAACAAGGCTGGCTTCATGATAGGGAAGATTACAACTCAGCTTGTCGTAACAGCGTCAGAGAGGAGAGGCAGGCCAAAGGCTATCTAGCCTGGTAATCGTGAGTGGGTGACGTTAATTGCGGCAATCAACTCAGCAGGCTGGTTAGTCCCACCATTCCTCATCTTTGCTAGCAAGTATCACCTGTCAGCCTAGTATGAGGAGGCAGAGATTCCACGCGACTGGGCAATAGCTGTTAGCGACAATGGCTAGATAAACAACGAGATAGGCGTTGCATGGCTGAAGCACTTTAATGCTCACACAAGGACTCGCAACGTAGGTGCGCGTCAGCTGCTTGTCCTTGATGGCTATAAGAGCCACCACTCTCTTAAGTTTCAAGAGCTTTGCAAGGAGAATAATATCTACACGCTCTATATGCCACCTCACTCATTACACCTGCTGCAGCCTCTTGACGTTAGCTGCTTCTCGCCGTTGAAGCGCGCGTACAGTCGTGAGGTTAAGGCTCTAATCTGCCACCACATTAACCACATTACTAAGCTTGAGTTTCTGCCAGCCTTTAAGACAGCCTTTGTACAGGCGTTCACACCAGCCAATATTAGCTCAGCCTTTTAAGGCGCAGGCCTTGTACCTCTCTAGCCAGACGCTGTCCTGTTAAAGCTTGACGTACAGCTGCGTACGCCTACTCCAGCTTCTCTCCCAGAGGCTCCCTGGGAGGCTCGTACACTAAGCAATATACGTGAGCTTAAGGCTTAATTAACATTAATACGTAATCGCGTACGAAGGCACAAGAGCTTATTACTAGCCTCAATTATTGAGGCAATTAGCCAGCTTAAGAAGGGGGCAGAGGTAATGATGCTCTCAGCTAAGCTGATGCGTAATCAGATTACTAGCCTTAAGAAGGCTAATGAGGCAGCAACAAAGCGCAGACAGCGTAAAAAGAAGCGTATACAGAAGCAAGGAGTATTAACAAAGGGTACTGGAGAGGATCTACTTGCTTAACGTGAGGCTGATCAGCAGATTGCTCATAAAGAGCGTCAAGGAGGAGGGCAATTAGGCCTTAGCCGCCAGGCCCTGGCGCGCTGTACAAGGTGCAGGGAGACTAGGCATAACTCTCGTACGTGCAAGAAAGATACTTAAGATACTGCTTAATCTACTCTGTTAATATCTATATATTATATTAGCGCGTTGTTGAGAAATACGCCTGTAGAGGTGCGCAAAGTTGGTTAGGTGGCCCACTCGCTTGTATGGCCCGCTCGCTTATAAAGTACGTTAGATTAGAACAAGCCTTGGGTTTCTCGGAGGTGGATCCCACAGTGGAGTACTTCTGCCAGATACCACAGTAGGCCTGCATTTCTATCTAGCGCCAATTCAGGCGATCTAGACTCGTATTTTGAAATGAGCCCGCTCCGACTCGTCTTATTGCATGTATGTATATGTAATCGTTGCTGTTTGCGGAAACTTTGTGTCACTCTTTTCGGACCGTTTGGACACCATCTTGCACTTGAAGGTCTTGCCACCAGTGGTCACATCTAGACCGTATACTGTGAAGATATCAAGGAACGTGCATAAGATGACTCAGCAGCATGTCAGTCCTGATTTCTGATTGCCATTGTGTCGTTCGACTTGGTGGATTAAAAGCTGTTATGCGTGTAGAACTGCCAGTTGCTAGCCAAAGCATTGGGATCAGAAAGAACTACCCTACAGTCCATTGGGAGTAGGTAAGGTTGGGGAAATTGTTCAGGCTTTGGAGGTCTTTCAGTCCTTTAAAATTTTCGCACGCACGCAAACTAGAGAAATCTCTTTCAATGAGGATGTCACGATATACCATAGGTATTTTGAACTGTAACAGACTAACGGTGATGTTTACTGAAACGTCTGGCGAAACTAGGTAATCCGGCAGTTTTGAAATTGATCCAACCCTTTTTGTCGGCCTGGATAGCACTACTTCGTGCACAATGAATAAGGCAGATGTACTGGGAACTAAAGAAAACCTGGCATATTCCGGACGTACCCGTTCAGTAGAGGCCCTCTATTCAGGTGGGCGTTGTCAAAAATGCCCCCTTCACCTCACTGAGAATGAGCATGGTATTCTTAGTGTCTGAAAACAACCCTAGAAGCCATTCTTAGCATCCACTCGAATGCCGCTCCGCACGGATATCATACAGCAATTCATATAACAGCGCCATTTTATCCCCGTTTCTGATGCTAAGTTGAAATATTAAATCTTCCTGGTGTTGTAATTCACCAAGTGCTGCTTTTGACAAACTTCTTAGTCGAGCGGCATGACAAGAGTGGCTCATTGTCACTGTCATGAGCGTGCTGGCACATTTTTAGTTGTTGAGCGGGCCGAATTGCGTTTGGAAGGCCTGATTACATATGTTATGGTAAGTACTCAAAAAATACGAGCTCCTTCAAACATGACGTCCGTCAAAATGTACCTTGCGATCGTAAAAGGTACCTTGCGATCGTGTCCAAAAGGTGCTTCCCAATCGTGTCCAAAAGGTACCTTGCGATCCTGTAACTGACGTCAACTGCCACCTCATATAGCTGTACCTATAAAACAGGTCCACCGCGCCACCTCAAAAGGCAACCCATCTCCTACATCTCCTACATCTACAATATCTACCAACCATACAACCATCCCACATCGTCTTCGAATCAGCTCCCTCCAACCGCTACAAAAATGAAGCTTACTGTCATTACTACCGCCGCCCTCATCACTCTTGCCACCTGCGCGCCCCTAGCATTGGTTCAAGTAGCACCGAGTGCTGACTTGCTTCAATCAAACAACAAAATCTTCGGCAGGCAGCGACTCAGGGAGGGATGTCGGATCAACAATGCAAAGGACGACGAAGCTGGTCTCGGGATAGCCGGCAGGTTGCTCAAGTGCTCACCTTAGTCCACTCAGTCCGTCCTTGACCTTGGACTGGGTGACTAATGAAAAGGGATGGGTCAAGTATAAGGTTACCAGTCCGACTAGAAGTTGAACGGTCTGCGGGATTTTCAGCTAAGAACACTTTTGTATAATTTATAGATCTACTAAATGTTCAAGTACGAAGTCGATGTACTTTGGTGGAGTAGAATTTATGGTGTGAATATCAAGAAAATATATCATCGACGTACCTCACTGGTATGCCTGTGTGTCTGGCATACCCGTGAGGCACTTTATAGAGTGCGTGTTATGCTACTCCAGATCCGCTGCCCCCCTCCATCCTCCCTTCTTTGCTCTATGGTGTCTTTCAAAGTGTGTCGTGGCCTGATCTCTTCTCACCCCAAAAATTTTCTACTGGGACCTGTTCTAGTCCTGTCGGAAGCTGACGTCCGACGTCCGGTTCAACAAGGCTATGCAAGGCTCATCACACAATGCTTATCGTCACACAAAGTCGTTGGCTGCCTAGGTATGTCTAAGCCTTGTTGGTGTATGCTCAGCCTCGCCCCACCCTAACGTGGGAAACCACTCTTATCCCACTCAACAACAACTGTCGGGAAGATATAGGTACCATCCGAGCGAAGACAGCTTTTCAATACCGCAGGTATGCCTAAAAGCCATGAGTAGGTCTGTCATCACACTACTTATGGTACAAACGGACAACTGACTGGCCTCCTGACAGAGCGCATCTTAAGCACGCTGCGGACGCGAAACGCGAATCTACCGACAAACATGCTTACAGAATCTTTCGAAACTGGTTATGGGAGATTCTCTTCATAGTGGTGGCCATTGGTCTCATTGTTGCCATCGCTGTGCTCTTAGCAATCTACAACGGCAATCCAGCGCCTGACTGGAGCGAGCGAATCAATCTGAACGCCCTCCTCGCGACTCTCTCTACTATCCTCTGAGCCATGATAGTTGTCGTCGTTTCCCAGATCATCTCGCAGAGAAAGTGGGAATAGTTTGATGCAATCCGAGAACGCCCCCTCTCAGATTTACAGAAGTTTGACGCTGACAGTCGGGGGATTCCTGGAGCAATACAGTTGTTGCCTACAGTACTTTCACGCGATCCAATCACTTTCACAGCCGCGGTTATCCTCTTCATATCAATTTTGATTGGCCCGTCCGTCCAACAGGCCAGTCGCACTTCCGAATGCATATTTGTGGCTCCAGGTCTCAAAGCGTCTTTGCCTTTCGCACACTACATTCCACGTCAAAGCGGCTACGTTTCCGATGTTGAACGCGACGATCTAGGAGTTCCTGCTCCCGGTATCATCACCGCAATTCCCTCCGCTGTAGCCGATCCCAAGGGTGTGGAGAATCGATTTCAGGGTTCATATGGCACTGGAAATTGTACATTTCCATAAGGTGATCCTGCACTGCCAGAGACTGGTATTGCGAACGACAAGGGCTCTGTTACGCATCCGACGGTGGCTATGGGCAACAAGTGCACTGATATTTCGTCTTTGGTTGTACGAGAGAATGCAACTTGCGGGTACCCAGTCCTGTCGCTACCCAATAATATTTCAGTTCCAAGAGGATGTGGCGACCGCGAGGTGGTGCGTATTCAACCCAACACTGATCTGTCCTGGATGGGAGATCTTTTGACACCCAAATTGAGGTCCTTCTCAAAGTAGGCCTACGTCAATGCCTCGTTCATTGGATTGAATTCTTTCGCAAATGCGACCGTCGCGGCAGTGATGTGTAGCCTGTACCCGTGCGTACTGACATACACTACATCAATCAACCAAAACGAGGTCTCGGAGACTAAAGTCGGCTCCAAATTCATGCAGCTGGATATGCCCTTGGATGATGTATATGTGGAACATGGTGGGCAAAATGCTCTTGAAAATGTTTACAAACGCTACACGGTCATTCAATCCCAATGCCGAGCCCAAGGAAATGCCTATGACTTGAAAAGAAAACCATAAGCGCCCAGGTGAACGGCACCGACCTCATGCTCTATATATAAATTCGCATGCTACGGCTACCCAGGGGCTACTCAATCAACCTCCATTAAAATCACTGTTCCAGAGGAGTGCATCTATTGTCAGCATCCTCAATTTGTTGTGGCAGTGTCGAGAGTGTTGATTATGATATATTCAACGGATCTTATAGCGCAATTAAGACATTCAACTGTCGCAAGGCTAATCGGTCTGATCCCGACGAAACCTTCCTTCCGGGTCTTGGTGCGGAGACAGTTTTACGAGCCCTCTATGGTGAGAGCCACCATGATACAAGTCTATCGAACCTCACTACCGGACTGTCCAGTGTCACAGAATGGTTCGACCTGGTTGCGGAGGGTATGACAAGAAGATTTCAAACGGACTATGGATCGGCAGGGGAGGCCGATAGGAGAGAAGACGACCTTCCGCTGGATGAGATTCAAGGCCTTGCATGGCAGACGACGACCTGCGTATCGATGCGCAGCGCATGGCCAGTACTTCCAATTAGTATTACGGTGGTTACAGCAGCTCTGGCAATATGGACGATAGTAACAAATTGTCGACATCGTCACAGCAGACCTGTGTGGAAAGACAAGATCTTACCGCTCGTATTTTACGGCCGTGACATCGTGGACGGCGCACTAGACAAGTATAACCACGACTCAAGCGAGCAAACAACTCAGGATCAGAATGCTAACCAAGCCAAGGACAAGAACAGCCCACTTGAAACGAGAAACATGAAAGAAATCGGCGATAGCACTGCTGTCACATTTCCATGGCTGCAAGGCATAGATGACAGCGATGAAGCACCTGCCTTGTCCAAGCGAATCAAAGTGAAGCTGGCACCACAGAAATAACCGAAAAGTCACCAGCGATGATCATCTTTTCGACACGGACGAAGGTGCAGAAACACATACAGAGACCCATGGAGACCAAACAGTCGCCGCAGATGCAGAACCACGCGAAGACAATCAGACACTGGAAGTGGCACCAATTGATGACGGTGCACAAACGCCTGAAATGATGGATGCCCACAGGGATATTCACTACTATGAAAAAGCTGGAACACAACAAAGCATACCCATATATACACACGTATATACCGAGGAGAATGTAGGAGCAAGTGATGACGCGGGTGCCCATGGAATTAATGATATTGCACGGGACGTGCGGTAGGTACCACCTCCGAAGAAGCAGCGCTGGGAATGTTGAGCTCGCTTTTCACCCGGCTATCTATATATAGATTTGCCATGATTTTTTTTTTGCGGAACCCTGGAATCCGCTTATAAAGTTTGACATGATAAAGTCTTGATTTTTGTTCTTTCTTTTCATAATATGATTATATGGAAAAATCAGCAATCTTTTCTCAACAATCGAGCACAATAGTTCGATCAAATCATCCGCATCGGTGGTTTAGTGGTAAAATTAGCCGTTGCCATCTGTCATAGATCAATTCGGCTAGCCCCGGGTTCGATTCCCGGCCGATGCAAGTACCTTTAATTTTTTTTGCGTTTGTGGTGTTACAATGGTGATGGTCTGCGCATCTATGAGTGGCATCGAACACTGTCACCACGAGTTCACGACACTTTTTTAGAAAAATCAATCTCATCCCGAGCAACTTTTAAAGTAGCCAAGAGAGTGGGATTTCTAGACAACGATATTGGGAGGATCCGTGTAGTACTTTTATCTATAAAACAACCTTACTGTTACTGCCGTTCAGATTCCGGCAGTTTCAGTCGACCGAGGGATGCCATCGAGGTCGCTAATTAATCTGGGTGACACGGTCTCCAAGGATCTCTGGCATCTGACTCCACCGCAACCATGTCCATACAGTCGCTTGTTTTTCCATGCTGGTGAATGAATCTTGCAAGATCTCAGCTAGGAGACGGTACTATACCACCGTCATTCACCCGGATATAGAGCTGATGTAAAACAATGGACCTCAAACGTAACACTACACAACCTCAAAGGCCATACAAAAAAGTCCACTTCTGATCTGCATACCTCGTGCCATCAGTCCTCTCCACTTCAATCTCCTCCTCGCTTTTCCCATCTAAAATCGTCAACTTGTTCTTATTAACAGCCTTGAGGATATATATGTACGACGCATATCCCACCAGAGCTGCAGCGACAAAGCCCAGTGTGGCATAAAACGGAAGAAGATATCTGGGCGCGTACTTGTGCTTGTAAAGTTGACTTCCAATTACGCCAGCGAGGTTGCCAAAACCATTGACGCCGAGGACGAGCGATCGTTTGCCGGGCTCTGGGTTGAATCAGCTATTTCAAATATCCCGAGGAGATTCGTTCAACAAAGAAACGAAAACTAACCAGGGTTGTTGCCGCTAAGCCATGCGACAGTAAGCGGAGCGGAGATGTAACTACCAAAAAGTAGAATACACAGACCGGCATATTTTCCTTGACTAGACTGGACCGTGACAGTAATAATTAAACCCACAAGGGCAATAGCAATCCCCAGTATGATATGAATACCCCTCTCTTTCCTGAGAAAAGGAGATTAGATGACGTTTAGAGGAGATTTACCTTGCGATACCCTTACCGGTGATCTGAACTCAAGGCGAAAGCGTACAGACCGATTGCACCGCATATATACGGCGGGATCGACATCTTGACATGCTCAGGTCAGTCGGCCACGACGCGGTGGAAGGTATGCACATACTAGATTCGCCTGTAGAGAGGAATAACCCAAGCCCTGGACGACCAGCGGCAGGAAAATGGAAAAAGCCTGACTCGGTACGCTTGCGCATATGTTGAAGATGAGGAGATACCATAACTTAACGTCCTTGGCCGTCTCCACAAAGTCTCTCCTGGTAATTCGAACCCTCTCCCTGCCATCGCTGTCATACTCGTGTGCCACATACACTGCATTTTCGTACTTGATGCGCTTCACCACGAAAATTTGTTCGTCGCTGTCAAGGAACCACGCTGAGCCTGGTCCGGCGGGGAGCCAGAACCAAGATATCAGAGACATCAGAATGGTAAGCGCACCTTCGATTAGAAACAGATACTGCCAGTTGTGCAGCTTGGTGTCTTTGATATGGAAAACACCAAATGCTAGCCACGTTAACACAGGGTGGGTCTTGCGATTGAGGAGCCTGAACCTAGACTTACCGATGGTACCTGAGAAGGCGCCTGCGACGGCGTATTGTCCGTAGAAGAGTGCAATTCGCACCGCCAGGTCATAGCGCCCGTAGAATGTGGAAAGGTACGCAATTGCTGTGGGATAGAAGCCGGCTTCGAATGCCCCTAGCATGAGCCTGACTGCAATGAGCGCTGTGCGCCCTTGGATATACGCGTGAGCAATGGTGAAAAATCCCCAGCCGAGCTGTCTCACAGTTAGCTAGTGTCGGAGATGTGACTAAGACGATGGAGACGCCTGCCATCATGATTGTGATCCAGTGCTTGGCTCCCATCCATCGTCCCAAAGCAGCGGACGGGGGTTGAAGCAGTACGAATGGAATGAAGAAAAGTGAAACGGCCAAGTTGAGATCATCAGGAGTAGCGCCAATGTCGGTGGTGAAACCTGACTTGGCCGTTAACACTTGTGCCTTGTATTGTGATCTCGAAACCTCGCACCTTGCGTCTCTGCGTTTCCGATATTTGATCGGTCCAGGCCATTGAACAGATAAAGGAGGGAAAGAAAAGGCAGTAGGGCAGCGTCCATCTTACGGTTTACACGGCGAGTTAGATGAGAAGTCTCTTGGATTTGCGTGGCATTATCAGTGGGTGCTGGAGAGCTGATCGCCCCAGCAGAGATACACGATGTGTCCATGAGGGGTTCACGGCTATCAACATAATCAATGGGCGCGGGGGAAGACTCTCTGGTATCCATCTCAGTATCTCAAGAGAAGAACGAGAACTGACGGAGAAATTGCTGTATATCTCCCTATGCTATACATAATTCCCACATGCGTGACCATAACGTAATGATGACAAGAAACTTCTCGAACCTCACATCACGACGGACACTTCCCGTTTCAGGCAGTTCCACGTATTCCAAAGGAATTCTATAGCACAGAATCTCTTTGCCCGATCCACGCTTACCCCAGGCTTGGCGACACCATTATCACAGATCGGTGGGAACCAAATAGATTGGTGACCAATCAGACACGAGAGAAGTACCCTGTCAGATTTTGAAATTTCGGCAAAACCCGAATTCTCAGCTGTTGTGGTGTGGTGCAAGTGGAGTATGAACGTTCCTTCCGATGCTTGGTGCAGGGTCGGGAGACAGAACAGTGCGATCAAGATGCAAGAGGCCACTCAGAATATGTCATATCAAAAGTTGAGCTCTTTTTTATGCTTTCCCACAGCAAGTCTGAATGTGTATTGCGGACCTGCGTTGCTACGTTGTAATCCTGGAGCGTGGACATCTGCGTTGTCGGAGACCCGGGAGATGCGCCTTCTCGAGATGACGTCGGAATTGCGCGCCCGATAAACACTATCCTGGCATCTAGACTAGTCCCGAGACTCCGCTCACGGACATGACAACCATAATTGGTAGTCTGGGAGGCTTGGAGGGTGTTAACCATGCGCAAGCTCAAAGTAATGACAGCAGATGTCACATTGCGCCATTCTCGTCGACATAATCACCGGCCATGGTTCATATGAGCATACTCTCTTGCACATGTAGGCCTTCGCTTTGTTTCCAGGCTGTCAAATCTTGGTGCCAGCCGTGTTCCCCAGCCCAAGACATTTGCATGTGGCCGATACGTGCGATGTGGCCCACGGCATTGGCGCTGATTGGGGGAGTGTGACTAAGCTCCATGTTACTTTCACGATGATTCGTTCCAAGGTTCTGCGAAAGATAGCGATCCACCAGGGCCTTCAAATCTTGAAGTACTTGACAGCAATCCTTGGGGTAATGGGTGCCAGTCTTGGACTCTTGCTCGAAAACACTTATTGCGAACGAAACTTCGGCAGTATGGAGTTGCTCACTAGGAGACGTCGTGTCTTTGTGACGATTGAATATAGGAGTGTGATGTCTGGAGGCGCTGCTGGCGATACGATTGAGGAGCAGTACGACGGTCGCATTGAATAAATAATGGAGGCCAGATTGCAAAAACTTTCTCTTCCTGTGGAGTCGTTGAGCTAGGACCAGGTTCTCAACAGCTGCCCTAGAGCAGGCGATGATATGTGCTGCCTGTGTATGCTGCTCGATTGACCAGTTCAACCCATGGAAGCGCGCTGCAACAGCCTGTTTGACCGCAGCCAAGAATATTGGCCGCGTTGTCAGCACGATGAACTGATTCTGGGCCATGTACAAGAGGTTGCAAGAAGGCTCATTGCTGTTGAAATCGAGTTCTGGCGGAAGTTGCGTCTGCCAATTCTCGAGCATGTTCAATGCTTTGTCAATGTTTTGCGTAGAAGATCCTGAGCTTTGATTTCGTGGCGCGATCTTGAACGTTTCACACACGATGTGACCTGAAATCTTCGCAAGCTCAATGTTTGCACGTATACCTGCAGATGGAGGCATCGCGCTACTCGTGTCAGTCTGCGTATCAGCCAAAAAGTACGACGTGCACATACTTGGAATCACGTGGGAGAGGAAGTCTAATGGCTTCGTCCGCTAATGTAGGTGGCCGTCCCATTAGGACGCTCAGCCACCGGTCCAGTATATAAAGAGTCCAGAATGTGCGGTTACTTGCCTCATCATGGCAGGTTCTAAACGCACCGTGTATGACAGCAATGTGAATGGCTAAGCTCACGTACATGTAAGCTGCATCCCTCCTGTTGAGCTCGATCAGATAGAACCCCATAAGATTCAAGACTGGGACGTCACTCAGCGTGAACCGGACCGTATCCAATGGATTCCCCAACAACAGTCTTGCCCGTTTGAAGTAAGCTTCTCCGGTGTGCTGTTCTGAATGTCGGAAGTTTGCATGATAGATGGATGAAGCCAGCGCGAAGCATACGTGGTAAAAGGCAAGGGGTCTGTAAGTCTCTTCGGTTGTCAGGGTACTCATTGATACTGAAGTAGCCGTTGGTACAGGTGGTTCCGACATCTCTCCCCACCCTGCGTATCAAGCCTTTTCATCAGTAGGTAGCCACAGAACGGACTTGAGCAGCTGACTTACAGCAAACCCCACCAGAAAGGGTATCATCCTTTCCGTCCTGTATAAGGTGGCGTATTTCACTCAGCATCGAAACCATTTCCTGTTTATCTGGTAACCACAACGGATCTACGTTTGGATTTGGTAGCGGGCGTGAATCAAATGTTTGGTATCGACCAATGGAGGCGACAAATGAGGAGCCATCTACAGAGTCAGGTAGAAATGTCAACGGAACCAGCTTCAACATGAATTCTTTCAAATGGTCGAGAAACGTTGCACCTGATGTCTCTCCTAAGAAGCGAGTAGTGCCATCAAGATCACGAAGATGTCGACCAGTCGTAGCCTCGGGGCCAATCAAATTTGATGTGGGCGGCAAGGTAGGGTCACTTGGTTCAGTAATATGCTGGTTCTCAAGGCGGTCGATCGGGTTTGACGTCTCATCTTGTTCTGTGGTTTGACGGGCTTTTTCGAGTTCAGCACAACGCCTTCGCAATCGTTCGTTCTCGTCTAACAGCGCATGTCGAGTTGATTCGGGCGCTGCATACTCGCATTTGCGCGGAACTCTGCTGCATCTATGGCATGGTTGACCTCCTGAGCATTTCACGCGTCGAAGATTGCAAGCGTTACATCTAAGACAGGTTGGTCAGTGAGGTGCTCCCTTCAGCGTGCTGCTCGTGCAACCTCAGAGCCAGCAGGACTGAGCATGGCGCGATGAGCTCATGCGCAGCACTCCATGACATTCTCTCAAATCGCCGGCGTGCTTCTTCATATATTGCAGAATACAGTGTGTACGTGTTGGACTCCGTTAGTACCTGGAAGGCTAAACGTTGTACTTACGCTCGCTCAACGCGTTTTCGTTGTTCTGGTGCAACTTTGTGACGACGTGGATTGACGGGCAGACGCTGAGGTTGAGGGAAGCAGTCGTCTATACAGTGTTCTGACTCGGATCGCATATTTAAGCCGGTGCCAATACAGTGCGTAGATGGCTGCGGAGAAGGATGCTACGTGCGCAAGGCGGTGACGCGTTCTTCCCTCGGTTGCGTCTTGATCCTGATCCTTCCGGCCACGCGGAACGCGTCGCGTGCCTGGACTCCATAACATTGTGCATCACAACATGGCGTTGGAGCGTAGATGGATCATGGCCTCAGAACTCTGAAGGGTGAGCACTGAGTATGCAGACAAGAAGCATTACGACTGGTCAACGACTGAACGGAGGTACACCGAATACCGCTTAGTGTTGTTGAATCGGTCTAATGCTTGTGCTGACCCTTGTCGTTTCCATATGCATTCCGCAAAACGGCCGAGTAGAACTAGCTTCCCTAGGTACATCTGCATGGATATAGGGTACGTCCTAAGGACGCTTGCTGACTGTAGTCTGCAATAAACATGAAGTGTAATCTTGCGATGCTACGTTCAGAAAGAGTGCATCTTTGCACCCCTTTCGAATTGGAAGGATGAAATGATTCCAAGTCGAAGACCAATTTCTGTTGCATTATGCTAAGCACGTGAGCCCAGAATCAACTTGCACGCGAGCGTGTAGAGGTTGAGCATGTTCCAATAAGATATTACCCATGTAGTATCTACTAAAAATTTAAAAGAAACCTGATTAGTACAGGCATAACTGTACAGCTAGCCCAGATTAAAACTGCGACGGTGCTCTAAACATCGACAGCGACCTATAATACCATATGCATGAAACAAAGAGAAGGAAATCAAGGCACGTGTTGCCAAACGCTTGCAAACGGCAAAAATAGAGGGTCATTTGAAAGACCAAACCAGGCAAAGGATAGAAAACCAAAGGATCACACATACTATCTCACCGTCCCTCCTCCAACTCCACCCCCAACACCCATTCACAAGTCGTCCTCATCATATACTTCGCCTCCTCTTCCGACATCCGATTCGCCTCCACACCCCCATTCCATTTTATCCCGACCAGCTTTCCCGCCCCTTCCCCCTTGACGTCCATTACGACAAACAGCTCTGCAATCTTCATACCCGTCCAGCTCCTGTGGAAGTGGACCTTGAGTTTCCCAGCCGAGTCGGGGCCTTCGCTGTATATAAACCACTTGTCTGACATTTCTTGGGGGAGGTATCCGAGGTAGAGCGAGAAGACTTGGGAGGGTGGGAGGAAGACGTTCCAGGGGCGGATGAGGGGGTTGTCGGGGAATGAAGTCGTGGGTAGAGCAGTGGGGAGGGCACGTTGGAGTGGTTGTGTGGGGGCTTTGTGAGAGTTGTTGGCGGAGCTATGGTGGGAGTCGGTTCGTTTGGGGGTTGAGGGTCGTTGTGAGAGTTGGACTTGTTGAACGTGTGTGATCATCTTCAGCTGGTGTGTTTGCTGCTTTGTGGCTTCGACGCTCGTGATGATGTATGGCTTTGGAGAGTCGGGTGGTGAGAGGAGCCCGGTTTGTGCAGCTGGGATACGGCGCTGTAGCTTTCTGGGTGTGTTGGGTTGTGTGGTGGGAGATGTGAAGGCTGGAGCATGGCGATCGCTCGATTCTCTTCGTGAGAAGCGGCGGAAGATTGATTTCTTCCTGGACAGCGGTTGCGATGTCTCAGTTGTCGACATATTGTTGCGCGTCTATAACGTTTCTCGGTGCGATTGAGGGGTTGATATTAGTGAACGATATTAGTGAACAGTTACGCGTGTGAATGAAGGAAAGAATTGAAGAATAGAAGGCGTAGAACTGGTAACGTGAAATCGGAGAGAAGCGAAGCAAGGAGCCAGTTTACTACTGTGGGGAAACGCTGCAAGACATTCGTAACTCAGCCGCACCCATTTCGGTGCGCGGCGGGCTGAGTCTGGCTTTATTTTAAGCTCGTATCCATCCCAACCCTACCCGCGAGGCCTGCCAAGTGCAGGGTCTTTGCATCGCTCAGTCGCTAGAGCCCGTCGTCTGATGACCGCTGCATTTCAGTGGATAAGTCGCGCCCTGTCGAAATGCAGAGACGGCAGCGTAGTCGCTTGGTGGGTGCTGCTTGCAGGCATGGCAATCGCGATGTGAGGTGGGTGGGCGGGGCGGAATGTAAAGGTTCCGGGTAGGGAACGTCATTGAAGCCGAACTTCACAGGGCGGGAAGCGCACGGGTGCTGCATCTCACGAGGGGAGTGAGCGCATGGTCTGCGCTCACGGCATTTTTATTTCTTACTTAGTACCTCTGCTAAAGAGGAGCCCCTGAAACACTGTCTTTATGTGTGTCTCGTCTGTTTGTAAACATAGCACTCTGTGACCCCAAAGCACACTCTCCTCGACACAGCAACAGCCTGCATCGTCAGCACCACTCCGCAGCCCTCGATGATCACAATTCACCAAGAGCCCACACGGCACCGGCTCCTCAATGCCGAGATCACTGACACTTTCCACCACGATTGCGCTATCGACTGTTGACTAGCGTGTCGCAGGACTGGACGTCGACGCCGTGTCTTCGGGCTTTCCTTGGTGTGAGCTATAGAGATGCAGGCATTTTGTACATGTCTGGGTCCAACGACGCGTCTCGCGTGGCGCCATGCGTGGTAGCTGAATGTGCATGCAGAGTGGCGGCAGCTTGTACCGCATTTTTACATGTCAAGATTGTAGCACGTAGCACGTCATACCTCGGAGAGCAAACAAAATTGCAAGATGAGAAGCACTGCAAAACCCTTTTGAAGCAGTGTGCCACTGTTTATACATAACCACTGGTCGACATTGGAGCACGCGTCGTTGTTCTACAAACTGTCATCTCGTAGCAAGACTGGTTGCTTGTGGCGCTCGCTCACGGGTCATTACTCCGCTCGTGCCGGGTCGCGGCTATTCAAGTCTGGACGGGCAGCCGAGAATGCATAATGTGCCTGATTGGCTGGAGAAGACAAATCTTCAACAAGTGCATGGCTAAGAGAGCTGTAGGCCCAGAGCAGGTAATGGTTATATGATAACTGCACTCCAAATTATCAAGAAAGAATTGACTGATTAGTCTATTCCTTGACACTAACACGCTATACCCATGCGCGTCCTCTCGTCTTACTCTTTGTAGGTAACTACAACCACTCGTGTCAGCATTCAATCGATCCCTACACCCTATCTCCCTCCCCCAGGGAAAAACACTTACTGGTCTTCAACCTCAAGAACTCCTCAAGTCCCCAATTCCCATTGAATCTGCCAAATCCACTTGCTTTAGCTCCACCATGCGGTAGGCAACTTTCATCATGCACAGTCATGGCATTGATATGCACCGCCCTATTCTTCGGTTAGCATCACCGTCCTGAACATGTCCTACTTCATACAACCAAGATAAGTGAAGGAGAAGGGAAAGGAAGTCCATCAACATACCCACTCTCAATTCTCTTCGCAACCCTCAACCCCCGACCCAGATTTTCCGTAAAAACAGCAGAACTAAGCCCATAATCGGTATCATTCGCAATCTCCACGGCCTGCTCATCAGACTCGATTTCAATCACGCTCACACTGGGTCCAAACGATTCCGTGTAATACAAATCCATGCCCTTGCTCACACCATCCACAATCACAGGCCTCAACCGCGTATTCGACGGCTCCTTTGTGTCGGGGTGAACTTCATCCTTCTCGTGATCGCCGTGGATCAGTTTTGCGCCATTCGCCACCGCATCAGCGATGAGTTTCTTGTTCTTTTCCACACCGGCTGGAACAACAAGGACAGGCGCTGGTTGCTCTCCACCAAAAATATTCTCCACCGCCGTCTTGAACGCAGCGAGGAACTCGTTTTTCACAGACTTATGAACGAGAATCCGTTCAGAGCTCATGCAAATCTGCCCACTGTGCAGGAAAGCCCCCAACGCGCACTGCGTAGCTGCATTGTTCAACTCTGCGTCTTCGAGCACAATTGCGCTGGCTTTGCCTCCTAATTCCAATAATACGGGCTTGAGATTCTTACCCGCGGTAGCAGCAATGATGCGTCCAACTGCCGTGCTGCCCGTGAAATTAAGCTTCTTAATTGCGGCATCTTCGATGAGCGCTTTTGTCACGCTCGCTGCATCCTCGGGTCGATGGACGAGTACATTCAATGCGCCGGCTGGTAAACCAGCTTGTGTGAGGACACTGCCGATGGCCCACCATGTGCGTGGGCAAAACTCGCTGCCTTTGAGGATGGTGGTGTTTCCGGCTGCTAGAGGGTAGAGGATGGCTCGCATACCTAATATATATGGAGCATTCCATGGCGCGATGCCTAGCACGACGCCATATGGCTCTTTGATGATAAGTGCAGATGTACCCTCATCTTCACAAGTTGGAATGTGGCCTTGGATCGTGGCAAGGCGACCCGCGACATCTCGTAGCATCTCTGCTGCCTTGGGGACGTTGAAACCACCGCTGAAGCCATCAGTGGATCCGGTTTCGAGGTTCATGTAGGCTGCTAGTTCGGTGGTACGGGACTCGAGGATGTCGGCTGCTTTGAGGAAGATGGAACGTTTTGCGGAGGGCTTTTGCTTGGACCAGGATGGGAATGCGGATTTGGCGGCGCTGACTGCGGATGCGACATCATCGAGAGAGGCGGATGAGGAATTCCAAAGAGGGGTATGAGAGGAGGGGGATGTTATTTCAAAGGTTGTCTTTGTGGTGATTTCCTGTCCGTTGATGAGGAGAGGGACCGTGTAGGATGGTTCTGGAGCTATGGGTTTGGGGGTTTGGGAAGCCATTTTGGTGATCGTGGTGATGGAGGGGAGTGAGGGGAATAAGAGAATCAAAGTATCTATGTCTAGTGGCGATTTCTAGGCGGGTCCGCGGTAGTGGAGTGTTCCAAGGTTAATTAGTCTAGGTTAGCATTGTGTGGGGTCAAACAACGATATATCCCGTCTCTCCTCCTCGCCAATTACCATACCTACTTCTCCTATCCCCATGTCGTCTATCGCCGGATTGTGTATGCGGCTTTGTGAGTCGGCAGTTGCGTTACCGATAGACTTCCGTCATTAGGGCCCCCAGCATTCCATGACCAGTATGAAAAATGGTAAGCTACAACACGATGATACGTCGATTCGGGTCGACAACAATCCTGTTATAAGACTGAAGTGATCGCTTTAAGGCTGGTGCAATATCGCACAACTTCCTCTAAACGTGGCTGCTGGCAACATGTGCAGCTTGCAGCCAATCATGCACCGCCGCGGGGGCTAGCGTCGGGCACAAACCCGAAATTCAGCCATCGGGCTGTGGAGGCCCCAGGAATGCGCAAGACTTCGGCCCTCTTGGTGTGCCATTTGCAAAACAGGCGCAAGTCTTTGTAAAACAAGACAAGCCATAAGGACTTATATGCAGAAAATGAAGAAGGAAAATTGGGCTGCGGAGATAAGAGCATCTTGATATGCGGTAACGCTTTCAAGTAAGAAGCTTGTGAGGGATGGAACGAGAAAAGACTGGAGAGGTGACGTGAGTCTTGTGAGCAAAGTTGCTGGGTATCATAAATTTGTCAGAACCGTTCAAGGACCAACTCTTCCAGACGCGGCTTTGTACATGTCAGGCTCTGGCGGCTATGAAAGGCTACATACAATCGTTTGAGCAACAGCCCCTGAATCTTAGTGTACGTGCTCAAAGCACGATCAGGTTCTCAATCTTCACACCTTGACTCTTGAAATAATATTTTCGTCGAACTCCAACTCCATTTGCGCGTTTGAGTAGCGCCATGGTATCTGCTCCGCCATCGATCATAATGAGCGGAATCGGATTTGGCCGTGGTAGGCCAGAAGGCGTGTATTGCGCCTCATCAAGTAGCGGCTGCACCAGAGGTCGAGTCCTTTGCGATTGACCCGCATTATTGTCCACGAAGTCGTCGCGCCCCTCCTCGTGCTCTGGATAGCTGACGACGACTACTAATTGCAAGCTCGTGCTATCCGGTGGGTAGGCAGCTATATTGCGCAGTTTAGCGGAGAAGGAGCATCCACCGCGAGGAATAACGATGATTTGATGGTTCCGCGGTATATCGATGGGAAGTCGTTCATCACATAGTGTGTTTGTATGAATATAAATAGCTGACCAGGCTAGGGTGTCGTCCTCACTGTAGGTAGTTTTGGGATCGGGAGTGTTGGGAAGTGGCGCCGCACCGGGCCCCAGTGGAATCGCACCTTCAATACTATAACGAAGCGTTGTTTGCGGCTTTACAGCAAGCAGATCTGAACCACGGGGCGATAGCGTTGGTGCAGGCGCGGCCAATAGGGCTTGGAGCGATGACAGAAGATTTGACAGATATGACGGCTCGTCCTCTAGCGTATCTGGGTCGACATCAATCTCAATCCCTGTCGGCTCTGACAGGTTACCCAACTCACCAAGCGCATCATGCAGTAGATCCGACAAAGTACTGGGCGCCGAAGGTGCATGCGGCGGTACATCAATGACCAATTCCATTGCATGCGCGTCTCTGGTCCGAGTGAAGAAGGGGTCGAGCGGGTTGAAGTTGTCCATAGTAGCACGTGACATAAACACCTTCTCATCGCGGCCCAAAGCGATGTTCGAAATGGCATACACGCGGAAGTGCTCGTCCAGGTCGATGTATTGTCCCGTATCAGGTCTCTTGTCTTGTTCACGGACCATGCCTAGTCGGAGACCGCTCATAGAATTCACGAGTATGCCTTCTTCCACCCTCTGTAGTGCACTAGCCTGCAAGCTGTTAGGCATGCTTGGAAACGAAAGATCAAAGGTAGTTCGCATGGCCATTGGCGAACTTGTAGCATTGTACGGTATGAGCTCAAGTGGCAACGTCCAGGGATAGTACGTGTAGTTGGTTGGGGACCGAACATCTGACATTGAGATGCTTGGGTGATCCGCGCTAAACTCCACCAAAGGCGAGTCCAATGTTTCGATTGTTGGCATGAGATGCAATCTTGCTAAGCTCGCGGCATGGAATACATCGGCTCGGGCAGCCGTCGCAGAGATGGTAAAAGGCAGATGAGCTGGCGGAAGAGGGCATGTATCTTGAGCGAACTGTCCGGACCAATCGGACGACGACTGCTTCCGGGGTGCGCTTGGTGTTGGGCGCACACGCTTCGGTATAATCAAAGGGTGGCCTTCGGTGGTGAAAACTAAGGGTGCATCCCACGTGTTCAAAGGATGCGATGGGTCGAAGAGCAAGTAGAGATATTTGGCCGTCTCGCCAAGAAAGAAGCTTTCCATGCGGTCGCTCAGTTCACCAGTGCGAACATCCTGGAGACCCGCCCAGCCGCACTTTGTCCAGCAGCGTCTCTTAATATCGCGCAGTGCCATCTCTCCGGCATGCAAATACCAGGGGTCTTTGGTAGCCTGATACAAATACCACGTGGACTCGATCCATTCGGGTCGACCTCCCCACCAGCGTAGTCCGTGCTCAATGTTGCCGGTAGCGGTTGACCATCTCTCGGGCATGGCAGAGTAGCGAGTCCACAGGGCAGTGTACAGCAGGTGAGTCTCGATGGCTTCATCAAGCTTGCCCGCCATGGCGAGAAGGCCCTGATAGAATGCACTGAGACTGTCTATCCAAAAAGCTCGAATAGCTCCTGTATGGAGATCGACCTGAGCATAGTGAGGGTGTTGATGTTGTGCCCCACGGTAGATGTGCCGCCTGATACCGTCATGGGCCTGCTCCCAAGCTACAAGGAAAGCATCAGAGGAATCTGTGCTGGCCCTCGCTGGGTCGAAGGGTAGCCCAGAGAGCAAGATGTGCGACTTGAGAGCATACTCGAAGAAGCTGTCAATGCCAGCTCCAATGCCGGTGTAAGACGATACCCACTGACCAGTCTCCGCGTCAATGCCTGCTCCGATGAGTCCAATGTTGCTCCGATGTTGCCAAACGGCCCAAAAAGCATCCTTGGCAACTCTTTCGTAGCGCGGGTTACCAGTAAGTCGACTTAGAGTAGAGAATTCCAGCACAAGGCTTCCCGCACCAGCACTGCACGTCTCAGTGACTTCTGTGCTTTTGTCGTTGGGATTCTTGCTGCACTGGCCGTGCTCAGCATCCATGTTATGTGGGGAGTTGGCGTAGAAGGGCACTCCGTAGCGCAGGTTGACACGAGGATATGGCAATCCCGTTGGGGTGTTGAAAGCCGGCATCAGTCGGTCCGCGAGGTCCGCCGCAAGTCGCAGCAGCTGGTCATTGTAGACGAAGCCGTTGTCCCACCTCATACCTGGTGTAGCATGGTAGCCTCGAATGGGCAGGTCCCCTACAGCGAACTGGTGTGCGCTCAGCAGCCCGCCTACCCCGCGTATGACCGTCTCGAAGACCTGCACCTTGCTGTCCAGATCAAAGCCCCGCGCCCTGATCCCCTGGCCATTCGGTCCAGAGGTGCCGTCCCCGTAGTGGTCGACCAGGTCTGCAATGCCGTCTTGGAAGTCGTCGAGGGCCCTATTCCGTCCATTGCTAGTGAGGGGCGGCGAAGAAGCCAATATAGCGAGCGTGGAGAGGCTATCAATAAGGGTTAACGAATAGTTGCCAAGCACATCGTTGACTTCGATGTGGGCTGGGTTCTGGCGGTCGCGGGTCAGCGGCGTGCAGGTCAGCGGACGCAGCTCGTCTTCGGGGAAGGCATGCTTCATGTAGTTGTCGTAGCCGTGGTAGAAGACGTCGCGGGTCTCTTGGCGGAGGTCGGCGAGGGCCTCATCGGTCATGCCATGTCCTGGAGTCACCCACAGGCACATGCACAGCACGAGGCATGCGGTGAGCGGCCAGAGTGTTCCGCCGGGCGCATGTCGCCATGGAGGCCGTGCTGTCGTTCGCATGCCCATCAACGTGGCTGTGTGGCGACATGGGACGGTTCGGCCAAGGGAGAGTCCATGTGTGTGTGTGTATGTTGCCAGCCAGGTGGTGAAGACAGATGGCAGCAGCGGCCGGATTACTCAAGCCACGGCGGCGGCGGGCGGAGTGGACAGGGCCAGGACAGCGGACAGCGGACAGCGGAGGCTAGCAGGACGTCACCCCAGCCCGCCCGCGCAGCAGCCCGCGCAGCAGCCCTCGTCATTCGCCAAGCGGCAGCTGCCTCAATAATTTCAGCCCTCCAGCACCCGTCTCGACGCACACCCGCCGCCCGCGCATCGTGTCGCCGCCCCAGACCCCGCCCAGGTGCCGTGCATTGTCGCCCATCTGCATCTCTCTGGCCCTGCTGTAAGCCATTACCTGGTCATCACGCACCATGCTGCCCCGGTCAGCTGTCCGCGCCCTGCGCACTCGCCCGCTGCTGGCCATGCCTCACACAACGCGCATTGCCTCGACCTTGCACATGCAATGGCACGCCCGCGCCTACGCCAAGAAGAGCAGCCCCCCACGCAGAGACAACACATGGAAGCCGACCGACCCCATCGAGTTCGACGAGACACACAAGGCCAACCCACTGCCCGTCCGCCCGTCAGAGCAGCCCGAGTTCGATGCCGCCGCCGCACCAGAGCGCAACACCACCCCCGCACAGCCCTCGCGCCCAACGGGCAGCGCCACACAAGCGTCCAAGGATGCAGGCAAGGACTTTCACACCAGCGAGCAGGAAGAGTTCTCAGGGCCCAAGTCGCCCAGCGAGAACACGGCCCCCACCACCGACGACCAACCCTCACAGCCCCAGAAGCCGCTGCCTGATCTAAGACAGGGCATTCCCTCCACCTTCGCCGCCGAATTCGCTGAGGCCGAGGCCAACGCGAAACGCGACCCCAACAACCCCAACGAGGCGCCCGAAGAGCCTGCCGCCGCCGGCTCCAGTGGTCGTGGTGGCGGCGAGCTCCCCAAGTCCGCATACGAGACCAGCACCGACAGGCGGCGGAATCGCGTCGCCAACCTGGGCTACCTCGCTATCCTGCTCTTCGGCACTACGGGCGCCGTCTTCATGGGGCGCAATTGGGAGACGGAAGAGGAGGAGCTGGCCAACGCAGACGCCCCCAATGGCTGGTCGTTGGGTCTGATGTACGCTCGCGCTGCAGCACGCATCAACGGCCAAAAGGCATACTACACAGAGCCTACCTTCCAGAAGCTGCTGCCCGACAAGGACAAGATCCCTGGTGGCGCGCCAGAACTGACTCTGGTTCTGAGTCTGGAGGACCTGCTACTGCACTCGGAATGGAGCACCAAGCACGGTTACCGTCTAGCAAAACGCCCGGGTCTCGACTACTTCCTACGCTACCTCAGCTCACAGTACGAGCTTGTCATCTTCACCACTGTCAAATCCATGGATGGCGACCCTATCATTCGTAAACTCGATCCCTTCCGTCTCGTTATGTGGCCCTTATTCCGTGAGGCAACCCGGTTTGAAAAGGGCGAGTACATCAAGGTATTCGAACCACTCGATCAAGGCAGATCAGTTGCTAATGCGTTCAGGATCTCTCATACCTCAACCGCGACCTCTCCAAAGTCATCATGATCGACACCGACCCATCCCATGTCAAGCTGCAGCCTGAGAACGCTATTATATTGCCCAAATGGAAGGGCGAGCCCGGCGACAAGGGTCTTGTAGCGATGATTCCCTTCCTCGAGTACCTCGCCATGATGTCGCAAACCGGCACGCCCATCGATGTACGCCAGGTCCTCAAGTCAATGGAAGGCAAAGACATCCCAGTCGAGTATGCACGCCGCGAAGCCAAGCTGCGTGAACAATTCCAACGGGACATCGCCGAGCAGAAGAAAAAGTCAAGCAAAAGTGCAGGAGGCATGTTCATGAAGAGTCTGGGTCTAGATGCCCAGAAGCCAGGCATGGTGCTCGGAGATCAGAACATTTCCCAAGGCATGGCTGAGGGCAAGATGATGATTGACATGTACCGCGACTTCAACAGGCAAAACTACGAGCACCTCGACAAGCAAATCAGGGAGAACGGAGACCAGTGGCTCAAGGAGATGGCAGAAGAGGAGAAGAAGATGCAAGAGGCACAATTGAAGGATATGAAGGCTGGTGCATTTGGATGGCTAGGCGGTGCCGCCCCAACGACTGCGACGGTTCCTTCAGCAGCTTCAGCAGGAGTTGCCGCAGCTGCGCATAGCACTGGAATGTCACCAGGATCAGCAAGGTAATAAATTCGTGGTTGCATTCTCAAAAGCATCATTTCCACTCTTATCATTGGTTGTCACGGCGCTTTGGGGAAGCTGGACGGATTGTCAGGGGATGGTAGACTAGCATGCATGTGTCATGAATCTATGTACAATATGTCAACACTACTTTCTACAAGCCGCGAGCGTCAAAAGCTCCTTTCACACAAACATCGAGTCCAAACTTGCACTTTTGCACATCGAATCGGTCACGTATGCACTAGCTTCGAACTAGCCTTGCCTCGGCAAGCGGCGTTAACCGCGTTACGTCCGTTATTTCATGTCCGGTGGGAGGGGCGCACCACGCATCGCAACGTCAATGAACCTCCAGTCGCCAGATTTCCACCGCATGCATATGCTGTGCCCATATCCATGATTATATCCCGCCACCAATTAACAATGGATACACCCTCTCCACTCACGGTGCCTTCACCCTTCTTCACGCTCCCTCTTGAACTCCGCGAGCAGATCTACTCCCTGTATCACAAGCCCGCCGACCGTCTACAACGCAATCACATCCTCGATGCGCAGGGTTTCTTTGGCGGTGTGTACAGATTTGACTTTTCGCTATGGAGAGTGAATAGGCAAGTGTATGAGGAGGCAAAGCGGGTGTGGAGAAGAGAGAACATTTTCGTAAAGATTGGGACGCCGTGGCCCAGTGCTGGTATGTACCGTGTTTATCTTGTCGCTGAGGATGCAAGTTTTACTTTGGACGAGGATGGGCAGCATTGTGAGTTGAAATGCATTGAGCGGGATTGGGAGCTGACTTGTTGACTCCTGGAATTCTAGTTACCCACATTTCCTCTGAAGGTCTAATGCCGATTGTCTGCACCGACGAGAAAGCAGACTTGTTCAACAATCATCATGCGGTGGTGCAGATTACAGCGCCCTTTCATCAGGCGGTTCCCGAACACACAGTGCTGGTCTTGCTGAATGATTTGCATTT
Source organism: Plenodomus tracheiphilus IPT5 (assembly GCA_010093695.1). Taxonomy (NCBI): domain Eukaryota; kingdom Fungi; phylum Ascomycota; class Dothideomycetes; order Pleosporales; family Leptosphaeriaceae; genus Plenodomus; species Plenodomus tracheiphilus. The sequence continues at coordinate 183,681 of MU006317.1, forward strand.
GTTCAGTCAGACGTGGTTCTACAGCGCTCTTTCCTATCCCATGCTAAACGACCGGTTAAGTACCACTTTCATCCTGCGAGACCCCAACTCTACAGAGTCGAATCCGGCGGTCAAAGATCAACCCCCAAACATCCCCCTCGCTCTCCAGCATAGATTACTCCTTCCATTCGAACAAGTCAAGGGGCTGTATGGTATCGACATCCAAGGCTACTCCGCAGAAGTCTCCCAAGAACTGCGCCGACGAATGGCAATTCCCAACCCCACACTCGTCGAATACCTGGACAAGGCGACCGACCTCTTAATCCAGGGTGACGCCGTCCTCGCAGCCAACAACCCCATTGAAGCCCTAGACCTGTACAACCAAGCCTTTAAAGCAATCCACATCATCATAAGCGGGCGTACCCGTCGCGTCCTCGCAGACGTCTTCTTCCACGAAGCCATCACCTCTGGCCGCTACACTGGCCAAACCGGCATGACAGTCCGCGTAATGCTTCGTCTTCGCCTCGTTGCACGTACCGTTGCATGTTATCTTGCCCTCTCCCAATGGGACGAAGCAGCGTACTGGGGCATGCGCAGCATACGCATTATGCGGGAAGCCATGGACACGGAGTTTGAAGACTTCCTGTCCGAGTTCCTGGGTGGCTCGGATGTAGGACTTATATATATGCGAACGGGCATTGCGTTTTGGAAGATGGAGAGGGATTTGGGGACGTGGGGGAAGGAGGTTGGCGGGTATGAGGGGGAGAACGATGCGAGGAGTGAGGCCTTGTGGGTTAGTGCCAAGAGATATTTGGGGAGGCAAAGTAAAGAGCCTTTGAGGAGGGAGTTGGAGGCGTATGGTGTGCCGAGGGAAGTCGTGGGAATGTTTCGTGATGAGAAGGGGGGGAAGGAGGGGAGTGTTGTGGCTGAGAATGGGAGTGGTGAGGAGTAGGGGGTTTAGATCTGAGGTATTTTTTGAGAGGTTACTGTTCCGGAACGATACTTGCGTTGATATTGATTGCACTGTCGATATCAAGTCAAGGATGGATTGTATTGAACCTCTTCTGCCACACAGGCTCTACCGCATCAAGACGATCCTCCGTTTTTCGAACCCAACATCACTCCTCCCTTCTACCATCTCCAATACTATACTCCCAGACCACACAATCCAAAGTCACCCCTCTCCCACCCAATCCTCCTCCCTATCCCAAGAATCCCCAACAACCTGCCTCCAATCCCTCCTACCAACACTCCCTTACTCCCGCCCTTGTTCGTCAAACCTATCTTCACGAAACAACCCGCCCCAAACAAATCTCCACACGCATAGCACAAACCTCATCTCTACCACTACGGCTTCTGGCTTGGAATCACAATCATATGCCCACTTTCCACATTCAGCGGTTCATTCTCAGTATCCTAAAAGTACAGCAGGAGTAGACCATACAACTCCCTACACATCTCCAATTCCTATAAACAATAAAACGCTATTAGCGTTTCTCAGATTCCTTACCACTCTCAAGATGCATCAATGCAGCGATAAGTCCCATGTTATTACCCTCGTGATCCCCGTTTTATCTTTCAAATTTCTATAATAGGCCTGGAGCAAAGCAAAGCAATATTTAACTCAACGATATTATGCGTATCCGGGGGTTCACTACCTGAAGTAAAAGGGACGTGCAGTCAGTGGGGGTGTATTGGATATAGGTGTCAGGTATATATGTGTGTTGCAAGTGGTTGGTCTCTGTTTTGAAGAAAAAAGTTTGAATTCTAGCATGTAATAATGTGAAGGCAATATAGAATGACTATGAAGCTCTTCTTCCGATTTGTTACGGCTTGTGTGCTATCTACAATGGAAGATTGGGGAAAGTACTTTTTTTCGTTTCAACTAGTTTCCAAATACTAGTCATGCGTGACTAGGTATTTTTTCACTGCTAGGGCTTTTTCCCTTCCCACACATGTATGGGAGTAGAGCTTGATCTTTCATCGTATCCCTGTTATGTTGTTTAGGTTTCTCAATCCGAAGCCCTTGGGGATTTCTTTTCGTGATCTAATGATGGATAGCAGTGCGAGTAGTGAAGTTGTGTTAAGACGATGGCTGGGATAGTGCTGAGGGGGTCGTCTCGCCTACGTCTTCATATTTTGCAGCGGGGCGAGAACGGGTGGTGGATTCGAATTCCCTAGCATGAGCCAAAATAGGTTAATAAAATTCTAAAAAGCAAATTATGACGTCCTCTTGCGCGCTAGATACGGACGCAGATGTAACGAAGGTACAGATCTGCATCTTTGTTGCCAGTCATGTTGTAGGCAAAGGACTGAGAGTTCATTCAAACTTTATCCATATCAGTGTCGGCGTTGTTGTTGTGCGGTCAAAATCTAAGGCTAAAGTTCGTGTCTAAGCTCTGGGGCAAAGTATATTTGAAACCAGGAGGCAGCATGAGGTATTCCAAGGATCTCTCTCACTTGATACGCTTGCTCTTCATGCTTAGAGACCCAAGCATAGCCCTTCTTCCGACTCGCTCGATGAACCCCAAAATCCGACCATTGTTCTGCTGTCCATGTGACCGCTGAATGGTGATGTAATGTTTACCTGGAGGCCCTCATGCATGCCCGCCAAGAATGAATCCACTCATCGACACAATGAATTTCATGGCTCACACGAACAATGTTCTCCCACCCCACCTAAAGTATCTGTGGCTTCTTCTCCAGATCCGCTGCCGTTGTCGATGACGCAGGAGTCTCCTCCTTCTTCTTCCCGAGAAACGGTGTAACGACTCTCCGATGCTCCGCTGCCTAGGTAGTACGGCCTTAAGCAACATTACCATCACTATAGGGATGGTTACCCCGCATGTATTGACATGAAGCTTTGCTAGAAAAATACTAAACTGGTGTTCTTAGCGGCGATCGTTTGAACACATTCACACCCAAGGTAATAGATGCTAACCGCTCGCCCGTAGACTTGCAAGCAACTCAATCGCGCTTAGAAGTGGAGCTTTTACCCTTGTGATCGCCTATATAGAATGATATATGCATCATCGCTTTAGATTAGTAAACTAAAAGATGGGGTAGTGGACTTGGTGGGTTGGTTGTTGGTGATTTTCGTCCGAATGGTATAAGACATGGGACATTTAGAGAACAGTAATCATTGTTCTTCGTACGTTAAAGCTCCATAGCATTTTCTCGTTGATCCAATATCTCTTCCTCTCAATCTGCTTAGCTTCCGCTATCTACTCTCAACATCGGACCATAATATCTTACCGCTTATCTTTCGCAATGCCTCTGTGGCTCATCTTTCACCCTGAAGGCACGTACGAGGACCTGGAGTCGAAGAGGGCTCTCACTCAAGACATCACAAAGATCTATACGGAAATCGGCCTCCCGTCCTTCTATGTGATTGTGAACTTTTTGAAGATGTCACCTGGAGACACCTGGGTGGGCGCGGAATACGAAACCAACAAGCCATTTATTCGGTTCGTCGCGGAACACATCGCTGTAAATCTACCCAACAATGATGAGGCGTATGAAAAGACCACCAGACGAATCGACCAGGCTTTAAAGCCTCATACTGTCGACAAGGGATATGACTGGGAGTTTCACGTGGATGAAACAGAACGACGTCTGTGGAAGGTCAATGGATTGGTTCCGCCATCATTTGGAAGTGAGGAGGAGAGATTATGGGTCAAGGAAAATCGTGCGGTCCCATATTCCGGGTGATGTTAAACAGGATATGGCTACATTATAGGCAAGGGCGAAACGACTGCCAGAAAAGGGAGCGTAGGCGCATGGAAAAGGTCTTTTCTGACACGTCTACAAACCTCTGGGAAAACAACATGTCTAAAGCTTTCGCTTGCCTCTCTCGAAAATTTACTTATCTATCAAAAACCTGCAGTTCTGGCAATGGCTCGGGCCGCACACATCTTGTCTTTACCTACCTTTGTACCATATTTAGCCAAATTGACCCCTTCACCCGAACTTCTCCGACATTCCATGACTGATGGGATTCCTCCGGCTAAAAGATATTCTCGATATGAAAGCTATTGACCTTAAATGTTAGTTAGTTAAGACGAGACGGCAGAAGAAGTTTGGCGGTATGTGATATGCAATGAATGGATCTCATTCAGTGAAGAACCGTATGTTTAACTAGAACATCCACTTCAAAACCGCACAGTAGGCCTATGCATAGTAGGAGCCTCCAGCATAAGTGGATAAAAGTGCGAAATCACTAAGGCTTGATTTTCTGTAGTCAAAGATGCCAAGCCGTAAGCCGTATCGGCTACTTACCTGTTAGGGTATCATCCTTGTTGATGATACGTCTTCGTCAGAGAGCTAGATAAACGCCCTAGTTTAACCGCTATCATATGCGGGGTTTCCCCCCAACATGTCTAGAGTCTTAGATCACGTTCGAGTATTGTGCTAGTGAATGCGGGCAGGAAAATGCGGAAGATCAGTAATCTGGAGGTTTCATCATTGACGAAGTAGAATGAAGAGGTCCGATTGTACATGTCAAACTACCTAGGATCCATGTGAACGCTGGCACCAATGAACCTATTCGCCGCATGAGTGCCAAAGTATTTAAGAAGACCTGATAACCATGGAAAGTATTTGATAACCTCGTCACCAAACTTCCAACTACATTGCACTCAATTTACAGCATACAACATGAGCACCAAACTTCAAGTAGATCTCTACATTGCCTCTCCTGCTAGGGCTACCACTGGCTTTACCGAGTACGAAAAGTCTGTGTGGTCACCCATCAGCTGTGTTCTCGTTCACGGACCCGAGTCCGCCGCCCTCATCGATACCCCTATCACCATCGAGCAAGGCGAGGCCCTGGCGAAATGGATCAAAGAGACCATTCCAACGAAGAAGCTAAAGTACATTTATACCACTCACGCCCACCCCGATCACTTTATGAGTGTCCCTGTCCTCCAAAAGCTATTCCCAGGCGTTGAGTTCATCGCTACGCAAAACGTTACAGCTGGCATTGAGGAATTGTACAACACCACCTATGACCACATCTGGCCGGGCTTGTTCCCGGACCAGCTTCATCCAACAAAGCCAGTCCCAAGAGCGCTTCCGGCTTCCGCGGAATTCTACATTGACGGCGAAAAGCTGCAAGGCATCGAAGTTGGGCACACGGACAATCAGTTTTCCAGCTTTCTCCACGTCCCTTCGGTCGCTCTTGTTGTCACAGGTGACATTGTGTACGGCGACTGTCATCAATTTTTTGGCGAAGCAAACACCCCAGCCAGACGTAAGGAATGGCTTGATGCCATTGATCGCATAGAGTCGTTGAACCCCCACATTGTTGTAGCAGGGCACAAGAGGGCTACTCAGGCCGATGCGCCATATTTGATTCAGTCGACCAGGGAGTACATTTACACGTTCGAAAAGGAGCTGGTCAAGGCGAAGAGCGCTGAGGAGCTGTACGATCGTATGATTGCATTGTATCCCCAGAGGTGGAATCTTTTCATTCTACATATTGGTTGCCAGCAGTCATTCGCGGTGCGAGAGAACAAAGTCTAAAGAGAAGCAGACGGCTCTTCTCAAGCAAGAAAGTTGAAGGACATTACAATGTGTGATCTCTTCCGTATGGGATCATTGTCTACTACTCTCGTTATTGGATCAGATGATATATTTGACAAAATTGGCATCTCGTGTTGTTTCACGTTGTCTGGGGTTGAATACGTGGGTCAAATTTTATCAAGCTGCTTGTTGACGTCATATCTACACCCCTTTCCCAACATCCGCATGCTCTAGCTACAGCAAATGACATAAAATTGACACAAGAAACTCGACTTAGAGAGATGGATTCTGGGTGGTAGCCATCTGCAGCTTTTGTAGTGACCATACAATCATCTCTGCAAATTCCCTACTTACATTGTTACTAACGAAAACGCGAAGACCTCACCAAAAAACAGATCTATGTACTTAGCGACACGGTGTTTGGCGAAGTCGAGGGGTGGCTCCTTGGGCAACGAGAGATTAATATCACCCAAAGAGGTCGGTCCTTACGCAAACCAGAAAGATCGATGATGCATCTGTGGATTTACATGTGGGGTCTACACCTTTCATTCTATGCCCGTACCATAATGTACCGTCTACTTCATTCACCGATCTGGCAACGATCTGGCTGACAACGACTCGCATAAAGTGTCCCACCTCTTTATTGAATTGCTCCACACCATCATTCTTCGGGATGAAAATTACGTTCATAAGTTCATTGAAGGCTAGAAGATCGTTCATCCCTACCTGGAGCTTACGGCCGTACCCCACAGCGTCCTCCGTAACCATATTGGAACACGGACATGGAGTGATGGATGAACATTTGCAGATCGAGCTTTGAACGCCGCTCGTCCGATGGTTCAGTTACCCCGCGTATAGAATGAGCTATTAAAATTGCCTTTGTGTCTTTATGCCACGTCATATGCTCTTGTTTTACGTACATTGTATTTGCCCCTGTTCTACGTACGTCGTATATGCACCTGTTTTACGTACGTTGTTTTCCTTGGGATGGTAAGTAATCATACTCTAAACAGAAATCCAAATTCTGCTAGTTGGTGCTTCGTTGTTTGGTAGTGATTTTCGTCCGTAGGATGGTGGGGACTATGGTATGTGGGCGGTATTGACAAGATCCTCACTCCGACTCCTACTTAGTGCCCTGCAGGCCGGACGGCTCCGTTCCCTGACTATCTAGGTATGTTCGAAATGATGCCCGCTTGAACGACCGATCCGCATTTGAAATGCGCCTATGTTGTGAACACTAAGCAGCTGGAATAGGTGACAATTCACTACATATCGAATGTATTTAGTGAGGCCTCCAACGCCCTGATTTCATCGGCATACCTATCTGAACTTCGTTTTATCTTTTCACAACACGCTACGAAGCCTCGATTTGAAGCAATCCTAACAATCATGGGCGTGGAACCAGTTTCTTTTCAAGCGGTCGATAAAACCACGTTGCGTGGCTTATTCTATACCCCTACCGGTTACTCTGGGCAGCAGCTGCCATGTGTAGTCATCTCCCATGGTTTCTCTGCTGTCAAGGAGCAGGGCCTAACGGCGGTCGCTGAGTATTTCACGGCAAACGTTCCCATTACTTGTCTTGTTTTCGACAACCGTGGATTCGGTGATAGTGATACGGGAGAAGGTATGCCTAGGCTAGAGGTCAACGGAGCGGCACAAACGAGCGACATTTCGGACGCCATTACGTACAGTCAAGCTCGTCCGGAGGTGGATCCGGTGAAGATTGGGATTTGGGGTTCTTCTTTTAGTGGAGCCAACGTGCTTTGGGTAGGCGCTGTTGATCGGAGGGTGAAGGCCGTTGTATCGCAAGCTCCACTAGTGGATGGATGGTCCGCCTTTGCAAACTTGTTACGATCTGATGAGGTAGCGGACTGGGAGGCTGATTTTGAGAAAGGTTCGTGCCGAAAAAGTCAATTTGCCCATTGCGATCTATCTCAACTCACTATTCTAGATCGAATTGGTCGAGCAGCTGGTAAACCGCCCATGATGATCCCTGTTGTTGACCCGAATCAATTGAACCGATCGGCCATGACTACGAAAGACAGCAATGCAGCAATGGGCGGTGCTGAGAAACTCACTAACTTCAAGAATGAAGTAACTTTGAAGAGGTAGGTCACCCGGCCGTGCAAGTGAACTTCGTCCTGCTAATGCATAGTCAGCATGGAGTATTTGAGAGCGCATCCTGGAGCGGCCTGGATCCATCACATATCCCCAACGCCGTTGCTGTTGACGGTTGCTGACAATGACGTTGTGACACCCACTGCGACTACCTTGGAAGCATACAGCCGCGCGCTTGAGCCAAAGGAACTACATATTTTCTCTGGTGGTCATTATGAAGCGTACGCTTCGCAGCCGAATTTTGAGAGTTGTGTGAAGGTGCAGGCTGATTTCTTTAAAAGAAAGCTTTGCTTGCATTAATACCTTCTTTCATGTATCAAGACCTAAAGTCTTGCCCATAGCTCTATAGATTTAAATCGAAAGGTGCATGGATTATACTAGCATGTCACTCGCACTATTTCTACTCCACGAGAGTCAGCCAAGTGCGCTTGCTGAATCTCTTCAACGCGTCTAAATCACGTTGTGGTCCAACGAGTGATACTTGAAAAGACCAGCAGAGTGGTTCCTTGACTCCTCGTCCAACTTGGCTGGCAAGCGGCGCTGGATTATGCATGCTGTTGATTTCGTTAAGGAACACTGGCTGGGTCGAATATGCTACTCATGCTTCCAAATCTGTTGTTAGCTGTAGTTCCCACGACTAGAATCCCCAATTGTTATTACTTGGCGCATGATAAACGTTCAGTTAAAGTTTCTAGCGTGTTTGCAGATTCCATTAGTTAAGCGTTGCTACGGCCGTAACGGTGACACTACAGGTGACGAATCAACGTAAAGGCACGCGCGATGGCCTGCAGAGACCGTGGCAGAATTTCTGTTTCGGAGGAACGGAGCCAATCTTCAGCATCTGCCCATGAAATATCCATTAATGCCATCAGACCATCAGCACCAACTCCAGCTACACTTAGAAACAAGAAAATGGGTCAATTTCGGGATAGAATTTGACCGACGACTAATCTAGCATTTGTAATGCATTGGTATATACATGTAGGTTCGGGATTCTGTAGCGACATCAGTTCAAGCAAGCCAGTCCCTATTGCACGAGGAGTCTCCCTTCTCGTTCACTTTTCAGACTATTTGATTCCGATTGCACGAACGCCATCAGAAGAATGTCCGACTCACGCCTCTTCAAGCCACTCAAGGTGGGGAATATCGAACTCAAACACCGAGTAGCTATGGCTCCCTTGACTAGATTTCGTGCTAGTGACGAGAACGTTATCCTACCCATGGCTACTGAGTATTACGGCCAGCGTGCTTCGACTCCCGGGACGCTCATTATCTCAGAAGCAACAATAATTGCGGAAGAGCACGGTGGATATGCCAACGTCCCTGGAATTTATAGCCAACCGCAGATTGAAGCGTGGAGAAAGGTCACTGAGGAAGTGCATAAAAGAGGAAGCTTTATCTACATGCAGCTTTGGGCTCTTGGACGCGTTGCAGACAAACAGTTTGCAGACGCAAAAGGAATTACTATAAAGAGCTCAAGTAGCATACCGTTGGATGCAGATCACGTAGTACCCAAGGAGATGAGCACTGAAGAAATCAAGAGAACTGTGGCAGCCTACGCTCAGGGCGCTAAGAATGCGATAGCCGCAGGCTTTGACGGAGTAGAAATCCACGGAGCCAATGGTTATCTTGTTGATCAATTCCTGCGAGACACCGTCAACCAGCGAACAGACGAGTATGGTAGCAGTGTGAAGAACCGCTCACGTTTTGCGGTCGAAGTCACGCGTGCTATCGTCAATGCAGTGGGCGCTGAAAGGACGGCTATTCGTCTGAGCCCATTCTCAGAATACCAAGGAATGCATATGGAGGAACCGGTACCTCAATTTACCGACGTTATTAAACAACTTAACAAGATGGGACTGGCATACATCCACCTAGTCGAGTCCCGTGTCTCAGGGATCATCGATAAAGAAGGCCTCGAGTCTCTTGAACCCCTTCTCCCGCACTGGACTGGTCCTTTGTTTATCGCTGGTGGATATAAGCCCGACTCGGCGAAACGGCTAGTCGACGAGGAGCGAAAAGATCGCGATGTAGTCGTGGTCTTTGGACGATACTTTATCAGCACCCCGGATCTTGTTTTCAGACTGCAAAGAGGCTTAGACCTTAACCCCTATGATCGAGCCACTTTTTACAATGCAAAGAGTGAGACAGGCTATCTGGATCAGCCATTCAGCAAAGAGTGGTATGCTGCGCAAGTAACTGCTTGATAGGGATCATGAAGGTAGCATTGGTTGGGGTTGTGTAGTCAAAAAGCATCTCTGTAAGGCTTCCAAACAGCGCATTAGTTGGTGGTCTAATTGAATTGTATTGGATCTGGATATGTATAACCCTCGATTCACTCCAGCCAATGCAATTTCATTTGGAGCCCCTGATTTCCGATGCAGTCTCAGTTACAAATTGTCAATTTGGCATACTATGCAAAGCCTAGTCAATTAGATACAACCGCTTTACCTATTCTTCATCGCTGTTGTTAACCTTACGCTTCCTTTGCCGTTTCCTCTTCCTTGTGCTTAAAGTTTTGCATGCTCTCGCCCTACGCCGTCAGCTCATCGCCCTGGGCCCCAGCCCTTATGTCAACAGCTTTAGGCCAAAAAGCTATTGAAACAGTCTTATTTGAAGCGGAAGATTCATCTAATACTAAACCTATAGTAGGTAGTAGAAGTGGCTATGTTAGTTGTCAAAGTAACGGAAGCCCTTGCGATCAACCGTTAATGGCGATGATCTTGACCTTTCCTTCGTTTCTTTGCACTCAGATTATTGCAGCTTACTCAAATGCAATGAGTCAATGCTATTACGACTCAGATCTTGGAATCCGGATAATATACGACATTCGAGTGGGAGGAGATTCAATACAAACAAGTCGACCATTTCGACAACCATTCAAGCCAGAGGACAAAGAAAGCTCTGGTCACAAACTCGGTGATGACCCTCACCATTGCATCGCTCCATACAGATCATCCCAAGCCATCATATGTGCGCCTCGATTCGGATACTCGTATGAGCTATCGTTTCCACATCAAGTATAACGACGGGCTCCAACAACCCTTCTTCTTGGTCAAAAAATGTACATGATAACGTGCTATGATGGATGTGTACAGACTCTTTATGATACAAAAGGATATAACATGAACGCGGAGAACCTGTAGCGTAACCTTTCGGGTGGTATTATTGTGTGATAGAGTGGGCTAGTTGGGAGCGATGCCTTGAGCGTCGTACATGTTAACAGACTACGTCGCGAAGAAATAGGTTCCTTGATGTGTGGATATGCATTAATCCAGAATTGATGGTCATGTACGGCTGTACAGTTCGAAAGAAGACAAGTCAATCAGTTTAGAAGGCTCAAATCTCAAACGGCAATTGAAACGGGGAATCGGAGGCGAACAGCTCAAACTTAAGCATCGGACATGACAGAGGTGTGTTGCAGAGGCTGAAGAATGAAGAAGGTCATTTATGGGACGTCAATGTTGCGATAGAGGTGATAAGTGAAAGCAAATCGTGCATTATCTCGTGTGAAGCTATAAGCTGGAGTGTCTGTCGCGGCCTGGGGACAGTACATTGCCCTGACTACATTATGGAAATCAGACTTATCAGTGCTACTGACTCCAAAAGTACTCCTACCAAGTCTTCCGTATCGATCACCGGAAGGATACTGACATCAGGAGGAGAAGATCAACCAGTATATAGAGAAAGTTTCGTTCACAAAGTGAAAGAATTCCATGTGAAGAATGTGGACCACGTTGAGACCGGATCACCGTAGCGATGCAGAGAGCAGTGCTGCGCCTACTGTAGCTAGATACCAGAGCTGCCGCGGTACAGGCTTCCTCCGGAGCCCCCAAAGCCGCTACCGGGAGGGCGCCTATCACGTGGATTTCCAAAGGGGTTAGCTCCAGGCGGATTTGAGCCCTGGCTGCCACCAGAGGGCCTACTGCCCCTGAAAGGAGCGTTTGGGCTGCTGCTCTGTGGTGCAGGGTTCCTGTCGAGGTTAGTCATGTGCATTCATAGGCAGGGTAAGAGACTAACCATGGCGGGAATGCGATTCGCGGGTATCGGTCATCCTCGAATACGATGCCCTGCTGGCGGGCTTGAGCTACAGCGACCTCGTAGTTACGGAGGACCTGTACTGCTGGTGCCATCGGGGGCAGCACCAGACCCCCGTGAAACTTGTGATGACGATACAGGAAGATCTCGACGAGAGACCGATTAGCACGGATCCACTCCATGCTGGGATGCCCCAAGTCTGGATTGGCGATGCGGAGTATCAGCTCATGGACCAGGCGAGGATCTCGGTCGAAATCATCCTGGAAGTTAAGTCAGTCCAGCGTTACGCAGTCGCTGGCGGGTGGGCGAACACCTACTATCGTTTCAGAAAGCCTAATAGCGTTGTTGACGTCAGGATCAAAAGAATAGTTTGGATGCGCATTACCGCGCTCATCTCGGACAGTAAAGCCCCAGCGAAGGAACGGGATCATTGATTGTCCGTTCCATCGTTGAAGGTCACTAGGCACGTCATCCCGTCCGTAGGTGACAGTTGGCGTGGGCTGGTGCCCCGGGAATTGCTCTCCTCGAGGACCGCCACCTTGAGATGGGGAAATTGATTGAACCCCGCTTCGTGACGAGACTCTGCCATGTCGAGGCGTGCCATAGGTGTTGGGTGTTCCTGACATGCTGAAGCGAGGTAGATCTGGGAATGGATAAGCATGTAAAGGAAAGGCGTGAAGATGTAGTCGATATCTCTTACGGAAATTGTAATAGTGACAGTGGGGATCCTGAGTTGGGGGTTTGGCCAATAATCAATGGAAAGAAGTGAGAATATAGACGAAGAAAAAGTGCTGGGGGCGGGGGCATCTTTATATATGCCTCGAAGAGAGCTCGAAGTCAAAGTGAGCGCGAGTCGTAATTGCCCTCACCGCGCCTCTTCAGCAGCAAACGGCCAGAATCTTCAGGAGTGAGAGCGGCCTACGCAAGATGATCAGGCCATGAGGGCCTGGTAGCGGTTCCCGTTTGCTCTTCGGTACTGAAACTCCGAGGTGAAGGCTGGTACGCGTGGGACAATGTGACATGTAGAGATAATGAGAGTGACAGAATAGATATAAAGAGGGAGTTATACTTGTCATTGGGTCTATGATTGCTATCGATGTCATGGGTACTGCAGATTGTGTATCGTAAGCGTGGGCAAACCTGGGTAGACTGGCAAAAAGGATTGCTATTCACTCCTGAGTGCACCAGGCGCGCTTTATTCGTATCTGCTGTAGCACCCATATATTTCAGTGTGACTTCAGCAACTAATCTAGAATTTCTGAGCTTCACTGCGCGAGGTAATAATCCTCAGCGTTCTGATGCCGTAGTCAGGGGGTCAAGACGCGCTTTAACAGCCGCAACAAACCCGCCCTGCGCTTGAACATGATCACAGCAGCTCACTGGTAGTATTTCTCGAGAAGCAAACGTCCACGGTAGGTGATATCGCAGTCACCCGTGATTCATCATTAGAATCTGACCCGATAGTCACTCTCCATTCGCCCGTGGGCAAGAGCGGTAAGAAGGCGGAAAGATTGCTGCAGGCGCCGCATTCACGGCCAGTATTATTTATGAAATTATGAGGTTCTGGTGTTGTTGATTGCGATGTGAATTGTTCTCTCAAGACAGCTGATGGCCTTCCAAGGTTGGTGTTGGTGTTGGCCCTGTCGATGTTCGTCGCCCCCACTCCGAGCATTTCGTGGGTACAGGCGCTAGTCCGCTTACAGGCGCTAGTGCACACTCGCTTAGGCGTCTCGAAATTCGTCGGCGCCCACCAAAGTTCGATGAACTTCACGCCCAACGACAACTCCCCAGCGACGACGCACCCAAACCCACCCACCGAAACATCCCCCGATAATCATTCGACATGTCTGGAAAGCGCGGGTACGTTGCGCTCCGAAGCAAAAGGAGCAGCTGGATGTGTCTTGAGATATGGATTGGCTAACACATGAGTGTACAGTCGTGGTTCTACCTCCGGTAACAAGCTGAAGATGACGCTTGGTCTGCCAGTGTACGTTTGCTCCGATGCGATGCGATCGCTGCCCTCGAACATTGCCCTCGGTCGCGATTGCGGGATATCACGGACACTCAATGCAAGGAATGCAGGCTAATGGGAACACAGCGGCGCCGTTATGAACTGCTGCGACAACTCGGGTGCCCGCAACCTGTACATCATCTCCGTCAAGGGCATTGGTGCGCGTCTCAACCGCCTGCCCGCCGGTGGTGCCGGAGACATGGTTATGGCTACCGTCAAGAAGGGAAAGCCTGAGCTCAGGAAGAAGGTTATGCCCGCCGTCATTGTCCGCCAGAGCAAGCCCTGGAGGCGAGCGGACGGTGTGTTCCTCTACTTCGAGGACAACGCCGGTGTCATTGTCAACCCCAAGGGCGAAATGAAGGGCTCTGCCATCACCGGACCCGTCGCAAAGGAGGCTGCTGAGCTGTGGCCGGTATGTCAATCCACATTCCATACAAGCTCTGTGCTGACAGCCAATAGCGTATTGCGTCCAACTCTGGTGTCGTCATGTGAGGTGTCTCTTTTCCGGCTTTCTGCAACATTCATGGGTCCACGGGCACGGCGAAAATGCATTTACGGGGTGAGGGAAATGGGAGTAGACATTGCACCAAGTAGCAATGGGACCACCTTCACACTACCAGTCAAATGAACATTACGACAATCCATGCCGCGTCTTCCTTGTCATGACGGTGATGGTACAACTGCGATTCGAACACTGACAATAGGCATCGAAGTCTCAATACTTGAAGCTTGATGACAACGGAGTCGCACATGCGTAGTATTAGTATTGCTAATAATTTAGGCCCTCGGTTCATCACCACACGAAGCGCGATCGCACTCCAAGAGCTGGAAGTCCGTGTCCTCCACAACCTCAGCTTGCGCCCACCTCATCTGCAACATGCTCTTCGACGCCGCATTCCGCTTCCTCCCTGCAACGAACTGCAGGTTCTCATTGCCTACCACACCCGTTGTCACGACTCCATTGCTGGGTGCACCAAGGCCAGCGACCGTGCCGTCTCCGCCTTGCATGACATTCGAATAACTCGTTAGCATAGTCTGCACACCGGACACAAAGTCCTTGCCATCGAACTCGCAGTGGCCTCCATTAGGCGAGTTGTCCACCGTCTGCAACTGGTTGACCTGGGCAGCGGACAGTCCTGCATCCGCAGCGAGCTGTTCGTACGCGACGATAGCCTGAGGGATGGCGTCTTGAAGGAGGGCGAGTTCCCCTGTGGTGGATTGATAGTGAATCTTGGTCTGGGTCATAACTGTTGCCGCATCTGCGAACTGCACTTGCGGCGGCATAGCACCACAGTTCAGCTCCACGGCGCTGTTTGGGAAGTTCTGCATCTGTGCTGGGATGAAGAACCCCGACATCAATAGACTACCCCCAGAGACGCCGGTGAACACAACGGCCGATGCATCCATGGCGACAATCTTGGGCATCTCGGTAGTGATAAAGTCGCTCACGGCTTGTGCGTGCGCAACGCCGTCTGTGCGGTCGAGACCGGAGCCGCCGCCCCAGAAGAGGTTCTCGTCGGGCGCGAGAAGTACGACGCCCATGGTATTGGCCTGGATGTTTTGGTTGGGGAAGTCGAAGAAGGATTGTCCGCCGTCGCCGTGGAGAAGGACGTTTGCGCCCATGGTGCCGTTGGCGGAGGTTGCGGCTGCGCCGGGGACGCCTGATGTGGTGAGGAATTGGTCTGCTGGTGCGGAGATCTTGAAGCGGATAGGTAGGTTGCTGGAGCTTGTAAGCCACTCATGTCGTGTGATGTGTTTTTGAGGAAGTGAGGAAGTTGAGAGTATAGTATACGTACTTGACCATGACGGTATCATCAAGGATCGTAGAGCCGTCCTGTGCTTGCGAAACCCCCTGGGGTACTTGTGCGGCTTGCTGGAAAGCTGTTGCTTGTTGCTGTTGCGTTTGTCCGCCGCCTTGTCGTCCGCCGCCTTGTCGTCCGCCGCGGTTACGCTGAGGAAGGGCGCTCGTCAACGCCAGCAAAGAGGTGAATGCAATGATTTTGTACATGGTGTCGGCAAGCTAAAGATGTCGTCTCTTTATCGTCGAAGCAATACACAAAGATGATTATTAAGATAGAATGAAGAGTGGAAAAGATCGGGACCAGCCTGGAAGAAAAGAATCGAATAAGTTAGAAAAAAAAACAAAGTGAACGAGTTGAAATCAATTCTACCGCACCGCAGTTATCACCAACAAGTCGCAATCAACGGGGGGGCATGGGAGGGTGTATATCCATTTCTCCCCCCTTGTCCCCTCGTTTACAGTTCATGCATTCGAGAGAACAAGACAAAACTGGCTCATACAGCCAAGCACATAATCCTAGCTGCACATCATAGCTTCGACGGCTTCGCGTGCTCGGCGCCGGCTTCTTCGAGCGTGTACTGCGTGTGTGTAGCCAGTGGTGTTGAGGCGTTGTGTTTGACGCGCGGAGGGTGCTGCGTGAGTGGTTTGGGAGGGTGTTTGAGGGAGGTGTTTCATGTGAGGTTGGGCTTGGCGGTGCTGGGGATGGATGGGACAAGATGCCGAGGAGGGTTTTTTGATGATGGGTATATCGGATATTGTACGAGGGGAAATTTGGAGGCTGGTTTGTAATTAGGACTACATTGATTGTGGTGGAATTGCGCTAAGAGTCTAATCACGAGATGATGGCGGTGATGTACTACTGGGTTGCGATGGTGTTCAACACAGCCCTGTCCCTCCCTGGCTCACTCAAATCTTTCTGATTTACGAGTATGATTGAAAACAATCAGTATATTGAGCTATGTATGCACTTATATACATCCCGCTTCTCATAAATGACACATTTTGGAACCTCTCAATGCAATAACCAGACACTCTTCTACAATCTCAAAACCAGTCTGTAGACAGAGAAAATTACTCACCTGGTTACAGCTTATGCAGACGTCTGTCTTGTGGCTCATCGATCCTAAAAAAAAGATGGTTCATCGACCACCCGTACGTAGAACACAGGGCAGGGCAGGGCAGCGATGGCGAACCGCAAAAAGAAGATATTTTGCAAAAAAAGAACTGGAAGTTTGCCTAGTACCCGAATCGAACGAGCGATCTTCGCATTGCGATTAAGAAATTGATTCTTGCATACAAGTGCGACGCCTTACCACTTGGCCAACCAGGCTTTGGTTGTTCGTTGAGTAGTCGTGTCTTGTGTTATTAGATATCCTTGAGTAAAAGTTCAGGATGCGTCAATGCCAGGCGTGAAAAACATTGGACACGGCCAGACTCAAGTCTTCGAGGTGCATGGAGGGGCAGGGCGGGGTGGTGGATACTAGTCGCAAAATCTGCATGCACACGAGGAAGCTAACTCGCTCTTAGACGGCATTGTTGAACCTTATCATGTTATTGTTATTGCAGATGCATATGTAGTTTCTTACTGTCAATCGTAAACGCTAAATGCACCTCCTTTCCAAAGATTCGATGTGCTGCAAGATGCAAAACCTCAAAACCAACGCCATGCTAATGATATGCTGCCAATTTACTCAAAGAACACATGTACAGTTAAAAGATACCGCCGAACCATTTACGCAAGACCAAAGAAACCCTTGACTCGCCTCCTGAGCTCAGCACCCATGGCCTTGCGTGTGTCTTCCGTGCGAAGCGCAGCCTCCTTGTTCTCGCTCGCTCGGCGGAGGAGGAAATTGAGGCACTCAGTTGTAGTACCCCAGGTCATGCACTTGACGACCTTGGCCTGTGTGTCTTTCTTCATAACTGGGTCCTGGACCAGCGACTGCGAGATCTCGTCTGCCATGCCTTGCAGCTGTGCGTAGGTAAGGCGAGGTAGTTGATCGGCAGGGGTGGTGAGCATCTGCTCTGCGCGAAGCTTCATGGCCTGTTGGACGGAGTGAAGGTTGTGTGTGGCCAGGACAACGTTGACGGGTGGGAAAGGTGTGCCGGGAGTTGGCGCAGGGACCTTATCGGTCCATTGTTGGCGAACGACAGCATCGGCGCAAGCATCGTAGTTTTCGTCTGTGCCTTCTTTGGTGTCAAAGGTGAGTTCCTTGGGCTCGGAGCTCAGATATGCGCCGCGGACGAGCTTCACACCGGCGATGTAGCCTTCCTTGGAAGCCTTCTCGAGGTGCTGGGCCATGCGCTTGGAGATATCGCGGAGGTAGCATTGGTAGGTTACGTAGAGAACAGCGCGACCTTGTTCCGGGGTGTTGTACTTCTTCTGGAGAGCGGTGGTCCACTTCTCGAGACCAAGGTTGGTGACTTCTTCTTCAGCACCGGGGAGGAGACTGACGCCCTTAGCCGCGGCGGCGTCGCAGGCAGCGGTAATGGCATCCCACATCTCGGGGGTGGCGTCCTTTTGGTTCTGAAGTAGGTTGAGGGCATGGCGACCAAGACCAGACCATCTAGACACCTGTTAGTTCTGGCTGTCAGGGAATTGGGGGATGATGATCAACGTACTTGAGCCCAACAAAGTCGCCCTCTCTCGCCATATCAACGCTCTGTAACATTCCCTTGCGCCACACCTCAATCTCCTTCTTCGTCTCCTCAGCCGTGGGTGCCTTTCCGCCGAGTACCTCGAGTGCGTACTCGAAGAGGATACCGCCATAGCCCAGTGTCCGGGCAAAGTCGGTGTTTCGAACAACCTCGTCCTTCTTCTCGCCAACACAGAACTGAGCGTAGAAAGTCTTCTTCAGCACCGTCTCGAGAATGGGGTTCTTCTCAATGCTCATGAGGAACGACTTGGAGTCGAGCATCTTCCGTAGGATGTTGAAGCAGAGTGTGAGAAGTACTGGCGAGGAGGACATGGCGGTGATGAGGTATGACCTGAGCACCGTTGAGGTGGGCAGACGGCCTAGGACGGCTTTTGTGTTTGCTTGCCGCTGAGGGGTTTCGAGGTTGAGAAGTTGCGAGGATGTAGAGACCGGGGATGACGTCGGTACAGTGACATCTCGCCGTGAGCTGGAATGTATGAGGCGTGGTGTTTGTGTGAGTGTGCGGCGAGTGTGGTGGATGGCGAAGCCCTCAAGGCGTTGAATCTGTTGTAGTCTTGATCGCATGTTTAGTGTGAGAGTGTGTGTGGTCTTCGCTGTGGTGTGTAGCGTTCCAAGTTAGAGAGTCCAAGATAGGGAATCCGCGGTCTTTGTAGTGAAGCGGGAGACTGGTACGGCCGGGGCTTCCGTGGTCTTGCCAAGTGGTTGGAATAGGAGCGATTGGGGTCTTGTGACCTGGCCATGACAATGCTTGACGCCATATATACAGCCAGACGATCTTCTGTTTGATCCACGGGCCTTCGACGATATCGCGGGTTCGCGCAGGTGGCGCGGCTAGAGTCGGCAGTGTCCGTGCAGCACCGCATCGTGCTCCAGACTTACGCAACCGCAACCGGCGCTCACTCGTCGGAAGATGGTGTGTAAGCGGTGATTGGGCAATGGCTGCTTGTGCATGGCGGAGCATTGTTGTAGCCCTGGCTTTGTCGGAGGTGTTGGACATGTCGTGGTCAGCGGTCGTCGGTCTGCACCAGGGCTTGTGGACGGCACCTTGATGGAAAAGGCGCCGATACGGCGGTGACGTACTATGTGCATGCCATGGCACTCTGCGGGCTTGCCCATCTCGAACAAGAACACCATGGCACGACTCTGTTGCCCACCAGTGGTCCACATCTCCTTTGCTTCAAGCCATACGTCTCTCAACGCCCATGCCAGCAACCATCTGCATCTGCCTGCACTTCCCCACAATCCATTGATCCCACACTTGCTCGACCACGTTAGAAGCACTGCGCACAGCTCTCACGGCGCCGCGTGAGCATGTCGCAGTCCCAAGCGAGAGCCGAAGCAAGCCAGAACGCCACTCACCCCTGTCCGACCCTAACGACACGTCGAAAATTCCTTCCATTCCACTGACAGAAGAAATCCCCACCCAGGCCCAGAAGGCACCATGGGAACCGGTATCGGGTTGTCTGGAGATTGCGAGAAAAAGTTTTGATGCGGCCATGGCGTGGTGCGAGGAGGGCCGAAGTGGCTACGGAAATCGTCGGCGCTCCACACAAGCACGCCTGCTCCACGTTTGGGTCCCCGCTGTAGCTGAGGACAGCGGACGTGCGAACGCTTTGGTGCGGGAAGCTGATGACTGGTTACGCTGATGATGCGCCTCAGAGTATCAATCAGTAACTAGTCATTCTTTCAACCTATGGCATTGGCCACGCATATCATCTTCAGCGGATACGACCACAAGCTACCCGTCCCAAGGCTCAAATACAGTTGAACTAATCGCCACTCCGGGGGATTACTCAAACAACCCGTGACACGCCAATGTCGCAACTCCACTACCGTGTCTACTGTTCTGTGATCCCATACATCTTCCGTACAATCAACGCCTGTTCCTGTTGGCCTCTCTATCCGAGTGAGCAGTCAGTTGTGCACATCTCCTCCTCCTCCTCCTCCTCCTCCTCAGGGCATGTCTCCAATCCACCACTCCTCCTCTTCGGCCTGTCCGACTTTCCTTCATCATCTTTTATCGAATCCTCTATCGTTGTTTTTGGAGGCATTGGAAATAGCGCGATGATGTCATTGTCGCTCAAACCTCCCCACTGAAGTAGGTCGACCACAGCCTCCATAGTAAGGCCATGAGGCAAGCCGACGTCCACGGTCATGTCCAAAGTCTCGACATTGTAATCGTCGCCCTTACCATCAACCTCCTTTTCTGTCCCGGTGCTTCGCCTTTTACCTGCAACACGCTCGTCTTCGTTGTGGTTGACGATCAGGTTGGAGGCTGCATGGGTATTGTCCGAGTACGTGCAGGCGCTGTAAGTAGTTCCTGCCATCTCCGTTCTGCAGCTCGTTTCGGCGTCACTCGCGCTCAGTAGTTTTCTCGAAGATGTCGTTCCAGTGCTCAAAATACCCGCCGTCTTTCGATTTCTCTCGCTTGGACGGAAGCCCTTCTTAACTTTCTTCCAGGCTTTGCCTACACTGCCTTTTGGGATTAGAAAATTTGGCGAGTCGGCAAGCGGGCGTCGATGCGATTGCGAGCGCAGTACGTCTGTATCTTGGGCAAACGACACGCTATTCCTCTCGGCCGTCTCACGGAGCGCAGTGATCTCAGACATGACCGGGTAGACATTCAGTGGGAACGCCATGGTGCTAGGCGATTCTCCAAACCGTAATCGATGAGGTGGTATTCAAGTTGCAGCCAAAAAAAAATGTTTAAGTGCAATTGCCTGGTCGTTTGCGAGCTTGGGAAGCCGCTGATAAACATGTTTTGCGACCTTGCGAGAAAGCGGTCCGAGCCTGGTGGTGAGTGTGAATCTTCGCTATAACACGCTGCCTTGCCGCCTCAAACCCTACAAAAGCGCACAGTCAATCTCCGTCACTGCGAGCTTGATATTACGGTCAGGCTCCGCTCGAATACGACTCGCATTCACTGCGTCAACACTATCGGTGTTACGCAGGGCGGGCACTCCGCCTGCTCCCTCTTTCACCTGCGCCGAATGCCGTCTCCCCAGACATTGCTCATAGGGATGCTAGACTGATGCACAAGATAAAGAGTAGCGAAAATGTATTAATGTGCAAGGACTGGGTGCCTGATTACACAGAAGAAACCGCCTACTCGAGTTTGGCAACGGTTCCTTGAACCCATAGAGTATCCGAGGACCACTTAACCCTCTGTCAGGTCAGAGGCTAGCATTTGACCTTAGCGACGTGGAGCAGAACGAGGGTGATTCATGTACTGTGCGCTACATCTGGTGATCCGAAGCATACCTCAGAGACCTTTGCTCATATGTAGAGGTGGGAATACCAGAGGATGCACCCTTTGTCAGGACTGACATTGATCTTGATATTGCAGTGTGTTCTGCTGTTTCCTTCATCTCAAGTGGTACATATCGATCGAGAGAGCGCTTCCTACTCTGACTCATGGCCATTTTCGTGTTCGCCTTGCATTGCCATGTGAAGTTGGTGTCGTGTACGTCTTCGATAGCCAGGGCAATAGGAATCACGCACAAGAGGAACAGTCGTACTGCAATCACACGCGTGAATTTGAGAATGGAAATTGTGGTGCACCGGAGATTTCGGCATGTTGACAGTTTGCGAACATTGAAGGACTAGCTCATACATTAGACATATCAACAATCATTATCAACCGGATATTGCTACCTAAACAGCACCACTACCCGCCTCCGCCATCCTCGCTCCCTCCTGCCCAACCTGCACATTTCCCGGTCCCTGTCCAACCACGACCTCACTCCCCTCCGCCAACGCCTTGAACGCACTCAAAAAGTCATTCTTGAGATCTTCCCAATTCTCCACACCAATACTGACGCGTAGTAGTCTTGTATCGACGTCACTATCACTCATGCGCCTCCACTCAATCAGACTCTCCACGCCGCCTAGACTCGTAGCATGGTGAAATAATTGCAGCTTCGATGGCAGTGTCTTGGCCTGGATCTCAGAATGCGTGTAGATACTAAACACAGGACCAAACCCATTCGGCATCTGTAGCTTAAGCCAATGCATATCATCCTTTTGCAAGCTAGCATGCGTAATCTTACTAACCACCTTCTTCACAACATCCGCATCCGGCCCCTTTCCCCGGAGTGAGTCGTCGAGCCAGGAAACGAGATTCGTAGCATTACTCGATTGGCGCTGTACTCTCAACTCCATGGTTCGTAGACTGCGCACACCGAGCCAGCCTTCAAGACTACCCAGCACACTGCCGAGGAAAATGCGATCGGCACGGAGTTTCTTGGCTCGTATGAGACCCTCGTCACCTGCGCGTGTAGCAAGAATACCGCAGAGCATGTCGCTGTGTCCACCGATATATTTGGTGCCAGAGTGCATTACGATATCTGCACCCCATTTAAACGCATCCATGAGTCCTGGCGGCGCAAAGGTTGCATCGACACTGAGCAGTGCGCCTCGATCATGTGCACGATCTGCATATTTTTTGATTTCAAAAGCTTCGCCAGTGGGATTGAGCGGTGTTTCGAGATGCACTAGATCGCCTTTTCCTAGACCGGCGGCGTCCCAAGCACTCTCGTCGGCGTGTAGGTCTACGGTTTGCACATTGTGCAGCCGTGTGTGCAGGTCGATTACGCCGTGGCAGCCGTGGTAGCCGCCGCTAATGGCAATGACTTTTGGTACTGTGGCGACGAGCAGACCGTGGAATGCACTGAGGCCGCTGCTGTAGCTTACCACGTGGTTTGCGAGAATTTCGAGGTCGTTTTCTTGCGCTCCAGGGAAGACTAGAGGGGCGAGAATGGTTTCGAGGCGGTTGATGTTTGCGGAGGCCAGGCGCGAGTAGATTAGTGGGGTTTGAAGGTCGATGTATTCGGCTTCCTCGGGGACGACGACAAGGTCGTTGGGGTTGGAGGGGTAGCGGAATGTGGTGGATGTGTGGATTGGAGGGGCGATGTCAGTCAAGATGTTGATGCGGTTGTCGGCGTGGATGCCGTGGGTTGCGGCGTGGAGGGGTGGTGACATGATTCTTGTGCGTGTTGGAATTCGCAAAGTGAAGCGTAAGGTATGAGAGATCTCGGATGAGACGGTTTGATGCTGCGAAACAAGTGATGCTTCACTGTGCTTTAGTGTTGAACACCAGAGTGTAACAACGACCGTCAGGGCGAAAAAAGAAGCCGCTGGTTTATTAAACGTGTTGTGGTGAGTCGATGTCAATCCATGGTTGTCAAGGTGTTGTCAACGGCACGCCCTTCAGCGCCGTAAATGTGCAAGATCTAACCGTTCACGCCATTGTGGAGCTAGTCCTCGACATACCAGTGGTGAGCCCGTTGTCGGGGGAGACCAGCAACCACAGGTCCGCATTGCCATAGCAAAAGACACAGCAAACCGGCTCCAGAACGAATCAGGTGACCATGGAAAAGTACTTGCTGGAGTCCTGCAATTGCTCAAGCGACTTGATATGACCTGTGAAGAGAGAGAGAGGCAGTGATGGGCATTGTTCGGAACTATGACGTTGGTGCGGGGTCGTTGTGCCCCTCCATCAACAGATGCGACAAAAAAGTTGAGCTCGAGAGATGACAGCAGCATTGAGAACTTCACATGAGTAAAAGCATATCATTCTGCACATGTTCATGCAGACTCGAAGTGGCGGTCATTCGAAGCTGCCAAAGCAGACTCTAGATCAGCCTATGACGGTCACCAAAATGACAGCGCATCCTCTTGTGCCGCACTGAAGTCGAGTTGTTCATTGAATCTATTCCGTCGAGGCACCAGCGCCAGTGATGGTTGGCGGGCCCTCCTTATACTTTATGCTGCCACTCTGGCTACCGGCCGCCTCGATTCCCCGGACAACCTTGTAGGACGCGACATCACCCTTTGGTACGCCTCCGAAGACGACGTGCTTGCCGTTGAGCCATGACGTGACGACGGTGGTGACGAAGAACTGGGAGCCGTTGCTATGCCATGTTAGCCGATACACCTTTGCTGTGCTATTGGAGTCCAGTGACGTACGTGTTGGGGCCAGCGTTGGCCATGGAGAGGAGGAAGGGGCGGTCGTGCTTCAACTTGAAGTTCTCGTCGGCGAACTTCTCGCCATAGATGGACTTGCCACCGGTGCCCTGCAGGTGTGTCAGTCGTCTGCCCCTCTAAGCACCGTGCGTTGATTGTCTTACATTGCCACGGGTGAAGTCACCACCCTGAAGCATAAACTGGGGGATGACGCGGTGGAACTTTGAGCCACTGTAGCCGAAGCCTTTCTCGCCGGTGCAGAGAGCGCGGAAATTCTCAGCCGTCTTGGGGACTACATCGTCGAAGAGCTCGAAGTTGACACGGCCGCTTTGGGCTGATAGTGGGCATGGTCAGTGAATGAAGTCTGGTACATGGGATGTTCTTGGAACAAGGGCAGCAGAGCCACGCGACAGAGCTGCCATAGCTGGCATGTGTGGAGGTGGCGAAGCTACTCACCCTTGACGTCGCCGGTGCGAGTGACGTTGCCCTCGGTATCGACTTCGACCTCGGGGCCGGTCCAAGAGCAGTCGAAGTATGCTTTGATGGCCATGTTGTATGCCGAAGGAGTGAAGAAGCGCTTGTTGACTGGAGCGCGAATAGAACTTCTAGCTGCGCGCAAAGCCGAGAAAGCTGCGGAGGGAGAGTGCATGTGCCCCACCATTGTTGGAAGCGCGGGGTGTCGAGGCTAACTGCGTAGGGTAGTCAGACCAGGTGCCTTGGCGGTGAATCGCGGGTGGGCTGCGGTGCGTCTGCGTGACAGTAGAGGCGGCCTGAAGCTGGGGCATCATGAGCAGGACAGTGTCCTACAGGTAAGACGAGAGTACCGCTCCATGAGTGCGGTGGCGGTAGGGGTGGGAGGGACTGACCGAAAGCTATCAATTAGGCACAGTATACAACAGGTAGCTATAGTACAATGGACCGGACGAGACAACGCAGACGTGTGTTGAGTGGTGTCGAGATGGAATCCGACAGAAAGCGCTGCAGAAAAGTTTGGGCGCATCATCGAAGCTTGAGCAGCACCCGTGAATCGTGTTCTAGCGCGTTCCCCAATGCGGCCTGTTCGTTGCAAGGTCGACAGTGAAGCAGACGCTGGGATGTCATGTAGGACCGACTGTCTGGGGATTACCCACAGTATGTCTTGATCCGACCTGCTGCCCATGCATTGTCAACACCGACTACGTGAGCGACAGGTTACTTCGAATCGTCATGGGTGGGATCCAATCTTGTCCTCCCAAGTAATGATGAGGCCCGAGCTCTGCTGCCCAGGGATCACGTGTCCGGCAGCGCGGCTGAACTGCTGCAAGTGAACACGCATATCGACGAAACCCCGAACTGGAGCACTTGTCTCTGATAAGCAGCGTTCTTCCGATACTTTTCGCTGGCGGTTCCCTTTGGCCCAGCTTCCAGTTGCCGAATCCCTTTCGCCAGTCCCAGTCTCCCGCACGCTTGGTCGCCGAGTCCGCCGCTTGCAACAGCTGCCACCTGCATCTTGACACCTCGCTGACAACACAACACACCCATCCTCCCCACAAAGCCTTGTCCAAGATGGATCTCAACAGCCTGAAAGACCAAGTGAGCAATCTCACGCTCTACGACTTGAAGGCCGGTTTTCGCAAGGCTCAGAATGGTATGTGGTGGGCAAGGGGCATGCCTGCTGACCTGGACTAATGCGCTCTGTAGCGGTGATGAACTACACAGAGATGGAGGCCAAGGTTCGCGAGGCGACCAACAACGAGCCATGGGGTAAGTCGGTATCTCAGCATGCGATCGCCTGGGACTGACAGGCTGGCAGGTGCATCCTCGACCATGTTGCAGGAGATTGCCAATGCTACCTTCAACTAGTATGTCCCTTGCCTACGCACATCATGCATGTCTGCTGACTCCGACAGTCAGTTGCTCAACGAGATCATGCCCATGATCTACAAGCGCTTTACAGAAAAGGCTTCCGAGGAATGGCGACAGATATACAAGGTACCACCGCTGCCCTGCTTCACCATCCCAGCTGACGGTTCAGGCTCTACAACTACTCGAATTCCTCATCAAGAACGGTTCAGAACGAGTCATCGACGATGCGCGCTCCCACGTCTCCCTCCTCAAGATGCTTCGGCAGTTCCACTTCATCGACCAGAATGGCAAGGACCAGGGCATCAACGTGCGAAACCGGGCCAAGGAACTCGCAGAGCTGCTCAGCGATGTCGATCGCATTCGAACTGAGCGCAAGAAGGCACGCGCCAACCGAAACAAGTTTGGAGGTGTCGAAGGCGGAGCGGGCGTGGGTGGCTTTTCCGGCAGCGGAGGCTTCTCGGGGGGTAGTGGCGGCGGTAGCAGCAGGTATGGTGGATTTGGCAGCGAATCAGCAGATTTTGGTGGCTATAGAGGAGAGGTCTACGGAGACGGTGGAGGATTCGGAGGCAACCAATCTGGCTTCGCCGATACACAGCAACGACGCGATCGCTTCGACGAGTACGACGAGTACGACGAGGGGGAGGCGAGCCCAGCACCTCGAAGAAAGGAACCTGCTGCAGGCCCGCCCAGAAGAGAAGCGAAGAAGGAAGAGCCAAAGCCGAAGCCAAAAGCGCCAGAGCCAGTGGTCGACTTACTTGCTTGGGACGATGAGCCGGCGCCCGTCTCCAACTCTGCTGGAAAACAACCTGTGGCATCTACCGAGAACGATTTCGGAGACGACGACGACTTCGATGACTTCCAGTCCGCCGCACCTGCAGCACCTGTAGCCTCAGCCTCCAAACCTGCAGCCTTCAACATGGCACCGCCAGCCTCCACGTCAACGATTACCTCGTCAACCCAGTTCGCTGCACCACAAGCACAGTCTTCTGCCCAGAACAACAGTTTGAACAACCTCTTTGCCACCGTCTCCCCGCCACCGGCTGCCAACAAGATGGCCTCCCCACCACCTGTGGCCTCGAGCTTCTCCCAGCCCCCTCAGCCAACTGGATACCAAGCGTCGGGTCCCAACTATTTCACCTCCTTACCTCAGCTGGCTCCTCAATCAGGTGCCTCTACACCATCAGTCACATCACTTGGCACGAAGATTGGAAGAGGAGCGGCTCCGAAGAAGGCAGGCGGTGATGCGTTTGCTTCGCTGCTCGCCGGTGCAGCGCCGAAGAAATCTTCCACACCAACACAGAGGGTCACAATGGGTGATCTGGCGAAGCAAAAGACAAGCCAAGGGCTTTGGGGCGCTCCTGCGTCAGGTTCAAGCACGCCGGTTGCCCAGGCGCCTCAGTCGGGAGCGAAGCCTGGCAGTGCTCTTGGTGATTTGTTGGGTTAGCGATTTTCTTGTACTTTACACGGTTGTCATTCTAGTTAGTCGAGTCGGGACCAAAAGGTGTGACAGAGCAGCAGTCAGGCTGGTCCATAATGTTGGCGTAATGACTACATTTCTTGGACTCGACTTTCAGATGGAGAGTATTAGCCCTAGTTATTCTCCGCAAATGCGCCTCTCTGATTGGCTCCACTGTTAACCCCTGCCCTGACCCCTAATCTCCGCTTCCAGACCGCAATCCATCCCATGCTTCAACGCGCGCGTACCATGTAAAGATGCACATCCCTTCCTCTTGATTCCACTCTTGTGCATATCTACGAATTCATGAACCTTCTGACTATGCATCGATGCAGTTCTCGCGCTTCCTCCTCCGCATCGCCTTGCTTATACTGCCCATAGCGTTGGTTAGCACAACATGGCTATACCTGTATCCCATCTTTCACTCGTGCGGCTTCCCTACACCACCACCGTCCACTTATGGGCCACGGCTTGCGCCGTTTCGCCTGCTATCGTTGGGCGACCCTCAACTTGAAGGTGACAGTTCGTTGCCGGATCCCGAGGCGCTTGTTTTTCCATCGTTGGAATTCTTCACGCAACATCTGCTGGAGTCGGATACGTGGGCGCAGCGGGGCAATGTGCTCACGAAGGCGGGGAGAGGTGTGGTAATTGAGACAGGGAGGTGGCTCGAGGGAAAGCGGAAAGCTGTGGATCTATGGGGCAACGATCTATACCTTGCGCATATTGTGCGAAGTCTCAGGTGGGCGACGGAACCTACACATATTGCTGTGCTGGGTGATTTATTGGGGAGCCAATGGGTTACGAATGGGGAGTTTAGGAAGAGAGCAGGACGGTATTGGGGGGTCGTTATGAGGGGATTAGAGAATGTGCCAGACCGCGTGTTTGGCATTCAGCCAGTTGATGAGGCGAAGGATGATCAAGAACAAAAGGCCAAGGAGGAGGAGGAGGAGGTGGAGAAGGGCTCAGACGGACAAGAAGAAGGCACAACGTACGGCGAGGACAGCAACAAAGAGCGAAAAACTGCATGGGGTGGTACAACTGAAGTCCTCGGCGCAGACCCAGCCTGGAACAAACGCGTCATCAACATCGCAGGAAACCACGACGTCGGCTATGCCGGCGATCTAGACGAGTCGCGCATCGAGCGCTTTGAACGCGCCTTTGGCAGCGTAAATTGGGACATTTGGTTCGAA
The DNA here is from genome assembly GCA_010093695.1 of Plenodomus tracheiphilus IPT5. Classification (NCBI taxonomy): domain Eukaryota; kingdom Fungi; phylum Ascomycota; class Dothideomycetes; order Pleosporales; family Leptosphaeriaceae; genus Plenodomus; species Plenodomus tracheiphilus. The sequence goes on from MU006317.1 coordinate 212,260, forward strand.
TTGCCAGTACACTTGCGCCCCAACAATACACACGCAGACGAACCTCCGCCAGCCCTCCGGCTCGTAATCCTGAACACAATGAATCTCGACACTCCCGCCTGGTCTGCTGATCTCCAAACCGAAACTTACTCCTTCACAAACCACATCATCACGCACTCCCGCCCTGTTCACGACACGACCCACGCTACTGTCCTGCTCACGCATATACCACTGGAAAAGGAACAAGGTATCTGCGTGGATGCTCCGTACTTTGACTTCTTTGAAGACGGACAGGGTGTCAAGGAGCAGAACATGCTGTCAGACCATGCGAGTAGAATTGTGCTTGAGGGCATGTTCGGTATGAGTGGGAACAAGGATGCAGAGGGCAGGGGCATGGGGAGACGGGGTGTTGTGATCAACGGACATGACCACGCAGGATGTGATGTTGTGCATTATATACGACAACCGGGTGTGGATAGCACTTGTTCCGCTGACGAGATCGTCAAGAAGGATGCATACTGGCCAGTTCCTACGGCGGAGAAGAACGTGTCGATGCCTCCCCTTGACGCAGATACATCAGCCTCTCCCAACGACACTGATACGGCCATCCCTCATCCACCGACGTCTGAACCCGACCCTGAATTCTCCAAATGGCGCGCTCGCCGCTATCCACATCTTCCCTTCGACATCTCGCCCTCCAACCACTGTCTCGCCATCGACGAAGCACCGCATATCCGCGAAATCACGCTCCGCAGCATGATGGGCGAATTTTCTGGCTACGCTGGGTTCCTATCAGCGTGGTTTGATGGGCAGAAGGGTGACAAGGGGGAGTGGGTTCTTGAGTTTGCAACGTGTGGAATTGGGATTCAGCATTGGTGGTGGGGAGTCCATGTGCTGGATTTGATTCTTGTGGTGTCTTTGGTTGCATGGGGGGTTGCGAGGGCTGTTGAAACGGTTGGAGGTGAGAAGCAGGTGGGAAAGGAGACTAGGGCGAACGGTACGCAGAAGTCTGGAGTGCCAACGAAGGATACGAGGGGATTGGTGGATGCAAAGGATATGAAAGATGTGCGATCAGGCGACGCGATTGGCAAGGCATAGATGATAGGCAGCATACATAGCACGGTGTTGGGGTGTTTGCAATGACTTGATTGGTTTGAGTAGATATGATGTAGTATGTCGCACTGTTGCTCAACTGGTGCAATTCACTAAGGAGAAAGCGTAGAAATAGTGGCAACATACCCATCAAACGTTCCAAATCCTACATGGCCTATATGCACGACATGAATTCCAACTCTGACAACACTCAAACAGAGTACGGTACCTTCTCAGATTCGGGAACAGGATTACACCGACAAGGCTATCCCCTGCCCCGCGATTTCCCCAGATGCGGGGCAAGGGGCTAGTCGCTGCACTACGTCTGCTTTCCGTGGACTACTCACAGCTCTCCCATGAACGTTCCGGCCACGTTCCGTCCCTTAGTCCTCATCATATGTTGCACGGCACAGTCTACTTTCCCGCCATTCGTCCGCGCTGTTGGTCCATTGTGCACAAGGACTATTATGTCTCATCTCACCGGCCCAGAGCTGGCAGCACCATTGCGGGTTAGTATCCATAGGCTCGATAGAGGGAACATGGCTGATTGTAGTGTTGCACTTGGAGTGTGTGGCTGCGGAAGGAGTGCGGATGTGTTCCGTTTGACTACCACCTATGTGAATGAATTATGGGTTACTTAAAAGCACCTGTTGGACTGATGGCGAGAAAACCTGGTTTCCCTCTTTTGCCTAAACTGTAGTTTCACTGAGAGCGTCATTCACAATCATGTCCCTGGAACGCGTTGACTCGGCTGAAAGCGATGAAGTCTACGACTACATTATCTGCGGGTGAGATCTACCACCATACCCGTGACTGCAACACTATCAACTACGAAACCCCTGCAATCCACCTTCCAAACACTACTCACACATCTCCAGCGGTGGCACCTCAGGCTGCGTAATCGCCGGCCGTCTAGCCGAAGACCTCAACGCCCGCATCCTAATCCTCGAGGCGGGCCCCGACAATGCCAACCTCGCAAACGTCCACATGGCCGGCGGCTGGAGCCAAAACTTTGATTCAGAAACCGACTGGAACATTGTAACCGAGCCCATGCCCACCGTTGAGAACCGCCAAGTCAAAGTCAGCAGAGGGCGGTTCCTGGGCGGCAGCAGTGGCGTAAACGGGACACTGTGTATACGGGGCACGAAACAGGACTACGATGATTGGGAAATGGAGGAGTGGACTGGTGATAAGATGTGGGAGTATATGAGGAAGAGTGAGACGTTTCACGAGAAGGAGTGGCACAAAGCTGATAAGTCGGTGCATGGGAGCGATGGACCTTTGCATATTGCGCCGCATGATTTGGCGCCTATTTCTGAGCGTGTCAAGGAGAGCATGATTGATGCGGGACTGCCGTATCATCCGGATATGTTTTCGACGGGGGAGTCGCCGCATGGATGTGGTGATGTGCCGAGGACGGTGCATCAGGGGATTCGCACGACGGCTGCGGATTTCGTGACAAAGGGGTTCAAGAGGGACAATATTACGATTAAGACGGAGGTTACGGTTGATCAGTTGTTGTTTGCAGAGGAGGAGGGGGAGTTGAGTGCGACGGGTGTTGCTACAATTTCGAAAGCGGGGACGAAGATTGAGTACAAGGCGCGGAAAGAGGTGTTGGTTACAGCAGGCGCATATTGCAGTCCGCCGATTTTGATGCGTTCGGGTATTGGGCCAAAAGAGCAGCTGGAGAAGCATGGAATCGAGTGTCGTGTTGATTTACCCGGCGTCGGCAAGAACTTGATGGATCATGTGGTAAGTACCCAACTCTCCTCAACCCCAGTATCGTTCGCCATGATTCTAAACCGATTCCCTCCAGCTCTGCTTCATCTTCTACGAAGTCTCGGAACCAAACCTCACAAACGACTACCTCGCCTTCCACGGCGACGCAATGGCCAGCACCTACAAACTCTACCAAGAAAAGAAATCCGGTATCCTCTCCACCTTCCCTTTTGGTATCTTCGGCTACGCCCGCCTAGACGACCGCCTCAAGGACTCGGAACTCTGGAATTCTGCACCCCGCAAAGAAGGTCGTGATCCCATGGGTCTCGCGCCCAACCAACCCAACATTGAATTCTGGAATACGGAACTCTATGGCGGTCCAAAGCAATATGCAGATTTCCCTGTCGATCATAAACACGCGTTTGCACTTTGTACGTTGCTGTTCAACCAGCATTCGCGGGGCAGCGTGGAGTTGAAGAGTAGCGATGCAAAGGATAATCCGGTGGTGGATCATAACTATTTGAATGATCCGTTGGATATGTTGGTCATGACTGAGGCGTGCAAGTTTGCGAATGAGATTGTTATGAAGGGGAAGGGGACGAAGAATATCATCAAGGGGAGTTGGCCGGCGGATTTGACACATCATACGTATACTGAGAGGGAGGAGTGGGAAGGACATGTTAAGCAGCATGCTACGACTTGTAAGTTGCTTTAAAAGTAATTGTGGGACGGATTACTGAGATGTGAATACTAGGTTATCATGCGTCGGGCACTTGTAAGATGGGTCGCGAAGACGATCCGGATGCTGTGCTTGATAGCCGTCTACGCGTACGTGGTGTACGTAACTTGCGTGTTGCGGATATGTCTTCTATTCCGCGGGTCAATAATGGGCATACGCAGATGGTGGCGTATGGCATCGGCGAAGGAGCTGCAGAGATGATCAAACAGGACGCGCAGGATGCGTTCTTGAAGTTTGCGCCAGAAATGGGCAAGTTGGCGATATAGAGTGATCAAAGCAACATGGTTGGAACTAGAATGTAATATGTTCGAACAGTATTAACTTCAATACCAAGTAATCTACTCCCGGGTATCTCATGTATCCATCTCTCATTCTCATACAACATAAGCTGAACTCTCATACCCTAGTTGAAAGCGCCCTTCTCATTCTTCTCATCCCTTATACTATGCTGGTCCACATTCTCTGCATCCCCGACCTTGCGCCCACCAACATGCGTACTCTCCTTCATATTATTCATCGCATCCTCATGCTTATCAGCACTGCGGAACGTCAAGTAAAAGCCGATACCACCACACATTGCCACAACAGCGACAGAGCCATAATTCCACACCAGAAGCGGGTCCTCAGATAAACTGACAAACGCCTGTCCCAGCGCAGCGGAGACTGCAGACGTTGACAACGCGACAGCCTGGATAGTGGACTTCATATTGTTGGGTGCCTTGGTATACGCGTACTCGAGTTTAGTAATAGATGCTAGGATCTCTGACATGCCGATGAGACCGTATGGGAAAGCTTGGACCCAGACAGAGATGTCTGCGCTGCAGTCTTTGCGGGTTTTACTGAGCTTGTTGATTTGGTTGCCGCAGGGGGACATGGTGTAGATGTAGTGCTGGATCACGCAAGCAGACACCATGGCGAAAGAGGAGAGCGCGAAACCGGCAGTGATTTTCTTGATGGGGGATAGTTGGACGCCCATCTTCCGGAGTCCGGGGTAGATGAAGAAATCCATCAAGGGGATTAAGATGACGATGAAGATGGGGTTGAGCTTGGCGACAATGTCGTTGGGGGTTGAGCCGAGGTTCATGGTGTTGGCTTGGGAGACGAGGTTGTTGGTCATTTGGTTGTAGGCCTGATCTTGTGTTAGGATGTGTTTGTGGGGGGGTTGGGAGTGATATAATATACCAGCCAGTAGAGAGGGTACCACAGGAAGACCTTGCAGGCCAAGATACCACGCTTGACCTCATCAACCCATGCGTCGTCAAAGGTCATCCATGCGGGTGCAGACTCGCCGCGCTGGTTGAATGCGGTGGGCTTGATGCGGTCCCAGAAACCGTCGTCTTTGAAGGTATTCTTCTTGGGCGACTTCTTGACGCCGAGGCGGATCAGTTTGAAAGCCTTGCCCATCACAGATCCGGTGGGTGGAGTCAACTTGTAATGCTTTTTCATCGTGATCAAAATGATAGGGCAGAGAAGGTAACAGATAGTCGGTAAGGTGTAGGAGAGCCAAAAGCCTAGTCACGTTAGCCGAACATCCATTCTCAATCTGCCTACCTGTTGGAGGCTGAGTATGTGGAGATTTCGTCCAAAACTTACCGACAAAGTGTTCCGAGTAGACCATTGCAATGGACCCACAGATAGAGCCACAGTTGATGAGAAAGTAAAAGTAGATGTAGATCCTAGCCGTTGTTGTGGCCGGATCCACAATCTCCTTCGAGCCGTTCTTCTTAACGCGGACATAAGCCTTCTGGTCTTTGTACTGCTCGGCGATCAGGGGCGAGATATTGGACTTGAAGCCACCAGTTCCCAGTCCCATGACCACGAGACCGATAGCGAAGATAGCAATGGAGACATTGGGCTTGACGATGACAGCAGGTATGGCAGACATGATGAGGATGATGTGACCGACGACAGCGAGGACGTTGGATAACTGGATAGTCTTGTAGCGTCCCCAGTACTCGTCGGCGAGCCAGGCGCCACCAAGCGGAGTGATGTAAGACCAAAACTGGTTGAACATGGTCAAACCGGTGGATGCGCGCTGGCCCATGTCGAGTGCGCCAGAGCCGGGCTTCTTCAAGAAACCTGCGCCGGTCTTGGAGCCAGGGGGAAGCGGCTTTTGAATGAAGTTGACAACTGAAGGTATGATCAGGGACCAAGTTTAGCCGTGAAGGAGGGTGTCACCTACAGACAGCGCTCGTTCCATAGTAGGAGAAGCGTTCGACGAATTCGACTGCGGCAACGGTCCACGCTTGCCATGGCTGCACGGTGTCAGAATCTTTGGGTACTACGCATCGAGGTCATGAGTGCTTACGATCCTTCCAGCTACTCGTGGCAAAGTCGCCCATTCCTCCTCCGTAGGAAACGGCCCGAGAAGATGAGTGTCCTCGTCGTTGAATGAATTGGTAGAACTGGCATCGAGCGGGATGGGATCTGTCACAGTAGCTCCCTTAGTGATCTCGAGGCTAGCCTTGACGTTGGTGAGCGCCATGGCGAAGTTTGAGAGCAGTAATGCTCAGGGGATGAACACGTAGGGCCCGTGAGAAGAGGTCACCGCGGGCGACGGAGAGAAAGCCCCTGGACAAATTTGTCTAAGGCCTTAAGATGGACGAGGTGAACACACGCCTGAATTTTGAAATCCGTTCGATACCCCTCTCTTCATATACATAGAGTACTAGGGTCCAGGCCTGGCAATCGGACCAGAGTTACACAGGGGTCACACGCGAGCATCCACGGTCCTACTCTTCGAGTTGCAGCACGTTCCCCTCTCTGGTTTGCTATCAAGGCCATGTTATTCGCTGTGCACTTCCAAGACCCATAGGATCGCGCCTGGTTCAATCTAAGGATTGATGCTGCAATGCACATCCAGCCTGGTACCGCCTGTAAGCGCGTGAGAGAAGCTTCCAAGGCCGTGGTACCAAGCAAAGGCCCCCAGGCTTAGGATAAGAAAGGCATGTCCTGTTGGAAGTCAAAGGCCGATCCTTGCGACCCAGCCTCGCCCTAGATTGCCACCAACGCATGGCAAGCGTCCAGAGAAGAAGTGCCAAGGGATGCTAAGGTGGAAAAGATAACAGCTGGTTGAAGCTTCCATCCACAGAACGCCCGGCGGAAGCACTGCCAATGCTCGCCAAGGTGCCGTATTGGTGGGGTGAATACAGCCTTGAGCCGAATGCGAGAAAGCACACCGATATAATCACGGCGTTGGCAATGGGTCAGAACATAGATTTTCAAATAAAATCGACGTGGGTGATGTCGAATAGATACTTGCACGACTAGTCCTAGCCATCACTCGTGTGTCAGCAAAGCTTTCGAAAAGTTTAGGAATCAGAATGCATTGTTCTGTCTCTACGGCACAGTTGGGTTTTTGCAGATTTCCTCGGAGTTCGCGCAATCAACCTGCCTATCTGGGAACCTCTAAGTCGTGACGCAAAATAGCCAAGGGCTTGGAAGCAGGCGGAGAGGATAACAACGTTACTGTTCACGACCTCCTTCTCGAAACGCATAAACGCGACACGATAGCGAATGGGGCGTGTTGCAATGACAATGAAGGGAGATGTTACTGTAGAGGGCAAGGGCCAAAATCGTATTCGCATGTGTTTAATTCAGCGACACGCTAGGGTACCGGTAAGCTGTCGGCAGGGGAGAAAATCCGGCCGGCGACAAGCGCGTCACGTCGACGTCGCGTCAACCAGACAGCCATGAACATCTCGAACTATCAGTACAATTTGGAAGCAAGAGAAACCCTACTCCACATATCGAAACACTAGACCCTTCCTCTCAACCTGTTCTCCTCCACCATATCCTGTGAATCATGCCCCCATATCCCCAGCCACCGGACCACGCAGTTATGCGTTGCCGTTCGGGTACCTACCCTGCTGAGGCTCAAAGCCAGGCGCATCTGCATTGAAGTTCGAGTGGTAGGCGTTAGGATTTGCTGCAGTCTGCCAGCCATGCATCTGGTTGCCCGGGTTCTGAGGAACGTTGTTGACATTTGCGTAGCCCATTTGCGGAACGGTTGATTGCATCATGTACCAGCCACCGGGTTGCTGAGGATCCCTCTGACCAGCGTAGTACGTCTGCTGCGGATAGCACTGAGACTGATGAAAGCCATGTTGGACGTTGTTGTATGGCTGAAGGTGGTGCTGCTGGGAAGGAAGAGTGGGCTGGTAAGTGTGGTGGCCGTGAGCCTGGTGGGTATTGTAGCCGTAACCCTGGGGAATATTGTGGCCAAGAGCGTGGTGACCGTAAGTGTATGAATGCTGACTGTGGAGAGGAACTTGTTGTTGCGCCTGCTGTCTATGGCGAAGAGGCTGTTGTTGTACGTGCTGCTGAACAGGCGGGTGGGGGTACACAGGCTGCGGAGGATACATAGGCTGGTGGACCTGTTGGCCATGGCGGAGCGGTTGTTGTTTGGCGTAGTTCGGTGCAGGTTGCTGATTGTAGCGGCCATTGGTGCCAGGGTTTTGTCCACGTTGTACACCACCGATCTCAGCTTCGGTCTCACGCTTCTGTTCTTGACCATCAGCTTGCGCCGCAGGTACGTCGTTCTTCTTTTCAATTGCCTCTTCTTCTTTCGTCATCTCGTGCTCCTCGAACTTCGCATAGAATGGGAGCAGTGTTGTCATGGCCCTACCGCTGCTGCGTGGGGACAAGCGGCTTGGAGAGGTGCCATGAGACACTAGATAGTAGGTACCATGAACGATGGCGTGGCGCACGAATATGCGGACTGATTCTTGGGTCTTGGAGTGTTCGTGGCCAAGGTACTCTTTGCGCTCGGCGTCCGTGGTGAGGTCCCGATTCACCAACAGGAGACGGAGAGTCTCAACGCTCTTGGGGAAGTCGCATGGGTACTGGCAGCGGAACTTCTGGATGTGTTTGTTAGCTTGCGCAATATGACAGTCATGGTCGCCATTGGAGGTATTGCTTACATGATCACGATAGGTGCGCTCTGCGCATTCAATTAAGGTCTCCCATGATTGCCCGGCGCAGTCAGAGCGTTTGGTGAAAACCTTGTCCATAAAGGGCAGGAGTTCCTTCTGCACCCAGGCGCGATTTGCATGGAGGGCCATGTCTACGGCAGGGCAGATCGCTGAGTCAAGGTGTGTCGTGGTAGGAGATGCAGCTTGTGGGGAGGCTGCGAACGAAGAAGTAGGTGGAGGTCAGGGTGGCAGAGCAGGCGGAGAATCTGGATTTATATCGGTAGGGAGGCTCTGGTGGGAAAGACTTTCGCACGTGAGCGTTTGTCTGTGCGGTATGGCGCGCGCTCTGTTGACAAACGGAGCGCAGGTGTCGCAGGGCTCCACACAGGAGTGTGGCCTTTAACTAAGTCCTACTCAAGTGACTAAGTACCGTACGAAGCGGCGGTATCTTCACGGGCACTATGAAGAGTTTGTATAATCGCAACAGGCTCATCAAGCGATCGCTGATGATCGTTGACTGGCAAGAGTTAAGGTTGTCAGCAGAAAAGGTCACTGTTATTGATTCAAATTTCTATGGAAGCTGACCGGGCTCAAAGTACCTACATCAGTCGGAAAAACTGCCCGCCGTGCTCTTTTGTGACACTTTTGGTCGTCTGTTTCAACACTGCACGCAACATGAAAGGTCTCCACAGGCTCTGACGCGCCGCATGGAAGCACGCCAAAGCCCAAAGTCGTGACTGGAGGCTCCTGGCTCATCTTCTAAACCTCAAAAGTTGTGTGATGCTGCGCCAGGGTAGAACTCTGAGGCTTCGGGACCGCGAGGCTGGACCGCTGCAGTGCATTGGGGAGAGTATGAATGGCCGTAGAAGTTCTGTGTGATTTGGATAATGCTACCTTGCGGGAGTCCTCCGGATTGAGGTATGTTGTTGTCGCAACGATTGTGAATATTGTTATCACCAATATGTCGAACAGTGCCACCTCCATCACTACGATTACTCGCCCCATCAGAACCGAGATTGTAGCCGTGACCTTCAGTCGGAACGTGCTGTGGAGGATATTTGGAAATGTGACCTGGATCGTAGCGCAAGTCGCCCTCGAAGCCGCCCCCAGCAGTCGCTGCAGCATTGGAGCGCATGTCTACGTCGTCGATCTTGAGATAGAACGTCCGCTTTTCGCTACTTGGAATAACGTCAGTTGATCTTATATACTAAGCGCGGAAAAATACGTACTTGAATAGCTCCGTTTGTCCCTCGCGCGCCGCATCCTCCTTGAGGGTTTTGATGATGTCGTCGCGAGGGAACTCTCGCGAAGGCATATTTCCATGCGACCAAAGTCGAACTGTGCCGTGGTGGACGGCGTGGCGCACGAAGATGTCAATACATAGCTGATGTCTGTCGTACTGCTTGAGGTAGAGGTAGTCTTTCTTCTCCTGGGCTGTCAGGAGATCAGAATTGGCAAGCGCAAGACGGACTTTCTCTACAGTAGCGGGATTGTCTTCGTCGAAGACCTAGTAGCAGCGTCAGGGGGCCACTTCTGATGTCTGAAATCCTGGTATTGGTACGTACAACGATGTCGAGATTACGCTCGGCGAGATGGATCTGGCTCACCCACGCACCATAGACAGGTCCATAGACTGCGTTGAGGAATGGAACCAGCTCCAGGCGCGCCCACTCTGCGTTGACGTGGTCAGCCATGTCGTGCGCGTGGTGGTCTATCTGGAGACTCAACGATGTGAACGCTTTCTTAGACGAGCTTATATTGGGCCCCATGGTCTACAAACAGAGTCCAAGCTGAGGTCGCATTGCCGGTCTCGCCGGGTCAAGCAGCGTGCCCAGCTTACAAACTATACACTTGTGCTTGCTATGGCTCGTGCAACCGGATACCTTAGCACTCATCGTTGTGCTGGAGAGACCTCGGGAGAGAGATGCATCCAGCTGGGCCGACTCGGATCGTGGCTGCTGCTTGCCCAGTCTTGAAGTCGTTGCCCGTCCACGGGTCACGGGTGCCTTCCTCATCGACCACTTGTCACGGGACATCGCGTCAGACCGTGCCACTTCCTGCCCTCGCGAAACCCAACCTTCCATGCCGTCTCCGCCATCACAACAAAGCCCAGCTGCTTCGAAAGCTTTCTCCAAACATAACGATTCTCCCCTCATCCATCACGCGACAGGATGGCCCCGACAACGTGCGTTTGCTGTCCTTGAATTCTGCCCGGTTCTGACATCTCTGCAGAGGCTCGGCGGCTGAAGTCAATCGTGATGTCTCGACAACTATGAGGAACGAACATTGTGGTAGAACTCATGTGACTGGTCGGGCAAACTCTAGACCTGAGCAAGAGATACGTCAATTCAAAGATGCGCCCTCCGCCTTTCTCGGACTTGCCCCAGGTAAGTCGCTGAGAGGGGCCATGTTGCATTACCCCGTGACTAACAGGTATTCAGAGGTCCGCAACACTATCTACTCTTTCTGCATCGAGGATCGCCATGACGAGTACCCGCACTTGCTTGTCAAGGGTGCCACGCCGGAGAACTCGCCCGACCATCATAGCGTTCGACGCTTCTTCGCACTCACCCAAGTCAACAGGCAGATTCGATCAGAATACCGCCCCTTGTGGTTGCGTGGGCACAGTGTCCGCGTCATGTTCGAGGACCTCCATTCGTTCATCTACACATATTATCCTGACAGAGCCCATTACCAGCATGCTCCGCGGCTCCTGTCTGTGTCATGGGACCATGGTTCGTTTGATCTGGAGTCCACCAGCAACGCAGAATATGTCCTTTCGAATATTGCAATCTTGCTTGAACTGCTCGCGTACTGTCCGACCCTGACTGTACAATTTGTATGCCACAGGATAGTTGAACATGAATTTCCGAATCGTGATTGCGGAGCCTGCGGACACAGCATCTACTGCGACTGTGACGCTGCGAATGAGTGCGATCACAAGTCGGTCATCCAGGAAGCTGTAGACGAACTACGCGAACAATACGAATACCTTAATCAACTCAATAGCTTTCTCTCACATCGTAATACTACATGGCTTCAAAAGATACGTACCGATGCGCCGACCAAGATGGACGTCTACTTTACCTTCGAGAGCAACGATTTCATTGTTTACATTCGTTTTCAGAAAGGCCGGCATACTTCGGTTCTCAACAAGAAAGACATGTGGAAGAGTGGTGTTGAGTTTCTCAAGAGCATGGGTATGTTGGATCTTCGTGACGGTCTGTACGCCTTCGTCATTGGGGAAAGCACGGGTAGATATTCGCGCCCGAACCGCGACGCAGACCCCGAACCATTATACGACCAGGTTCATATTGCTACGTGGGAGGAGGATCTGGAAACTTCGTGAAGGACGGGTACATGCCTCGGATTCTGGACTGACCCTACGATTCACCATGAATAGGCAAACACAGATGCAGCTTTTTACGACCGCCCAGAACGCTCTAACCAATGGGCCATTCCATTTCGTGCAGACTGTCGGCATTATAGACAGAGAACAACAACTTAGCAGTCTCGACAGCACTTTACTATGTGCATTATCGCGATGCACTCTCGGTCAAGTTCTACGCTTAAGCATACGTGCATCACCTGTGCACATTTCTGGTAGACACAATTCAACACCATCTTGACTATGGCCTTGTTAAGTCAATATTTCGTTCCTTTGGTGACCTGTCGTATCTGGACCTGATTAGTGAAGACCCACATCTCAACTCAGCAGACGAAATTTCTCCTTCCCTCATGCCGCAGCTTTGACTTGAACAACCGGTCCATCCCTCCCAAACCCCAAGGCATCCCACAGCTGGTACTCGTCCTCCTTTTCCCTACCCACACCCAATGCCTTTCCTCCCCCACCCCTTCCCTCTTGCCCCTCCGCAAGCCTAAACTCAAATCTCCATAGCAAATGCGCAAGCGTAAGTTTCAACTGCATATATGCCAAACTCCTGCCACTACACGCCCTCGCTCCAATACTAAACGGATTAAACACTTTGCGTGCGAATGCAATGCTTTCCGCTGGGTTGGAAGGCGATTCGATCCAGCGTTCGGGATCGAAAGTAAAGGGTGAGGGAAAGTGGGTAGGCGAGTGGTGAATGGTATACATGCTCACGCCGACGACGGTTCCCGGGGGTAGGAATTCGGCGTCGATCTGTATACCGCCTGATAAGACTACGCGTGGGAGGTGGCTGGGGACTGGAGCGGCGAGGCGGAGCGTTTCTTCTATGCATGCGTAGAGATATGTGCAGGAGTTGAGGTCGGGCCCGTTGATGATGGAAGATGGCGAGGGAAACGTGGAGCTGTGTAGAACTTAGTAATGACATATTTTGAGAGAAAAGTCAAAATCTATACCGGACTTCGTGTGTTGCTCTTGTGAGTGTGTCTGGATTTTGTAAGAGATAGAAGAATGCCGCTGCGAGGATACTGCTAAATGGATCGGCGCCGGCATTCATCATGTTTAGAGCTTCTGTTGTAAGATCTGCCAATGAGAGCTCCCAACCCGTCTTCGTGTCTTGTGTACCCACTAAACTGGACAGGAAATCGCTTTTGCGAGCTCTCTTCTCTCCGCTATCCGAAATCCGTGCGTGGACCTGACTACTCGCATAATCGATCAAGCGATTATTATCTGCAACAGACTTGCCACCAATCATCTCAAACAGCTTCGTCCTGAGCAACGGGCGCACGAGGAATACCGGTGGTAAGTAGGATATCTACGCAAGTCAGTAATGCCACTCACATCCTTGTTCCGAGAACCAACTCATACCCAATACATCAACATACTCGCCGGCAACACCGACTTCGCCAAATCTCTCTCTCCACCCTGCACACTTTCAAACTCACACCCAAACACCAACGAACCCATGATATCAAAACCAAGATACGTGCTCATCTCGCCCATATCCCAATTCCCTCCCCACTCCTCACCTACAGGTCTCAACGTCTCACAAAAGCGTTCAATGACACGAAGAACAAGCGGTTCATTGACTTTCAGCGACTCAGTGGAGAACACAGGACCCATCCATCGCCGCTTGATGGCATGTTTCTCGCGGTCCGTTTCAGTGAAGGAACTATAGCTTCCAGCCGCGATGTCGAAAGTTTTGTACCATTCGCCTTTTTGCACGTTGGCAGTTCGTGAGGGGGCGTAGATGGTGTGGAGGGCGGAGGCGGTGGTGAAGGAGAGGGTGTTGGGTGCTATACGGACGATTGGGCCTTGGTGGTTGTGTTAGATATAAAGGGTGGTGGATGCTGGGTACTTGCCGTATTTCTCGTGGTCTTTGAGATGCCAGATGTGGCGGTTGCCGGTATAGGCTTGCCATAGTAGTGGCCAGCCGCTGAGCTTGTAGGATAGTGGGCCGGGGTATTTTGCGAGAGGATGGAAGAAGATGCGATATAGGGATATGCTGAGGAGCTGTAGCTGGCGTCAGTGGAATCTGGAAAAGTTCCAATGGCGGCTCACGTAGATGCATAGAGTATAAATCATGCATATTAGGAGGTCTTGTGTGGTGACATTTGATAGGTGTGAAGCAATCATTTTTCACAAGGAATACAAGTGCAAGTTCATTCCAAAACATCAAACATGAAAGTGAAAGCAGTAACAAAACCAAAAAAATCACAACGTGAGAACCTGGATCTTACAATGCACGTTATATACACGCGATAAGCACCCCCTCTCTTTATGCAGACACCTTACACTGCACCGATAGTCAGGTCAACCATTAAGATACCAGCCCGCCCAATAGTTCAACTCTGCTCAAATAAGGATAATGCGGGGCACCACCTGCATCAAAACACCACGCATATGCATCAATCCACTTGATCGCACCCCAAACCCCACTTCCCTGAAATTATCCGCTATCTGGCAATAAAAAACCATTGGTACATCGAATCGAAGATGCGGGACGGCGTCGTCGTCGGCAAGCACCCGCTGAAGCCCGCACCAAAGCCTATGACGTCATCTTCATCTACACAGTCTGCGAAGGCTGCCGCGGGCGATATGGTGTTTGGTGTTGAGGCGAGAAGGAGTAAAGGTGCGATTGATGTATGGTTTCATAAATATGCTGTACTGAGACTGACATGATCAAGTCACGACGTTTAATCCCCTTCTCACGCCATCGCTGTTGCTGGATCCTAAATTGCGGGAGCGGATGCAAAAGGGGAAGGAAGAAATGACGTACCGATGAAAATCGAAATGTAAAGGCCGGTCTTTCAATCAGTCTCAATCGCTCGAGATGCTATGGTGTTCTTACCACAAGTATGGACGGATGGAGGTGTATACGACATCATCTTGTTCACATGTAGATTGCATCAAGAAAGCAACGCACAGTGTTTGACTATCAAAAACATTCGAATTCGCTGTTACAAAATTATACTACACTATGCACATTTTCATCGTTGCCGAGAAATCTCATCTGCCAGGCAAGTGCCAAAGTGATGCAATGCAGAACGCCCATCTTCAACGCCAATCACATGTACAAATCCTTCCCAATGCCTCTCGTCCTTGTCTCTTCATCGTACTCTTCGCGCTTGAACAACTCACTCGTCGAACGAATGTTCCACGCAGACCGCCTACTCAAACTGATTCTCCCTATCCACAAACACATCCTCCAACTCCGCAAAGTTGCTGAAATGCAGCGGCCGATGCACACTGTCGTAGAACCTAACCGGCGTGTCCAGTCTCACCCTCACAGGCTTCTTCTCCACGTTGCCAAACGCACTGCCCATGAAGCTGTAATTCCAGATGCCATTGTCGGGTACCAGGAAGTAGCCGCGAATCTTGTCAGAAAGCAGGAGTTGGCACTTCTCCCCAAAGGCGGTGGAGAAGCCAGAGGGATTGTCGGACATAGTGTCCTTGTTGTCGGCGCCCCATTTGTAGCCGTTGGGCGTAAGGGCCCAGGCAGCCAGCGAGACGGAACCAGGGGTGAAGGACACGGTCATTGAGACGGTCTTCTTATCCCAACTCGCGTGCGCATTCATAAGACGTGCATGTTGGGTCACGTCACTGGCTTGCATGTAAGGAGGCTCGTTGCCGCTGACGGTGTGGATGATACCGAGAG
This sequence comes from Plenodomus tracheiphilus IPT5, assembly GCA_010093695.1. Lineage (NCBI taxonomy): Eukaryota > Fungi > Ascomycota > Dothideomycetes > Pleosporales > Leptosphaeriaceae > Plenodomus > Plenodomus tracheiphilus. The sequence goes on from MU006317.1 coordinate 227,748, forward strand.
GCTCGAGACCGTCGAGGTATTCGTGTTGTGGAAGCTGCTTGGGGAGCTGGACATCGCGTGTATTGCCGACTTGGGGAATCATGACGATGGTGCTGATTTCCTTGACTTGATCGTTGTCCGCCGGCGATTTGCCGTAAAGGTATCCTGCTACTTGAACGCGAAGATCGGCAATTGTGATGAAGCGCTTGAGCACGTTCTTCGGCATAACGTAGGTGAAGTGACCCTCCTCCTTGACATCTTCAGAGTTGATGTAAATGTTGTTCGCGCGAGTGCGGAGGTTCGATGTAGCCACAGCTCTTGTGCGCCACTCTGTCTTTGAAGCGAACGATGCTTGCTCGTACTGCGATGTCGTAGTCACAACCATCTCCTCACCATGAACGTTCTGAGTCTTGGTGGTCACAGCAGTCAACTGTGCTTGCTCTTCCTGCTGCTTGTCGATCTCGGCAGCTTGCTGACGCTGCATCGAGGGTGCGGAGATCTCCATACCCAAGATGATATCACGCACTTCACTGCTCGTGAGCGACGACGTGTTGACATTGTTCTTCTTGCCATAGTCGTTCAGAATGAGATCTCGCAACTGCACTTCGACCTTGATCCAGTCTTCATCTGCCAATGTAGGCCAGATGTGATGCTCCTGGGTGATGACTGTCTTGTCAGGACGTAGCAACAGCTTCGTCTTGTCCTGGTTCACATGCAGCGCACGCAGGATCAGGATCAATCTCGAAAAGGCAGTGTATGACGAGATCGTCTTCAGCCACTCGTCGTACAAGTTGAAGAGCACCATCTGGGGACCAGTCGCTCGGAGAATCATGTCACCAAGCTTCTCGACCTTCATAGCGGCCTGGAAGGGCAGTTGCAATTCCGATGCGCGAATGGAAATGTTGGGGAAGTCAAGCAGATGGACTTCGAGGGGATCCAGCAGACCCTTACGTGTGACGATCAACTGCTTCGGTTGCTCTTCCACAGGCAATGATCGAATGAGTGCAGCCACTTCTTCCGCAGTCTTCCACTTGGCCAACTGACCAAGACGCTTCTGGCCGGCCCAGACACTCGTATGAATAATCTTCAGGAACAGCTGTCCAGTACGTGGGTTGAAGATGAAGATGGCACCGTTGATGGGCTTGGTTGTCAAGTTGCCCTCAAAGGTCTTGTGAATCGTCACACGGTAGACGTTGGTGTCATCAATGAACAGCTGGATCTGGTTGCTGAACAACTCAGAGTAGTTCTGGGAGTTGAGGAACTCTTGCGAGCTTTCCGAAGCGTACAGCTGGAGACCCTTCCTGATGCGCTCGCGAAGAACGTAGAGGGCAGGGTTGGCCTTCATGACCTTTGCCATAGCCTGTTGCACGAGCTGCTTGAGACCGGGGAAGTACTGTCCGTAGGCAGAGTAAAGGTTGTATGCCAAATCGATACCAATCATGAGACCAGTGGCTGAGGGGTAGATGCTCATACTGTCTTGGGTGTAATCGAGGTACTTGGCACGTACATAACGCTCGATGTCGTGCGAATCGTAGTCACCATAGCGTAGCTGCACGTCAACCCAGAACTTGTTGGTTGTCGTAGCGCTCATTGTATCCTTCGTGTCGTAAAGCATGGATGGTGGGGAGACGCTCCACTTGTGGCTGGCGAACAAAAGGATATCAGCACAAGAACTGTTCATCTTGTACGACTTTCTGGGATGGATCGTCTCCTTCTGTACAGTCTCAATACCGAGTGCCTCAAGTTCTTGGTCGAAGACCTGGCACAAATCCATAACGACGGACTCGTGAATCTTCTGCCACAAATGGGCACGGAAGATTTGAATGAGTGAGATCTTGAGCGTCGGAATCTTGCCGTGCAAGAAGATACCGGTCAGATCGAGTTGCACTTGGAAACCAACATAGACGTTGGCTCGGTTGATGGTTGGTGACCACCACAAGGTGAAACGACGATTAGGAATCTGGTTCAGACCGGAACGCTGAGCGTTCGTGAGCTTCTTGAATTTCATCGACTCCTCAAAGCCGCTGGCCTTCTCCCAGAACAAACCCTCCCATGAAGGGAAGGCCGTCGCCTTGAATAATGTATGTTCAAGGATAGTCTCCACACCACCAAGTGCCTGAATAACATCCGTCCTGTAGGCATTCAGATTCCAGAGTTTACCATCGTGACGCTGGCTCGTCCACCAGAAGGGGTTGCTCTTCATGTGCTGGTAAATCTTGAACTCAGTTCGGGCACGGAAACCTTTGTCGAAGCTGAGTGTGCTACGGTCTTTCTGGAAGAGCGTATTGATACGAGGCAGACCGCGGTCCCAGCTGTCTTCTAGATCCTCGAGTGTTAGACGGCGGTTCTGTTGTTGGGCCTCTTGACGCTTTTGTGAGTACTCCATCCATACACGCTGTGAGTCAACGAACTCAGACTCCCATGGAATGATGTAGCGGAAAATGTTGGGGATTAGGGTCTCCTCATCGTGTGACATGCCGGCACGGTAGTGGGTGACGCCTGTGTCGGTCTGCTTTGACCATCGCTTGTCGCTGGTTGGGATAAGAATGTGTGATCCGGAGATCATACCGAGACCTCCAAGCTCCTTGGGCGTGTAGAACACGGCGGGAGGGAAACGCGAAGGCATCTTGGAGTTCAGACCAATCTTGACACGGGTTTGGATCTTGGTCTCGCACTTGACAATAGTGTCAAGCAAGTTGACGGTAGAGACAGCAGCCTCACGGTAGTATGTAAAGAGTGCGATCAGTGTCGTGTTCCACTTGTTGGCGATCTTGGTGAACGTGGTAGATCCAGAAGACATGAGAATCTGCCGAATGCGGTTGTTAAACTTCTGGATATCCTCCTCTGTCACTTGCAAGAACGCATCGGCAGTTCGCTCTTTTGTAGAGTTGTCGACAAGAGACCAGACACTATCCTTGACAGGGAATTCGCCAGTCAAGTTACGCATCTTGGGCAGAATACGGACTTCGAATCCGTTCATCGAAAAGAGCAGATTGGGGTTGTCGCGACTGTATACGCTGGCGAAAGTGTCGTCCCACTCGATCGTCGTTACCGAGCGAGGAAGGCGGTTCTTAAGATCCCAAAAGACCGCACGACCAAGATTCACATCATGACGCATGAGTCTCATTCTCGAGTCACGAGGCCAGCACTTCTTGTTCTTGTATCCGATGACGTTTTCAAAGTTCGGGTCGGGATTCTCAGTCAAGAATCTCTGGATCAGATCACGCGACTCATCGGCCGTGAACCTGAAGAACACCCAGATGCGATCGATGTAACGAGTGTACAGACGAATTGGATGGCGAACTTCGGTCTCCTTGTCCTTGAACTGCAGGAAATCGTTGGGACTCTCGGGGGCACCAGCAATTTCGTTCGCGCGCTGCAAACCGAGCAGGAGGATATCAAGTACCAGACCGTAGAACTGGAACACGAAACCTGAGAATTGCAGACCACGAATCATGCCGTAAGCGTTCACGTGGTTCATATCCTTGTAGTTGAGCTGGACATTGTTCTTTGCAGTGATATAGTCCGCCAAGTTGTGGTCCATAATGAGTCGCAGCAGGCGGTTGAGCATCGTAAGATCAATCTTCTCGTACACCTTTGACAATTGCGTTTCGATCATGACGTTGCATTCACCATTGTCGGATTCCCAGACCTTGTCAAGGTTGTTGATACCCTGCGCCCACTTGTAGGTGAGCAAAGGAGGAACCTCAGAGTCGGAGGGCTTGATCCAGGCAGGGAACAGGTGACGCTGGTCAGCTTGATACCAGAGATACTGATCGAGGTAAGCATCTGTGATCTTCTCCATCGGCTCGATGTCGTAGACAGGGTTGATGTTGCTGTAATTGTCGTTCATATCAATTCCGACTTCCTTGAAAGCACGCTGTGTGAGCAGGAAGCGCTTGATGCGGGCCAATGTTGTACCAGGGGAATCATATGCCTGCTCAATCAAAGCTAGCTCCTCACGCTGGCTCTGGTTGAGACGACCTTTGACAGAGTAGGCTTCCCTCAATCGCTCCAGGGCCAAGATGAGAATCTTCGTATCGTGCTTGTAGGATACACTCGGAAAGGGAATTGGTGAGAACTTCCGCGCTTCGAGCCAGTGCACCATTGTTGTGTAGATCGCAACAGCTTCCTCGGAGGATACGTATGGACCATCCTTCATGTAATTGTGTTGGCGTTCTTGCTCAGCCTTGAGCCACAGACGAGTCAGACGGCCCAAATTCTTCTTTGCGACAGTCTTGTCAACAGTGGCACCTCGTCGAATACGCTCACGATTGTAATGCGCAACCGAAATCCACCAATCGGCCTTGCTCTTCACGTATCGCAAAATGATGTTCTCGATGGGCGCGGGCAGACCTGGCACCTTCCACGGGATGTTACTCTTCCAGCATCGCCACGCTTCTGACAGATGCTGCAAGACCGTGTTGACCTTATTCTGCTTAATACCCTCCGGCATCATGTCCATGAGGTCACTCATGACGGCAGCACGAAGTTCCAAGTCGAAGTGAGATTCCACTCGTTGTTTGGTAACAGTCTTCGCAACGCCCTTGCTATGTCGACCTTCGAATTGACGAGAGAGCAAGTTTCCAAGCCAGCGCTCGAGCAATGGAATGATACCACGCATAAAGAACAGCCACACTCTCCAAGCAGGCGCCCAGAAACCACATCCAGGGCCCTTACCAACAGGGCCTGAGTTGAACTTGTAATAGATAAGATGCTTCAAGTCTTTGCAGGACCGGATTTGGTGCATCAGCTTGTACTTGTAACGGTACATACCAGTCAGCTGGCCAACATGGTTGAAGGCGTAAAGGATACCATCTGCGAGCTGGAAAGCATCAATGTTGCCCAGGCGGTACTGCACCTGTGCATCAACGATAAGCTTCGTCAATCGTAAGATTTCTCGCATAAGATGGAAAGCGTTTCCAAATCGCGACTTCTTTCGCTCCTTGGTCGTGAGCGTCTTGACGGGCTTCAAATTGAAGTTGTAATCGAGATGCAAATATGTGAGGTTCTTGCGGTGGATGAGCAAATTGAGCATGTTGTAACCCTGTCGGCAAACCTGCAGACCGGCCTCGACCCAATCGATCTTGGTCTGCTGGAAGAACTTGGTGCTTTTCAGTGTCCGCATTAGATCTTGCTTGTTTTGTGCCTGTGGCGGCTTCTTGTGGAGCTCGTTCAAGACAAAGGTCTTGAGAAGCTTTTGGTATGAGACCCTAACCTTCACAGGCTGGCCTGCGGGTACGTGCTCAAGGTACCATTGCTTGACTAGTGGGACGTCTTGTGCCCTCACCATACGACCGGACCGCTTATCAAAGGGATGTGGTGCCCACCACAAGGCGATGGCGGATGCGGTGTCCGGTGTTGATAGCTCTTCCTCGGCCAGGAATGGCTCTACCTCCTCCGGCATTTGAAAGTCATCTTCGTCATCTTCGTCATTTCCTTGGCCAAACACTAGGTCCTCGTGGCTCACGGAGATGTTCTGCGGTGCGACAGCTCGTGAGGAAATCGGATGAATGATCGGATCGAAGTAGTATGCTGGCAGACTTGGATCCTCCACACGAACATAGACAGTCTGTGGATGCGCGTACCATGACAGCTTAACGCTCCGTGGGAGGGAGTTGTATAGGAATGGGTACGACACCCGATACTCTGTTCGGATTGGTGCACGAAAGATGATACGATCGATAGCGTTGAACTCGCCGAAATCCTCGTCGTTGGGGTCGATATCCTTGTAAAGTGGCTCGAAACGTGGCCCTCCTGGTAAGGCAACGTTCAGCGCCTTCGCCGTCTGAAAGCTATTCATTTCGAACATGTGGAAATAGTTCTTGTCTACGATGTCGCTGAGAAGCTGCCGACTCAGACGATACAACGTGGCCATCTGAGGTAGGTCGAGGTTCCACGTCTCGTAGCTAGGACCATTGACGTGTGGGGTATCAAGAAGCGCGCGATGGTCGTAGAACCACTCATACACGGGACCGTCCTCATCCTCGTCCAGTTCCAGCTGGATCGGCTCCAGAGGCTCCACATCTTCGATATTCTCCGAGTACGAAAGCGGCGGTTCTTCATCGTCGAAAGGTGGGAAGCGCATTCGCTTGAAGTGGCGACGGTCACTCTTCTCTTTCCTCATCGCGAGCCACATGGCGGCCCATTGCGCGTGGAAGACGGGCTCGATCACGCGTGGGACTTCGTTGACTAGGGTCAGACATCCATTGGTGTGATACAAGACTTTCACGTCTCGTCGGCTCTCCCATGGCATAGGCATGTTCTCGAGCAGCTTCAGGACGGCATGAGGCATGAACTTCAGTGCTCCAAGATAACTGCGCTTGTCTGTTGTGAATTTCTTCTGCGAAACATCGCCAATATCCCGGAAGACCTTTCGTAGATGCTCAGGTGGGAGATCTGCCTTTTGTGTCTCGACGAATCCTGCCTTGCGCTTCTCTCCAAACCTCTGTCGCTGCGAGCGCAACCAGTCCTTCTTCTTTTGCGCGAACTTGGCGACCTGAGGGTCTACGGGCGGTCGCATACCAGGAGGACCAAAGGTGCCAGGCGCGCCTGGTGGTCCAGGAGGGGGTGGAGGAGGCGGCGGCGCATAGCCAAGTCCCGGTGGACCTGGTGGAGGGGGAGGAGGCGGTGGTGGGAACGACATTATGGGTGGTAACTGCAGAGGTGAGACTGTGAGATCAGTCAGTCGATTGAAGTGGGAGATCAGAGGTCGAGGAGCCGTTGGTCGGTTAGATCGTCTTCGAGGCACTCGTCGCGTTGTTGCAGGAGTAGGATGCCTCAGTGCGTACCAATAGAATATCCTCCAGCAATAGAACGTACCTATTCACGGTACAGTCTCGCGCCTTGAACTGCTGTTTCGTTCAATGCGCAATGCTCGGGTGAGCTTGTGGGGGGCGAGTCTTCGACTCTGCGCGCAACAGCGCCGTGATTCACGGAGGGAAGTCGCGTGGGCGCACACGTGTCCTGGCGAGCTTCCGATGTGCAACTGTGAAGGTGTGAAGCGGCACAGCGGACGGCGATGCTGTGGGCGCGCGTTGTTCTGCGCTTTGGCGATGGATCGTCTCCTGCGAAAAGTAAAGTTCAGTTCGCGATCAGGCATCGGAACACGTGACATGACTAGTCTGACAGGTTCTCGACGCTAGCCCCATCTGGTGGACCATTATTTGTATCAACATGATCGATCACCTCTACCTCGCCAAATCTTACACGATTCCCCATGTATGGTCTAACATCGGGCTTGAATCTCTTTGCGCTCTGAGGTTCGGGTAGTTTAGATTTTGGCTTTGCTAAAAACCTGGATACTTTCTACAACCCTAACAGCGATGATATCTACATGCTAAGTGTGAGGTCACAATCAAAAACTCCGATTTACGCATAGTAGCATCGAAAATACTAATAATTTTGATGCATTATGACCTCCTGACAGCCATGCAACAGTATTTCATTATCACTTATCAACATTACAGGCACATCAAATTAATAGCGCTCAGGACGGAATTCTGGTAATCTCTTGAATATCGTTGACCACGTGTTTTGTTGTGCTCTTGTAAGCATCCAAGAGATGCAATGGCTATATTGTAAACAACTGCAAATGTTATATCTAGCTTTGTATGTTCCCTCTTACATTGGAGACCTATTGCACTTGCTAACAGATTCGTAATGAGAAAAATGTCCCTTTCAAACGTATGGTCGCGGAATGTGCTCTATTAATATACGTCTAGTCTTTGATCGTGTATATCATATGACACATAGTCTAATCGTCTGGCCTGAACTCGCCACTACCAATTGATGTAGAAATGCGCGTCTAACCAGACGCAAGTTTAAAACAAGCTGGAAAGCTGTGAGAGCCTCGAGTGTTGATCAATACACCTCAGGGTATCAAACACTCCAAAAGGGCCTCGTTCCAAGCTGCGTCGACTTTCCATGTCCCATCTGAGCCATCGCTTTTCGACTCTGATTTGACATTCGGACCCGTCTTAGAATCTTTCCGTCTTCTTAACCCAGACTCCCCTTGACTGTCTGTACTCATTGCGCCACTCGATACTGCCCTCTCCGACCTCTCTCGTACAGCTCGTGGCTTAACATCAACGTCTCTCGGTCCGAAATCCCACTTCTTCTCGCTCCCAGCCCTGTCTCCCGTCCAAACATCGTTCTCTCCACCGCTTTCTTCGCTTGGTTTCAAATACCTCCCAAAACAGTCCCATAACCTCGTTCCAAAGGTAGCAATATGCAGTAGACCCATGATCAAAGCCCCTGCGCATTGAAAACCACCCGCGACCCAGATACTCCAGTTTATCCTCTTACACCGATCTCGAAACGAAAGCTTCTGTTCTGGGTAACGAAGAATGTGGCGTGCCCACTCATCGAAAATTATGGGGTTATAGCAGGTCTTGAAGCTCGGCTGGAGGCTGGTGGCGTAGAAGACGACGTGTGTTGTATAGAAGGTAATGGCGACAATGTGGAAGACTGTATGGGCGAGGAAGGAGTAAAGGTAGCGGTGAGATGCTAAGGCTGAGTGTTTTGAGCTTTTTTTATTAGATCTGATCGACGGTGCGATTGGTGAGGTCTCATGTGTGATAGCTGTGCTAGGTCTCGCAGTGCTTGTATCGTCTTTGATCTTGCTGTTGGGGTCTTGTCTTGCCATCCACATTCGCCATTCACGCTTTTTCTCAGATGCTCCTGGCAACAAGCCCTCAACTTTCTCTTCCCGAGCTCCAATATCGTTGTCATCCTCTTTCCCTTGCTCCCAAATCTCCTCTTCATCCTCGTTCATCCTCGAATGTACTCTCCCCAAACACCACAACGCACATCCCAGATCCACCGGCACCAGTGCAAAGACCAATGCCCAAACTGAAGATCTCCAACTATTCAATTGGTTCTTTTTGTACGTTCGCTCCCAACTTCTTGGCATATCAAAATGCTCGACCAAGTCCACGGTTGAGATGTGCCAGACAAGTAGCACCAATAGCGTGAGTGTCGTTATGATGTGAAGGGTGTGCAGGATCGTGAGCACTGAGGCAATATGGCGAACGTCATGGGCATGGTCTTCGTACGGCATGGTGAGGCGGATACGATCAAATTTGCATATTCGATGCGTCATGAAGGAGAGTTGAGAGCGGCGCGGAGAACGTTTCGGGAAAGGAAGGTGTGTTGTGGGTAGGTATGAAGTGAGCATGCCTCCTTCGTCCGTAACTTTGAGATGGGAAGGTACTATCAAATCTGGGTGATCTGTGTTGCAAAACTCACGAATCAACAAGAACCCCCCTTTTCAATCATGTGTGTGTGCAGGTATTTATTTGCTCTTGAGATAATAGAAGTATTTAGTATTATACGTAGGTATTCCTCCGTTTGACTGCATCATACCGCACTGCATCGCACCTTCCACAATAAGACACGGTGTAGGGCATAGAAAACCGACAGTCAAGGATTGGTTACCCTTCTACACAGTAAACCCCAGAGACACCGCAACGCCGCGCTAAGGTACAAAATTTGCAGGAAAATGACAGAAAATAAAGCAATTAATGATCATGGACAGCATCTGACTCTAGTGAAGGCGGTAATGATGTGATGGCATGTGTGCTGCATCCTCCAAGCACTGCTGGTCGATTTTTGGAGACCGATGGAAACCATCTGCAGGGTGACTGCTGTCAGATCGCATGGTCCCTAGAAGCGTGTCCAAGTTTGACAAGACTCTGTACACGTTGTTCGGGCGAGGGCAGGACATTGTCTTTCCCGGTTCAGCAGACTCCTTTCGAATCGAGGATTCTGCATAATCCTCGAATTGCCGACCTATAGTAATTGTGCAGCCTACGAAGCTCACATTAGGTGCCAAAGTCGTTCCCGAAGTTGCCTGTCCCGTAGGTATTCCAATCCGTCTGGGTCTCAAGCATCCACGATACCGAGTCGAAGAACTCATAACTGTTCGCACTCGCGAGTCCGTTCGGCAACTGCAACGGCATGCTGAGGGTGTTGAGATGAGGATTGAAGTTCGGTAGAGTATGTGCTGGATTCTCCACTACGACGCCGGGTGGCGGCGTGGAATGTGTGGAGGAGTCGGGGTTGGTAGGGTTGTTCATGACCATGGCATCGAGTTGCTCAACTGCACCACTAACCTGAGCCTCGCGCCACCTCCATGCGCAGTCGAAAACAACACTCATACTCATACGGCTGCGAATGATGAGGCCAAGAGGGTCATCCATCATGCCTGTGCTATCTCGTCTTTGCCCTTGTTGTTGTCGCTGTATTTGCTGCTGGTTGTGGTGATTGAACATGGTTCCCATGCCAGAATTACTGAGTGATGGCGATTGTGAGAGACTATGGAGACTGCGTCCCCGAGAACTTTCCTTCCAGAGTTGGGCCAGGACCTCCGCGAAGCGGTCTAGGAGATCGTTGGACCACACCTTGGCCTTCCGCAGTGCATCTACCGTTTGCAGTACGAATTGGCGACCACGGTCTGCGGGTAATTTCGTGGCAAAGTCGGAATTGAGAAGTTTGAGGAGAGCAAATCCAGCTGCCAGTGCCATCTGCATGACATAGTGAGGAACGTGGGGTAATTTGCTTTCACGTTGTAACTTGAAGACTCGTTCCAGATAGGCAGTTGCGGCGAAGTAAAGGGCCACAAGATCGTCGCGGCGTTCGAGGCGCGACTCTGGACTGAAGAATGAGTATAGATGGAGATGGAGTGCTACTGCGTAATGATATAGTTCTTCAAGATCTAACGCAACGTCAGTCATGTCATCGAGATAGCTTGTTGATACGACATATGACATACCGTTGTCGACGCCATCGAGAGAACCACGGTCCTCTTTTACGCGTTCTTCCTTCAAGCGATCTGCCTCGAGTGTCATGTAGCTTGAGGCAGCGCCTTCAGCGAACCGATGGCTATTCGCTGAATAGAGCAATTTGTTGATCCTGCTGGCGGCCATCTCTTGGCGCAACCGTACGAACAGGGTCGGCGGTATTATTCGCATGTGCTCTTCGTCATCTACCTTAAAGTCTAACGTCGAGTCGTAAAGCGTTATTGAAGGCTGCCCGTTTCCCGTGGATACACTTTGTATCGTCAGTCATGGCTACGCTAGGATGAGATTGCGAGACTTACGTTTGGGCTACGATGTTGCAAACCGCCCATGTTCGCAACCGATCGTGTATATCCTCCTGCCGCAGTCGTACGTTGGTTCGTGAGAAGTCCTGGGGGTGTGTAGGCTGGTGTAGGCCAATTTGCATCGCAACCTGCATCATTGCGCCGCATAGTATGAATGTTGGGTCGGTCACTGTTCGCTCAGCTGGTAGTGGCCATGTGCAAAGAAGACACAGCGCCTTGACAACGTGGTGGTTTGGCTGATTCCGTATTGAGTCCCAGATCAGATCGCTCAAGGGTTTGGCCAAATCTTTCAACAAGGACGGTCGAGGTCCGTAGCGGCGAGCAGCAACAGCAATGACAGCCCAGAACAGCAGCTTGTGATCTTGCGAATAATACTCATCGGGCGAGCGTACTTGGTCCAGGAACGGCAGAAATGGGTGGTATAGCTGGAAATATTCGGCGAACAGGTCGTTAACCTCGCTATGACCCAGCCGCACTTCCCCAGAGCCCAGTGTGAAGAACATGGGTGACCCGCTTCGCAGATCTAGCAGTGAGGTTGCCGCCACCTGCTGGTGTTGTGTTTGAAGGAACGCATCGTCTTCGAGTTTGGGCATGGGGCCTGGCGTGAACATGTGGGCATCCGACTTCGCGTGAGGCGCGTTCAGCACGGGCTGATTGTTGGGTGTCGACTGGCCCTCATATATGGCAAGCCTCTCGCGCAAGTACTCCATCTCCTTCTCCATCTCTGCATTGCGGTTGCGCTTGCCCACGCGCTTGAAGTTGGGTTCGATGACGCATCGCAGGCCTTGCTTTTGGCAGCGCGCACAGCTCACGAAGGGGTCTTGCTGGACGTTACACTTGAGCTGCAAGACAAATTATTAGCGGGCGTGCGAGACAGTATCGTATGGCCTAAGACGGTGCGCAGAGGTAGCCGCTGGCGATGCGGGAACAGTGACCCCCGCCTGCAGGGTGGGCGGGCGCATCAGGTGGTGGAGGGAAAGTCTCTGCGCGTGCGCCTTGCGCCCGATTAGAAAGATGTCGCTGCGGCCACATACCTTTTGCTGGCGACACTCGTTGCATGCGCGTTTCACGGCGGTGTTGCGCCGCGACGATGGGCGTGTGTCACCATCGTTGTCCTGCTCGTCGTCGGTTGAGGCCGAGCGCTTGAATCCCCGGGTGTGCGCACTCGCCGGCGAGAATGGGTGCTGCAGATTGCCTTGCGTGCCGTTTGGAGTCGTAGGGCTAATTGACAACATGGCTCGTCGACCGATGTCGCAGCCGTGGAGAGGCAGTTCAACGGTGGGGGGAAGACGAGACAGCCGATCAGCGGAGGTCCTGGAGGAGGAGCTTGCCCGCCTCGCCCACTGAAAAGTTCGAGTCTGCGGTCGCTGTGATGCGCGTCGGATCGCCTGTCGCAAGCTACGAGTTCATGCAGGAAGCCGCGGTAGGCTACTGTATGCGTCACCTTTCGAGGTGGGTCGGAGGGTGTAGACGAATTAAATTCCGCGAGGCCATCGAGTCGCGTTTGCACCGCAAATATCCGGCTAATTGATCGAGATCGAGGACTTCACAGTGCAAGAGTCATGGTGGGATGGAATTGTGAGCATTGTGAGTCATCTGATAAGCTTTTGGAATTGTCGTGGTGCCTCACACATCAGCATACACTCGTTCGCTATGGCGTCTAAGAAGTTGTTTGTGCAATGCTGTTGGTTAGTATACCTCCATTCTGTGCTCGGCCAACCCGTATTCTTCAAGGCTTCGAGCACAAAACGGCACCCGGCTCGAGGTGCAAACAGTGGTCTGAACCATGCAACATGCATAAATGAGTTCACGTGAGCAAACAACCAGCACAAGGTCATGGGCGCCGTGCGTTTACCCAAGTTCATTCGCAAGCTATGTCGATGGCCACATATGCTTGAGCGCCTGATTGACTCGACAACAGCCCTTCTACATCACCACACGGTCCGTAAAGGGAAGTTCGTAGCTTGTGGATGCATTCGTGACCCTACTCAGCTACTGTCCTGGCGGATTAACACAAAGTGTCGCCGTGATATCGTGAAAGTCGACCGAACCAGGAGACTGCCCATAATGCACATGAACACCGATAGACCCAGTTTTGACATGCTAAACCCCTTCAACCCTCGTTACCACGCTTAACGCTTCTTCTGTTGAGACTCCTTAAGGACCTTCTTGACAACCTTCTGCTCCTCAATCAGGAAAGCACGAACGATGCGGTCCTGGACGCAGTTGGCGCATCGCGATCCACCATAGGCACGCTGGACGGTCTTCTTGGGGCGGGAGACGGTGGCGTATTGACGAGGGCGGAGCGCAGGTATACCGGCAAGCTTGGTGCCGCAGTCACCGCACCTTTTCTAGAGTCAGCTGGACGTCCCAGACGTGTCGGGATTGGTGAGAACGAACTTCTGAGCGGTTCCCTTCTTCTTCAAGTGAACATAGCGCAGTTCACCGCCGGGAGTCCTGATTGTGCGGACTTTGTTGCTCTTTGTGTTGTAGGGCCTTCAGTAAATTAGCAGAGCTCTAGGCATGAGAGCGAATGATTCCACGCACATGCGGCGGCGGTAGGTAAGGCGTGAGTCCGGCATCTTGACTGGTTTTCAGAGGTTCGATCGAATGTCTAGAGTTTGTAAGAGTGTGTCCAAAATATATCGACAATCGGGGTGCTGGGATTGGGGAGGCGGAGGTCGGAGTCGCTCGCGCGCGCGATGGGAGAGTGCGTACCTGAAACTAAAAGGAAAACGTCAGTATGGTCACCAATTCCAGAATGGAGACGTTGGATAACTTACGTGGTGCTGTCGCGTTAGTAGTCTTCGGTCGCAGTGAGGTTGCGAATCTCGAAAATCGTGTGTTCTCTAAGCGAGTCTACGTGCGACTTAGCGCCGTTCCGCTCTTGGCGCGTGCTGCTCATCCACGGACTGACGCCCACCTCTCTGACGCATGACAGAACATCAAACTACGATACATACTGATAGTCCAACAGGGCATCTGATACTGCGACTGAAGCGGCTCAAATACACCTGTTTGTTCCTCTCAGCAGGCGAGGACGCGCACTCGGATATTTCACAACAACACCGTACATCGTAGCTTTCCTTACTGCACATTTCATGAGACGGAACAGTTCATTGTTCGCACTCGGGTCGCTGAGTTGAGACTGTAATTCGTATCGAGCGATAATATACCATCGTGGTGGCGAAGTTCAGATGAAGATAGCACCACCTGAGCAAAATTGCGAGGAACACACGTACACAGCTTTCAGAACGACACAACCAAAGACCACAGTCAAACGGCGAACACGCACTGTACTTTAGGGCTACGAGCATATTTGCAAAAGCACATACAAGTATTATGGCAGTCACTTCGTCGCCTTCATGCAATTGCATACAAACCATGCATGACAAGTGAAAAGACTTCATACTTCATGCTCAGGTGAAGACGTTGTCATTGTCACCAGAAGCACTGCGACTGTATATTAGGGTCTTCAAGCAACTTGTACTTTGAAGTGTGATCCTAAGCACATTTTGTGAGGGCATCTTCCTTTGCATCTACCTCGTGACTATTTGAGGCCTAGCAGGAGGTCGATGTTGGCGACATCACATACACTTGCGAACCTTGGAGTGCCACTACATTCTGCTCCCAATATAAACAATAATCTCCACGATCGCTGGCGTTGTCCGACCACTCTACATGTCGCGATGCTGGTCATGCTTCACGTCCAGATGATACTAAACTCATTGCGCCAAGACAAGCCTTGCCGTTTCCATGCAGCTAGCGGACGATCAGCCGCTGCACCCTGATGGCTGACATCGTTCTCCAGATGCACCCTTCGACAATATGCCTTGAACTTTGATCAACACTCCTTTAGTCCTTCTCTTGTTTCTCACATGTCATCATGTCTGGCCCTCGCCCCCTCTTATCGAATCGAGCATCCTCTGATATCTTTGGCGACCGCGACATTGCTGAGGAGGACGCCCTTTTGACTGGACGGCCGACACAACGCACGACTGAGTCCGGGCCGCGAACATGGAAGTTCTGGCGTGAGATCGGACTGTTTGTCTGGGCTGTTATAGCCACAGCAGCGGTGATAATCCTCGCCGTTGTGTTCCAGAAGAGCGCGGACACAAAGAGCCCACATGCAAGTGGGAAGAGGAACTTGATCTTCATGGTGTCGGACGGCATGGGCCCCACAAGTCTGAGTCTGACAAGGAGCTTCATGCAGCTACAGAACGGTGCACCCTTCAGCGAGCAACTTGTGATTGACCAGCACCTTATCGGACAGTCTCGGACCCGCTCCTCGTCTTCGTTGATCACAGATTCGGCGGCTGGTGCGACTGCTTTCTCTTGCGCACAGAAGAGCTACAATGGCGCTATTTCCGTAACACCAGACCACGAGCCTTGCGGAACGGTACTGGAAGCGGCGAAGAAGGCGGGATACATGACCGGACTCGTTGTGACAACGAGGATTACCGATGCGACACCTGCATGTTTCGCTGCGCATGTGAACATGCGTCAAGAGGAGGACCGAATCGCAGAACAAATGGTCGGTGATTACCCTCTGGGACGCGTTGTGGATCTCATGTTTGGGGGTGGACGCTGCCACTTCTTGCCCAACTCCAGTGTTGATCTATCCTGCCGAACCGATGACAAGGATGTTGTGGGACTTGCAAAAGATAACGGTTTCAATTACATTTCCGATCGCGCAGGCTTCGACAATCTCAAAGGGGGGGACGGGCTTAGCTTTCCTATGCTTGGTCTCTTCGCTGACACGGACATTCCATATGAAATCGACCGCCGCAACGAGAATGACGTATACCCGTCTTTGCAGGAGATGGCCGAGACCGCGATGAAGGCGCTTAGCCAAGCCACCCGTGACAGCGACAAGGGATTTTTCCTCATGATCGAAGGGTAACACACACTATTGCACATACAATGTACTCTCGCTTATTCAACCAGCTCGCGCATCGACCATGCCGGCCACCATAACGACCCCGCTGCTCAAGTCCATGAGGTCCTCGCCTACGATCGCGCATTCACCAGCGTCCTTGACTTCATCAAGAATGAGAAAACTCAGACTGTTATGGTCTCGACCTCTGACCACGAAACCGGTGGTCTGGCTACCGCTAGACGTATGTCACTCTGCAGACAAGCTTGTTGCTCGCAGTACTGATACCTTGACAGAACTCCACACATCTTACCCCGAATACGTATGGTACCCCTCCCCCCTAGCCAACGCCTCCCATTCCGCCGAGCATCTCGCCTTCGAATATGCAAAGTACCTTCATTCATCTCCCTCTGACACGCAACAACGCGACTTCGTGCGTGAATCCATTGCCAACGGGCTTGGCATCCGAGATTACACCGACGATGAGGTCAAGGCGCTTCTTGCCGACCCCCCAACGGCATTGTATCAGTATGCAGACATGATGTCGCGACGTAGCCAGACAGGCTGGGGTACACACGGCCACAGCGCCGCAGATGTGAATATTTACAGCTCGGATCCTGAGGCTGCAAAGGCGCTTGCAGGCAATCACGAGAATACGGAGGTTGGGAAATTCCTACGCGAGTATCTAGACGTGGATGTCGAGGGTGTGACGAAGGAGCTGAGGGAGAAGGGTGTAGGGCTCACGATTACGAGTTCAGCTGGTGAAGAAGTGAGTTGGATGGGTAAGATACCCGAGGAAGGGCAGAGATTGGATGGTCAGACGCATATGGCGAGCTATAGTGGAGATTTTAAGAAGAGACATGCGTTGCATGGTAGGGCTTGTAATTGTGGTCATTGAGGTAGAGTGGTTTGTAATAGTGAGCGCGGCATTTCTTGGAGTTTGGGGTTGCTTGCCTGATCTATCGTCGGGCATATGCCAAGGGACCTGGGAGATATTATATCCCATCAGACGTCACAATTCGATTTTGCTGATATCGTGTCAGTACACATGAACACTCGCCCCTCAATCCGCATATCAGCACTCAGTTCGCATGATTTGGAGGGCTAGATGGGCGCGATGCTAAGTCACGTGATCATCGTCATCTGGCGTACAGTGAAGGATGCCCATTCGACATATAGTGTACCATTTTCCTGTCATTATGCGCCAGTAGGCTACGGTACACTTAGTTGCTTTCGACTTTTCTTCCAAAACGCTGACACTCGTATCCCGGCAACATATCTGCCCGTTGAAAGTAGACAGGGCGCCCTCCCACGAACAAAGAAGCAGCCACGCTACGTCATTCAGGTATAACCGCATGCGGCTGTCGTCGTATCACACCATGCCTAGCATTCTTCGGAGCAGTTGGCCCTTCCAGCCAATAGTCCTGAATTATCCCACGCCGCCATGTCGGCGTCTTGACAATTGTACTGCACTGGTGAACTATCGGGCCTATATGGTAACAGTCGTCATGGTGGGGAACTGTAGTTGTAGAGATATTTGAATTCTCTTCATTGATTTACATCTAATGCGCTTGTGGGATTGCTTATAATTGAGGGTGTTTTCTCGAATTGTTGCAAAAGTCAAACAAGGAATGACATTCGTTCACTGTGGTTCATCACTATCTCTTTATAGATCGCCTGAAATTCACAACAATCTATTTGTTCGGCCTATATTACAACTACATTGAATTTTTCAGTTCCTTCATTGTCACTGCCATTATGCGGTCTGGTACCTCATTTGTAGCTGGCCTTGCGCAGCTTGCCTTTATCACCAAGGCCACTGCAGGATACTGCCCCAACTCCCCTGTTAAATCTTGGACGACTGTCCCGATCCCTGGAGCCGTTCAGTCAGCGGGAGACGGAGGGTCTCCAGGTAGCACTCAATCCTCCACCAACGGCCAATCTTCAGCACCTACAACGACAACAAACCAGGGCACAGCAACAACTCAACCTGGTAACCCAGGCGGAACAAACATCGACACGGATCCCACCAAGGGCCCTGCCACAAACCCCGGCACGTCCCCAGTCGACAACTTCAACTTCCAATACTCGGCCTTCTTCGACTACCGCAACATCGTCGCAGCCGACGGCGCCACCCCATGGGCCCCTTCCTGGAACGCGCGGACCTGGCTCCGCCCCGCCACCAACGTAGCACCCCTCTCGCTCTCCTACCTCCCCTCCGAGGTCTACATCACCAACAATTCCGCGGCGGGAGCACTGCAAACGCGTCAAGATGGCACTAGCGAGCCAGCAACCTACCTAACACTGCGCACGCAGCGTTCAGATGGCTCGACGCAAGCAGCCGCAGAACTAGACTACATTGACAACGTCACCACAATCTCCATGAGAATGTTAGCCCGTGTGCGTGGTTCCCCGGGTGCAGTAGCAGGATTCTTCACCTACTATAATGACACTTCTGAGTCGGACGTCGAGATTCTAACCCGTGATGGCAACTCCCAAGTCCGGTTATCGAACCAGCCCACCGCGGATCCGCAAACAGGCGTTCCTATTCCGGATGCTTCGTTCAATGCTAGTCTGCCTGCGGGACGGAGCACAACGGATTGGAATGTGTATCGTTTGGATTCGCTTGGTGATAGGACTGATTGGTATTTGAATGGCAAATTGGTGGCGAGCACCAAGGTCAATGTGCCCAAGGGTGTGAATAGTATGGTTTCGTTGAATATGTGGAGTAATGGGGGTGGGTTCACGGGAGAGATGGCTGTTGGACTCGAGGCGGTGTTGGAGATTCAATGGGTGGAGTTGTTTTATAATTCGAACAAGGTTGCGGATGTTGGGGGAGGAGACAGGATTAGTACGACGGCGAGTGGGACGGCGCCTTCGGGTGCGCCGACCGGAGGCAGTGGGAGCTCGAATGGTACGTTTAGGTTTAGAGAATGAGTGAGGTAGATGGGATTGTATTGATGGTTTGTTTAGGGCAATATTGGACATGTGCTGAGTGGTTGGTGGGATTGGTCTTTGTACTGAGTTTATAAAAATGTTTTGCTGTAGTTTTCGGCACATAGAAAACAATTGTGTAATTTGCTTTGATCGCACACGATGGCTTCAACGGTTCCGAGAGTAGTGGAGTGTCTTCGGATAGTAAAATCAGTCTCATATCTGCTTCTAACACAGTAGTCATAATTTCTCTGTCATTGTTCTGAAAATGCAATCATCGGGTAGTGCAAACCTAACGCCATCGCTATGCTGTGTCAAATCCAATCTAAATCTCCTCAGACTGTGTTTCAAGCCACTGTCCAAAATAGACACACGTCCTGGCTGATATCTCCCCCTCGTCACCACAAAGATCAAAAACAGGGCAGTTGCCGCAGGGTGCGTCCACAAAACCATTGTAGACTTTAGTATCGCCGGCAGTCAGCACGGTCCGGTAGTTCGTACCCGAGATCTTTTCTAGCCGCCCATCCAGGACCATCATCTCAAGCAGTTGCTCCATGTCATCTTCTCGTACAAACTTGCCCCTCAAAATCTCCTTCGAGTTGAGCCATTCGGCGACAGATGCTGAGGTGGGGTATTGTGGATTGCTCTTGTGTACCAACTTTGACGTGTTGGGATCTCGGGAGAAATGATATGGCTGTACGGCAGGCGCCTCTTCGATGTCCCGTATAGCCTGAACCTCGGCCTTCTTCTGCGCGATTGCTGCGGTTCGATCCGGGCGCACGTACTCGTTCCAGTTTCCAGGAACCTTGATGCATGTTTCGTTCTCGATGTGTTGCGCAATGATGCCGGAGATTGTATCGATCAGAGCAGTGTCAAAGTCACCTTCCGACTGCCATGGTCCTCCAGCGATATCCTCGGACGGCTGCAGATGCTTCAGAAGATACATTTTCCGGTTGGGAAACTTGACGCTCATGACAGACTGCACCAGGTCCTTGGACTCCAAGCTCTTCAGACATTTTGTCAAGACTTGCTGGGTGACGTTGGTGCGCGTTCGTAGTGCTTTGGACCAGATGCCTTCGGCCTGGACTTGGTCGATGTGGTGGTAGAGGAGGCGTTCGTCAGCCGTCAAGCGTCGCAGTCTCGAGAAAGCAAGTTAGCAGCAGTCGTCGATGTTGGACATGGAGTCAGCCATACTTGTCCGCGTCTGAACGCGACCGCAGCTTCCAGCAGGGCTCTCCCTCCAGCGTCATCAATTTCATGAGGTGACGGTCGCATAGCTCTTGCAGGAGCACCGTCAGCTCTCCCATGGTCTCTGCGACCTGCATGTTGGACAGGTCGCGCTGGAAGAAGACGGTGCCTTGCGACCGCAGCGCGCATTTGTCGTAGAGGGCATCGGCAGGGCTCACAACTTCAGCCTTTACATCGGCCGCTTCTTCTCTGGGCCCCGGTGCTGGTGTCGCAATTGACGCCATGTTGTCCAGCAGTTTGTACGTGCTATCGGTCTATCATGGGCGACGTCCTCGGGTTCGGCGCGTTGCTGGTGGTGACGTTTGGCGTCTGCAAGTCACCAGAATAATTAAAGTGGGGCGTCGAGAGATCACGTGGCGCACTGGCTCGGGCACCTGCAAACCCCTTCCACACCCGGTCATGTTCACAGCCGTCAGCTTACGCACGCCGGGCGGATCGTCCCTATCTTCCACCTGCACCTCTCCATATGCGGGGAAGTGGTCGAGTATTGTGCCCCTATGGGTTTCCTATGGGTTTCCCATAGCGCCGTATGTCTTTCCTAGACTCATCAGCATTTGCCATCGTACTTTGTAGCCAATACGACTACGCTAGAGCATTAAGTGATTGTCGATACTGCAGAGATGGAAGACTGTTATTGGCCCTGGTCAGCTACCGTTGAGGAAGATTGAAGTCCTCTGGGAGTCAGACACTATTCTGGGATGGATCAATAGGCTCTTGCATGCATGCACATGCACTTAAATCACTCCATAGCATATCTTGACACCTCGCAGACGCGGAAATAACATACATTATCCATCTTCACTATAGCACTGGTGGCATTGGCCACCTCTGTACGTTGTCAATTCCCAGTTTCCAAGATCACTGTAAACAGTTTGATCAAGGAGAAGCCATCTACGTATGTAGACGATCACGCCCTATTATAGATGTTCCCGATACCTTCGTATCCTTTATTAGGTAGGCTTATCATAACTCCATCTGGCGAGCGGAGTGCATGCTGTACAACGAGGCAGCCCATCTGATTGGGTCCTCTATGCCCGTCTATCACTCAGAAAGAGCTTCTTTAGATTATGTGCATCAAGGGCTATATAATGGTAGTTCATTGATCCTGTGCGACGCCTTGAGTAAAGACACTGTTCATTTTTGAGTCTTTGTCTCCTGCAGTCTGTATATTTTTCCTGAACGATCGACTTGATATTCCAGTCACTATTTTCCCGACGACATTGACAACCGAAAAACATCCCAGCGAGGAGACGACAACCTCACACGCCAATCCCCCCGATAACACCACAACAACCCGCAAACCATACCACGACCTTATCGCCCCAGAAGCCCTCGGTGGTCACATATCCACACATCCGACCTAGGCAAACCCTACTTCACAAGACCCAACTTCATCGGCACAGTCATTGTACATGTCGCCCCCTCCCCCATCTTGTCCTGAAATATATCCAAAACCCTCCCACCCACTCGCTCACAACCCTAGGCAACATGCCTCGCCCAAATCTCCAGCTATCTAGGCTCGGTGCTCCCCGCCAACACCTATAGCCTCATCAACACCGCCCTCGGACCATCTTACAACCTTATATGGGTAGGAATACCATGGACAGCAGGATTCGCCATTGGCTTCACGCTCTAGGATTACTAAGTGATATCTTTGGACGGCGATGGTTTTGCATCGGCGCTTCGGTGTTGGGAGTCCCTGAGATTATTATTAGGGCGTGTGCGAGGAGTGTTGATATGTTAATCGTACGTAACTCTCAATATCCAAATCTAAACATTATATATGGTATAGTATGGTACTGTGTAGTATTGATGCTGACGCGAAGTGTGGTCAGGCTACAAACTCCATCAATGGACTCGCAGCGTCTGGTCAACTTACTTTCACATCATACTCGGCGAATTAGCCCCCAACGCGCTTAGAGGGCCGGTAAATGCATTTTGGCTGTCTACTTCGATTCCATCTGCGGTTTTCGGCCCCCCGGTTGCAAGGGCATTGTATCAAGATACAGAGCTGCAGTGGCGATGGTGTTATATTTTGGGTTGTATTGTGAATACCTGGTGGTAGTTTTGTACGTCGTCTTCTACCATCCGCCTACATATGTTAGTATGTATTTGTCCTTTTTGCCCAACTCCACAACTATGCTGAAGGGGGAAATGAACTGCTGGTAATGGGAAATGCTCCACGTCAACTGTAAATCTAAATGTCAACAACTCAGATCCCTCGACCGGCCCTGTCGTCTTTCTCATAGGCATGAACTGGGGCGGTTCTACTTACCCGTGGAAAAGCGGACACGTCCTTGGAGCGCTCTTTGTAGAATCTGGTACTCTAGTTGCATTCTGCGTTTGGGGAGCCTTCTCTGACTTACAAGATCCTAATTCTTATGCGTTTCTTCAGGAAAGACCAGTACGATGCTATGGTTGCGTGTGCAAGTCTAGCTGCTATTGTAGATTATGCGAATTCGATTATTTGGCCGACAATAGTGGGTCAATTATTTACGACGGACATTACGGAGACTGGATGGCTCTTTGTACGTTTCCCTTCAACTATTTTTTAACAAGTATATACGTTGGTAACTGCTACAGTGTTCCGTTGGCGACGGTCTCTTGCTGGGTGAAATCCTCGGTTGATCAGGAGTACGCTATCTCCCACGCATGAAGCTACAGATCAGACTCGCAGCAAGCCTCACCACTGCCTTCGTAGCCGCCGTTGCAGTCTCTAAACCCAACACCAAGAATTAAACCACCTCACTACTAATCATCGACACCACTGCAGCAGGGTGCATTGAGAACCTCACTTTATCCACTACGGCATACCTCTGGGACCCAGCGGATATGGGCCTCGTGACTGGCGTCATGGGCGCGATTCGTGCCGGTCTGTCTGTTATTGCTACGAGTATGTATTCGTCTGTCTTAGCAACAGAGTCTGCAAAGTATATACCACGAAAATTAGGTCCTGTAGCGATTGCAACTGGGTTGCCTGAATCGGCACTGCCAGCTTTGTTCCAGGGCATTGCGCTTGTGAGTTGAACACTGTACCCGGTATTTCGCCTGAGATTGTTGCAGCGACGGGGGTTGTGGTTAAGGATGCATATGTGGCGAGTTTTAGGACGATGTATCTTTGTACGCGGCCGTTTGGGGTGCTGTTTAGGCCGTATGTGGAGCGGTATCCTACGGATGAGGTGGCGAGGAAGATGCACGGGAAGCATGGAAAGAGTGGAGATTTGGAAAGAGAGGGTTTGTGATCAGCATATATAAAGTCTCTCGATATAGTCCTGAACGCCAGTCATGCTTCGTTACGGTGTCTTAAGCACATAAAATGCTCCTCAACACTCGGTCTAATCTCCGACCAGTTTCTGACCCCCATACCTAAAATCCCATCACTCAATCCCTTTTCAACCACTGCAAATTCACCGGACTCAACACCCCCTCCTCCCCTTTCTCCAACCACCCCAACAAATTCTCCATCCCCAACCTCTCAAACCCAATATGACTCTCCACACTCGCCCCCGCCGTATGACTCAACACCATAACATTCTCCCTCCCCGCCAACCTCGCATCAACAACCGGCTCATTAGCATGAACATCCAATCCCGCCGCACTCACCACCCCGTCATCCAACGCCCGATTCAACGCATCCTCATCCACCAGTTTCCCGCGCGCAATATTAACCAGTCTCGCACCGTGCTTGAATTGCGCAAACTGCTGCGACGAGAGTAGTACATCGCCATTAAACGGCGTAGCAAGGACTACACAATCACTCGTCTGCAACAATTGCTCCAACGACTCACACCACCTAGCGCCCACACTCTCCTCCCTCTCCCTCATCCTCACAACATCAAAATACGCAATCTGCATTTCAAACGCACGTGTCGCTTTTTCCGCAATGCGGAGCCCAATTCTGCCGAGTCCGACGATGCCCAGTGTACTGCCGTTGGGATTGTGCGTCACGGCGGCAATGTTTTGGTTCGCGGCGCGGAATTGGGAGGGGGAGCAGGAGCGGGCGGCGAGGAAGGACCAACTGATTGCGCGGTAGCAGGAGAGGATTAGGACGATTGCTGTGTCGGCGACGGATTCTGTGCATGCAGAGGCCGAGTTGCAGTATATGGTGCCGTGGGTGGCGAGGGTGCGGGTGTCGACCCAGTCGAAGCCTGCGCCGGCTGAGGCGTAGATTTTGCAGGATTTGGGGAGGAGGGCGCTTTGTGTTGTGTTAGTGGCTTTTGTGGAGAGTAGAAGGGTCATGTGGCTGGGGTGAGGGAAAGGTGGATGTGGTGGTTGAGAGTAAAAGACGTACATTAATTCTTCATCCCAGTTCCCCATCTCACCACCTGTATTCCAAAACGGTCTGTACATGCCCACAAAATCCCCCCATTTCTTCTCTTTCAACGCTTGCTTGAACTCGTCTCTTCCTATCGAATATGTCCTCTCGACGTTGAACTTGCTCTTCAATTCCCCATACAGCTCGTGATTCCAGCGGATATCATCGCCGAGATGAAGAATCGTCGGCTTTGAAGTTGATGTTGACGTTGTGTTTGAAGTAGTTGCTAGTGGTGAAGTCTTCTTCGCAAGTGGTGGAGAAGGGAGACCCGAGTCCTGGGGTGTCGGCGTCGAGGTCATGGTGGTTTGAGTATCGTTATGCTATACAATGTGGCACGATAAAAAGCCGATTTGAAGCCTGCCTTGCGATGCAACCAAACACAGAAGAGTTGTAAAACAACGAATACCAAGAGAACACGAAAACGATGCCGAAACCTCACCAGTCGTCAAATAGCTCTTACGAGATTCTCTCGTCCCAACACGCTACAACCACGTGTTTACTCAACGAATCGATAAAAGATGAGTATACTTCAGCTTGCAGCAAACAACTCAATGCCCGGGCTACAGCAACGTCGATATATACTATATACGACATCCAGCAGGCAGCGCTAAAACCTCGCACACCCGCTGACGAAGCCCAAAGTAATAGTAGCTCTGACTATTGGAAGCTAGGTTGCAGCGGGACGCACGACCCGCTCGCTCGCTTTCAAGCGGTGAAGAACAGGGGTATCGTTATCAGCGCATCCACGTACTCGGCATCTCGGTATACACGTGGCTCGGCTTAGCAACTCTGCTGGCGCTGCAGCTCTCGGTGGTACTTTTGGACTTTGGTGTGTGTTTCAATGGCATTGCTTTTCGGGAGGCAATGCAATGAGGGATGCGAGTGAGGGGGATGGATGGGTGGTTGGTGGAAACGAAGAGGATTGGGCCTGGATGCTTGGCCTAACAGCGGGGTACACGTCATTGTGGTGAACGCGGGCGTGATCGCATGTAGAGTAGCAGGAAACGACTGCATTGACAGCTTTGACGGTGAGGACATATACACAGTGTTCAGCTTCTCTTCTATACTATACAATGCAAGGTGTGTAGTATCAAGTGGGTATTGCAACGGCCCACCACAAAAACTTTGTAAAACGCGTCGAGGTATCTTTCAGTGCCGGTCATCATAAATCGTTAGTATACTATACACGGCCAGACCGAGATCTCTGCAAACGTGCAGTTCCTTTCAGAACCAATGCACTATCCCCAAGTGCCCTGGCCCATTCGGATTCACCGGGTTAGCAGTCTGCCCCTCAATTCCGTACTGGTTCACCATGTCATCCCAAAGCGTCCAGTCCATATTACCACTGTCCATTGTCGGACTCTCTGTCTGCTGACCCATGTTATCCAGCGTGGGTGTGGTGGTGGGTACGGTGGCAAAGTCTATACCCGGGTTGCCAAACATACCATCGCCGAAGGTGGGGTGGGGGACGCCATTCAAAGGATTTATACCGCCGTTGGTGGGGAAGGCTTGAGTTACGGTAGCTGTTGTAGGGACCAGTAGTTGGTCTGGAAGAGCGGTTTGCGAAACCGGCGGATTGTAGTTGGAGTAGGCGGAGGTTGGGTTTGTTTCGAAATTTACATCTTGCAAGACGTCTGCCATTATACTGTCGAGTCCGAATGTCGAGAGTTCTTGGAAACCTTGCCCGAATTCGAAGCCGTTTTTTCGACTGCCGCTCGAAACCGTACGTTGCTGTTGTTGTGGCCGTTTTGGCGGCTGTTGCTGCTGCCGTTGTTGTCCTCCAGTGCTGTTCTTCGCACCCGAGAACGCACGATCTGAGTAGGGTGGACTTGCACTTGCCATGGCCGGACTACTGGGCCAACTAGGCTGCGGTGCAAAAGGCATCTCACCCAACTTTGGCGCTTCTGGTCGAAGCATTCTGTCCAGGTCCTCTGAGCTTGGTTGGTCCGCGCTAACTGGTGGTAAACGCATCTGGTCCAAGCCCTGTGTGTAGTATGTGAGCTGTCCATTACGAATGGCTTGACTTGCCATCTCGAGTGCAACTTCCTTGTCTCGTGCTGCTTTTGCTTTTGCCAATAGCTTTCGCAGCGGCTTCCACAGACATCCTTGTTGTCCTTTGCGATGTGAGGCGTCGTTGAGCGGGAACCACCATCGACCAGCGGTGACTTCGAGGGCACGCCAGGCCCGCTCTACTGCTTCGCCCTTGGTGCGGATACAAAGTTCGGAGAGGAGGAAGGCAATAGCGTGCCACTGGACGTAGGTTCGGAAGAGCCAGCCCCACTTCATGGTCCTTGCTTCTGTCTCGAGCAGGATAGAGTATTCGACATTCTCAAGAGAGGTGATGAAAAGCTTGTCCTTTGTTTCTTGTGGTAGCGTTGCACCTATTGAAGTGTTAGATAAGGACAAGGTATAGAGTTGCTACATGTTTACCTCCGTCTTTGCGTTGGTGTGGATGATATACAATCAACCACATCTTGCTCATGATGAGCCTTGAGATTGTCGCAGTGACCCAACACAACGGTATCGACATGTCGCAGTTCTGCAGGTACTTCTTCTCCATTGCCTGGTGGCAGTCGGTGATCCACTTCTCTTTCTCTGTTATCGTGAGGCCAGCAAAGTAATCTGTGCATCTATTGGGTCCAGGGGGTATGTATGCAATCTTACGAAGAATGTTGGCTACCTCGAACCGCAAGAGACAGAATGTCATATCGGTGAAGCCTTGTCGTTCTTCAGGGAATTCAGTCATACCGGGTTGTAGATCATCATCGTTGACATTAAGAGGCTATAATTGCACATTAGCACAACACTGCTGAAACTGATAAGGAAACTGACCATCTTAGTATCGAACAAAGCCTCGACAATGGTAGGGTCGCAGCCATGATCTTCGGACGATCTTGCATCCAGGATACAGACCTGCCACCAGAGTCTGCGTCGCATCTCAATCTCGAATGGCTGGAGGTCGAAGTGGCTGCCATCCCTGTGAATACCTAGCGTCTGCGCAATTCGCACCACGAGACCTGTCAGAGTCCAGATCTTGCGCGCATCGTCGTTGCGTCGAAGTAGAATCAGGAAGACGACAATCGCTTGCAACACCACAATTTCCTCACAGTACAGGAAGTTTGCTCGAGCGAGCCCTTGTTCGATGCCGAATCGATAGCGGCTCAGCAGCGCATCTCGCTCTTCGCCCCATTTCTCGCGGCATTCTTCCGGTGTTGTGCTCGTTACGGCGCCATAGTAAATAACGAAGAGTAGAGGCTCCAGGCCTTTGCTGACTTTGTGCAACTGACTCGCAGCCTTGTCGAATGTAGGTTCAAAAGTGGGGATGTGCAGCACCTTTACCAATGGGTCGACATTCTCCTTGTACACTTCCCAAAATTGACGCGCCTGATGTTCAGGAGGATGCAGTTGCTGCATATCCACGTTTGTCGAGCTGTATCCGAACATGAAGCCGGGGTATTGGGACGTGCTCGAGGAGTCGGGCGATTGTGCATCGTCCTCGTCGTCTGAGGGTTCGATGAGTATGGCTTTTAGATCTTCGACCTGTGCTTGTCAGTAATGATGATTCCACGGCTAATGACGAGACGTGATTCGGCGTACTTCGTTATTCAAGCTGGCCCAAAAGCTATTGTTGATGTAGCGGCTCCTCCCCTTCTCCACCACCAGCCTGCCAAAACGATTCTCCAGGCCCTCGACACTGTTGTCTACGGCGACATTTGACCGCCCGTTGGCGTACGGACATGCCTCCTCGCTCGCACTACCTTGTCGATCTTGCTCCCGCTCCGCAGCCTCCTGTTCATGTTCCTCGACCTGCGCATTCAAACTTGATACCACACCCTCGAGCCGTCTCAAACGATCCAACAAGTCGGCGTCTGGTGGTTTTCTGCTCTTGCGGGGCGCGCGACCAGGACCTGGAAAGACGCACTCGACTTTTGCGCGCAAGCAGTTCGAGCACGGGTTCTTTTTGTCGCATTTTACTTTTCTGCGACGGCACGTTACGCAGGACCGCGGATTTGGCGTGGGGGCACCGTTGACCGCGGAGACTGGTCCGCTACTGCTCCTGCTTGGTCTCTGGACACCGTCAGGCGAATTTGGGTGTTGGGGCGAGTCTTCTTCCTGCATTGTGTGTCGTGTCTAGCAGTCGTAACCCACGCAGGGCGACGCTCAGAGGACAAGGAGAGTCTTTGAAAGAGACCTGGTGCGGCTCCAGGCATCACGTATGGGGAGGACTGGACCCTTCTTCGTAACGTCGGCCGACTTGAAGTCCCGATGGTTGCTGATCCAGGGCTATTGATAGGCCGAATGCAGGCCTCTGAGCTAGTGTTGAAATGATTGTACTTTGTATGTGCCTATGTACGTAGTATGATTATAACAAACACAAGACGTCAAGAACGCGACAACTCGTGAATTTGAAACGTAGAGGGCTTTGGATGCAGAAGTGGTGCGGCTTCAATCCACGGTGATATCTTACATCCGATTAAAACCGAACAAATCGAACACATTGTCATGCAGACCTCATACGCATCTGCTGGGCGCTCGATTCCTACCAGTCTTTCACTGTAGAGTACATCGAATCGTGGCCAAAAAAAGTTACAGCGCTTCGGTCCTATTTGCAAAAGCTTGACTCATCGCTGCAAGGCCCTCCAACTAACTTAAAGCCCCGGAAAGCTTTGTCATCCGACCCTGTTCCACTTGACCTGACTGCATGGTGTACCCCTCAGGCCCCCACAGTCTCAAGACATTACGATTTCCAAAGTAATATTCTATTGAGCCACTATATACACGCAGCCGGAAAAGCATCATGTGAGACAATCGTATTCGCTAGACATCCGTGCCTATTTGTCTAGATCATTGTGCTCATGTCGTCGCGATGGCCGCGTCAAATAATGGAGGATCAAGCTTTGAGGCGGAGATCATGATTGGCTATTTCAGCTTGTGAGACGCGTCCCGAGGAATGCGTAGAGTCGGAGCCGAGAGGACATGTCGGGGGAAAATGGTCGCATGTCCGAAATAATCTCACGATCACGTGCAGCGTCGGGTACACCACCTGTTAGCGCTGAGGCACCCGTGGACTGGCACGCAGAATCATATGGGATTGTACGATGAAAGTTACTCCAATCTGTCAGTCACGAGTCTATGGCACACGTGAACGCCAGGTTTGTGTGTAGATCAGAGGTTGATGTACTTTGCCTGTGTAGTTTCCCTCGGCCACAATTCATGCCACAGCACATCGACAATGACGTCTCCAACGTATTACTGCTTCAACAACACAAAATGACCAAGAAACGCGCAGTACAGTCCATCCAAGCTACCTCAGTCCTCGCTCGCCTCTGCCCCCAATATTCCTCTCGCGCCTACGCCGATTGTTCTCCACATTGAGATTATGACGATCCTCTGCCTCATCTTCCAACTCTTGTTCCACCATTTCACGCACCTTCATAATCTCCTCCTCACTAATACCCTTGGTATTAACTACCACACTCGGCGCACCCTCCAAATATCTCAGATTCTCCATGGCCTGCTCTAGTAGCTTTTGGAGCTTGGGCATCGAGTTGAGATTCTCGTGACGCTTGGTGTTGTGTAAATCCGGATACAGGATTCCGTCGCCGTTCTCTGCGCCTTGGAAGGCCTGGATATAGGGAATGTGTGCGGGGAGCTCGTTGTGTAGCTCTGCGCCGACACAGACGGAAGTCTCGTGACACCAGGTTCGTGCCACGTTGCGGGGAGTATAGCCACCACCGCCAATCAAGAGTAAAGGGCGACCGTATCCTTTGACGGTCTCTATGCAGTATCCATGGGCTTTGATATTGAGGTTGAATCGGCCGAGGCGGTCGCCACCAAGCGAATCTGCGCCAGATTGAAGGACAATGGCCTGAGGATTGTACTTATCGATGACAGCGCCCGTGACTGTCTTGAAAAGCCACTTGTACTGATCGTCGTCAATACCGTCATCAATAGGCAAATTTAGGCTGTGCCCTTTGCCGCGATTCGCAGGATCCGTTGGGCCCAATTCATTGATATTACCGGTGCCCGGGAAAAAGGGATATCCGTGCCGGTCGATTCCGTATTTGTGATATGATAGAGTGAAGACGCGATCTGTAGACTCGAACGCTTGTTCAACGCCATCACCGTGATGAACGTCGATGTCAATGTACAAAACGCGCTGGTGTTGGGTGAGCAGAAGCTGAATCGCAATGACAATATCATTGACATAACAGAAGCCTGACGCAAGGTTCTTTTTGGCGTGATGCAGGCCACCGGACCAGTTGATGGCAATGTCCGATTGCTTGTTGAGCAGATTCCAAGCTGCGCTCATAGAGGCACCGGTGTAGAGCGAGACGTAATTCCAAAGACCGTCAAACACGGGACAATCGTTCGACTCGCCGCCAAAGCCGTATGAGATGTACTGGGAATCTTCTGCCTGTGCATTCTGAGGAGTTATTTTGCTGAGATATGACAGATATTCCCGGTCGTGGAAGATGGCAAGCTCGTTGAAATTCGCTGGCCTGGGCTCGTAGAGATCCATGGTGTACTCGAGCCCGTATGACAGGACTAGCTGTTTCGTCAAGGTAAGCCGCCATGGTTTCATAGGATGCGAGCTGCCAAAGTGGTGGTATTCCACGTGCGGGTTGTAATGGAATGAGACATTCCAGCCTTTGGGACGCTCCAAGCCGTATTCTTCTGCTTCTCGGGCGATAATGTTCTGCTTTTCTGAATCTGTGAGTGCTTTGAAGCCTTGGTAATCTTCAACATAGTCGTCATCGGGCGATAGATATTCCTCGACAATGTTGTTGGCCATCCCGTTGGAGGGACCGTAGCCGGAGACTCGCATGTTGCGCTGCTGCTGCTGCAACGGATCGAACTTCAGATTCTGGGTATACTTTTCGGGATTCCTCAGCGGTGGTGGTGGTTTCTCGTAGGTCCGGCGATCGATGTTCTCCTGTGTAGTTAAGAGGGTGTCTATAAAAGAGTGCTTCCTGTGATCTTCGTGAGGTTTCGCCCAAGGGGAGAGTGTCTTTCGTTCAGGTTTCGACGGCCCTGAAAGAGTCGCTCTCTGTAGCGTTTTAGCGTTGGTCGCGTGATTTGCAGGCGATGTCGCCTCTTCGTACATACTAGAGATGCTAAAACAAGCGGCTTTGATCATATAGCATGGAAGGTAAACTTACTTTTAGATGAGATTCTAATGTTTCCTTAGCAGATCCCTTCCTGCGATGAATGACTCTGGCAACGCCTCTGATTTTTGAACTCGATCGGTTCGCCCGTAACCAGACTCCGCTTTCGAGCGATGTCCGAGAATATTCTTCGTTGAGGTTCTCCTTGTCGCTATCGATGCTGTCTTCCGTTTCGTTTCCTCTTCAGTAGTGGACTCAGAAATCTCGTCGTCACCGTTAACCCTGCGGTTGATGACCCGAGCGACTCCACGAGTATGTTGATAACGTCGCTGCGGCTGGGACTGCGGTTTAGGAGCTTTTGCACGGTTGTCAGCCTCCCCAGATGAGCTTGTGTCAAGGTACTCCTGGTCGCTATCGACTCCTTGGTCTTCTGATGTACCCTCCTCAGATGGAACGAGTGCTTCCTTGGGGCGCTTCCTCTTCCGGTTGATGACTCTAGCGACTTCCCGAGTGTGCGGACTAGGTCGGTTGCGTTGCAGTGGTTGCGCTTGTTCTGCAACAGTGACGGGTTCCTCTACGCTATTGGCATCGTCATATCTCTCACTGCTGTCGATGAACTCTTCCTCTTCGTCCTCAGTACTGGAAATGAATGTTACTGTTGGCTTCGGTCTCTTGCGAACAATGACCTTGGCCACTCCTCGAGTGTGTGGGACTTGCCGCCGCGGCTTTGACGGTGTTGCACTAGTACTAGGATCTAACTCTACAACAGCTACGTGCAGAGAGTCCGTGCCGTTATCAGTATGAGCCTTTGGCTGGTCCTCGTCATGTGCGTCGGAGGCCCGATCGTGGTGGTGGATGTTACGATGTCCGGAATCTCGCCTGATTGGTAGGCAGCCTGCATTTTTGCCGATTTGTCGGCCCACGTGATCCTCGGCGGCTGAATCTGGAAACCTTGGAACGCTAAACTAGATGCGCGTCAACTGGTGCTTTTGACGACCTGCATACCTTCAACATACATGCAATGTACTAATGCTACCAGGTGATCGAGTGTAGGTGGTTACATTTCGAAGCGTGCGTGCCCGAGAAGACCAAGGAAATAGGTCTTAAGCACGTGCGGCGTCATTGCCATCGTTTTCAACTTGCGCAGCGCGCCTTCACCGCAAAGCATTCGTCGACTACAACCTAGCGCCATCACTTTCATCGTTGTTGCAGGCATATTCATTGCTGTAAACCACCACTAGTCCACCAAGTACATCTTTTTGGTCGTCTGTCGTCGCACCTACCCGGTGAGCCGTGCAACGTCACTCGCGTTGGCAGCCATGGCGATCGCAGAGGACGCAGCCACGGTTCTGGAACAGTTTATACATGATGGTAATCCTGCCACTCAATGTTCTAATTGTGACGCAGACTGACAATCAACAGTGGCCAACCTCCCCGCAGAAATTACTCATCTCTACGAGGAAGTGCAAGCCAAGGACGCGCAAATCCAGGAACTAAGATCTGCAATACAACAGCGCGACAACAGCCTGCAGAAATTCATCAAGCTAAATGGCAGCCTGGTCCAGAATCCAAAGGAAGACCCCTACTCCAAGGTGGTTTTGACCAACTACGAGAAGGCACAAATATTGCAAGAAGAGAAGATTGGCCTCGTCGAGAAAGCGGCTTCACTAGTATGTTCAACACGTGTCTTCACCCAACCATGGCTTATGTGGAAAACAGCTGGACCGTCATGTAAAGCGGCTCGACATCAAGTTGCGGGATCTGCAAAGTGATGGCTCCATCCCAAACGACCCTCAGCTGCCCTCGCTACTGAGAGAGTCGTCCGGTAACCTGGTTCCACCAACGTCCATGACAAACACAGGCGCTAATACGCCTCTTCTCCCAGTATCTGGTAACCATGGCGGTGGTGCCCCTAACCTCGCCCAGGCAGCAGCTCTTGCACGAATCACGAATGCGACTAGCGTGAACCTCAACTCCAGGATGAATCCTTCGTTGCAGAATATGCAGACGCAGGCGCTGTTGAACCAGCAAAGACTCACAAATGCTCAGAGTGCAATACAGTCCAACGCACGACAAGAAAGAGAATCATCTGCAGGAAGCGATAGCAAACGCCGCCGACCCACAGGGAGCATCGGGCCTCTGCCAACAGCCCCGTCCAACCTGGGAAGGCAGACTTCCGTGGGGCCAGGTACCCCGAAACCATCAACTCCGGGTTCTCGTGCCGGTAGTGTCGGCCCCAGGCCACCCAAGCACGCTTTGACGGTCAAGAAAGCGAAGCTACAGCAGCCATTGCGTAAAACCGCTCTTACAGCCAAGTCTAGCCACCCCAAGAAGCGACGAAAGGGCGGCTCAAGAGCTTCGCCTTCGACGACAGCAGATGATGAGAGTGTAGCTAGTGAGGCTGGCACCGAAGACGAGGATATGTCGGGAGTGGGAGGTGGTGATGCAGACGAGGACGAGTCGGACGACACCAAGTACTGCACTTGCCAACGCGTCAGCTTTGGCGACATGGTGGCTTGTGACAATGATAACTGCCAGTACCAATGGTTCCACTGGGAGTGTGTGGGCATCAAGGAGGAGCCTCTTGGTGATTGGCTGTGCCCTGATTGTCGGAAGCAGCCTCCATCTAAGATTAAGCGGGCGCGGTAGACGGAGATGTAGGGGTTAGAAATATTGATGGAGGGGGGAGAATATGTTTTGACCATATCTGTAATTGATAGGCGTTTGCATGCCCGTGGGGTGCCTACGATTTTGCCCATGCTTTGCGGGAAAGGCGTTGAATAGGATACAGGAACAGTTTGTAGACAGCAGGCCCCAGCGACGTCTGGTCACAAACACGCCGTCGCAGGTTATTAGCCATGAGGGATTGACAGTACAATATTGTCCTCTGTCTGTTCCAATATGAACTGGTCTGACAGATTTGACGAATCGAAATGTTCAGTTTGCCATAGTAGTCCTGTGTGCGAATGGCCAGTTGACATGATAATGCTTTGATGGAAGATCGAGATTGCCCGGTTATGCTCGAAATGAAGATTGTCTCCACTGTGCCCGCAAGGATCGCCCTCGGCCGTCGTTCACGGCGTCGTCAGAGTCTCGACCGTGCCAGGGCGCGTCCCAGCGACCGGGGTGTCTTTGCCGTCGCCGTTGCCAATTTCATGGTTGCATCCATGGGTGCGACGACCTCATGCTGTGGCGCCGCCGCCACTGCTCCTCCCAGGACACGTACACCGCAATGGCACCACGGCGCAACAGCAACCCACGCCTTGTGCATACTCGCCAGGGGACGCGCAGCCCGCCAGCCGCGCACTTGTCCCGCAGTTCCCCAGGGCGGGCCACAGTGCGAGTGCTGGCGGCCTGCGGTTGCGCGGACAGGGCCCGTCTCATTCGCTGCCCGGCCGAGTTAGCGCTGCAGCGCGCCCACGCTCTCCAGGCCAAGCTCCTGCGAAAGGGGCATCACCGAGTCTGGCGGGAGCAGCCTCAAAAGCCTCCTAGTCCCGGTGATCCGTGATCCGGCCTCTGTCCACACCACCCCCAGCCGCGCCCTCCCTCGCTGCTGCACTGCGGGCTCTTTCGATAGACGCTGACCAGTGCGCCGCCCACGCTCCCTTTGCATTGTCCCGCCGCGCCCACGCTCTTTGTTGCTGTCGCTCCTTCACCGCTGCACCGCTGCACCGCTGCACCCGCACCGCCCCCAGGCCACGCCCCCGCCATCGACGTCTGCTGGCGTCTTTTTTTCCCACTCTGGCGCAGCTGCAATCGACGGACCTGCCTGCCTGCCTGCCTGCCTGCCTGTCAACCCAACCCAGCCCAGCCCAGCCCACCTTATCACCTAATTCCGAGACGCAAGACGACACTAGCATCACCACCGCGGCCCGCCTGGTGAAACGCAACGAGCCACCCCCCCAAACGACACCATGAACACGCGCAATGGCACGCTGTCGCCCATCTCCACGGCCAGCCAGGAATGGTCCCCCATCACCCGCTACCAGAACATCGCCGGCGACAACCCCTACTCGCCCACCATCCCGCCCAACACCTACGGCCCAAGCAACCCCGATGGCGGCATGCTCAATGGGATGCGCCCCGCAGGCAACGGCAACCCCTCGCCCCCGAGTTCTGTGGGACGGTCGAGCGACGGCACAAATCTCTACGCCGCAAGTGTCAGCGACGCCGGCATGAACAGCCGGAAAATGCAGGCTCTCGAGGAGACCATGTCGGAGCACTTCAAGGTCCTCAAGGCCTACCTGGGCCCCTACCTCAACGACGAGAAGGGCAACCCTCGGCCAAGCAGGGCCAAGGATAAGCTAACGAGACTGTCAGCCGTCCAGTTCCAGGAGCTCAGCACTGACGTATACGACGAGTCCATACGGAGGGAGGAAGATCGCAAGCGGGGAGGGCCAGGGGCGCCGGGAAACCAGACACCCACCTTCTTGTTACCGAAGAACAATTTCCACCCAAAGCGCAACCAAGCCAGACAGAAGCTATCGACGCTGCCCCTCGAGCGCTTCCGACAACTTGCTACCGACGTCTTCTACGAACTTGAGAGGAGGTTCCCTCGTTTCACGGGAGGAGACATGCCGCGCCCATCAAGCCCCAATGGCAGTATCGCAAGTCGCATAAGCAACAGAGGACCCCCTAGTCGGACCGGTACCCCTAATAGCATGGGAGGTCGCCCCGGTGGACCACCTGGGCCCGGTTATCGAGGTCCTCCGCCTCCGGGCGGACCTCCAGGCCCACTAGGCCAGTTGCGACCGGGATCCTCCAACGATGGTAACTCATTCGGAAGACCGCTACCAAAGACATTTCAGTCAAATACTATTGTACCGAACAAGGGCACGCTCGTGGAGGACGATGATGACAGCGGGCCTGACGAAGAAGATGCGTTTAACCTCGAAGGCGCTGCTGCAAGACGGCAGACAAACAAGAGCATGAAAAGTATGAGCATGGCACAGGATAGAGCAGTGGCAGATCTGCAAAGTCAAGTATCGGAACTACAGGGCAAGGTCACCGCTTTGGAGGGCACACTACGGGAAAAAGACGATGAGCTTCAACGCTTGCAGAGCGCCGATAGAACGCGCGATGGCAACACTGCTTCCGAACGTGCCGAATGGGACGAACTGAGATTGTCGCTCGAAGAGAAGGTTGAAAAGGCTGAGACGCTCAACTCGTCGCTACGTTCAGAGATAGACAAACTACGCAGCGAGAACGAAGGCGTAGAGCGAAGTCTACGTGCACAGATTGCTGAACTCGAGTCAAGACCCCCGCAGCAAGCCATTGGCAACAATGGGGGTGACTGGCAACGAAGATGCGAGGAGCTTGAGCAAGATCTCAGCGAGCAACAACAGGTCACCGAAGAAGTCCGAAGAGATGCAGCTGTCTTCCTCCAGGAAATGCGGGAACTGTCATCGAAGAGCGATGCCGCCGTGGAAAAAGAGGAACGCATGGCTGGCCAACTGTCTGCGCTTGAGGCTGAGCTCAAAGACTGGAAGTCTCGATATGCGACTCAGAAGACGCAGTTACGAAACCTCAAAGCTTCCTCGATTGGCTTGTCTTCACTGGCGTTATCAGATATGATTCCTTACACCCGCGACCCTGCGCTCAGTTCCCCTGACGGTCTTGTCAAGGATGTACACGTCACGAAATTCCAGCTAAGCATTGACGAATTGCTCCAAGCTGCACGAAAGAGCAACGCTGAGCAGACAATGGAGAATATGCGACATGTAGTGAAATGCGTCCGGGCCATCACAGGAGACATCGACAGCACTTCTCTATCGCAAATGCAGTCACCAAGTAGCAGTATCAGCGGCAGCATCCCAATCAGCCCAGAGAAGCAACAAGCAAAGCTCAAGTCGCGTGTTAGCGCCACCGCGAACAATCTCATTACAGCTACGAAGAACCATACTTCCTCGGGTGGTTTGTTACCAGTCAGCCTCCTCGACGCTGCTGCCAGCCACCTTTCTACGGCTATTGTCGAGCTTGTCAAGTTTGTCAAAGTGCGACCAACGACTTCTGAGGAGCTTGAACAGGATGAAGAGGAGAATGACCGGCCGATGCCGCTGAAACCGTCTGTCTATAACGGTTATAGCGCGTCCCCACCCAACGCCAATGGCAACGCGAACGGCGGCAAGCCATTCGGGCATCATCGCGGTCGCAGCAGCAAAGGAGGTAGCAGTGATTCTACTCGTTACAGCAATTACAGCTCCCCATACAGCGGCTATGACCGTCAAAGTGTAGGCTTAAATGGAATGGGAGGCCAGCCAGACAGCGGCATGTTGGAGTTCAAGGTACATTCTTGGACCGCTGTATTTGATCATTGAAGTCTAACAACTAGCAGAACTATCTTGAAGACCAGACAGCATTACTTGTGCAGAGTATACAGCCACTTGTCAATCTCATTCGCTCCAACCCCGTCTCATCACCAGCAGAAGAGCAACAGATTTACGACTACATCCAAGACATTTCTCAAGCCGTAGAGGATACAGCCAACAAGACATACGATGCCGTGAACCAGCTTTCCAACCCGGCCTTGAAGAAACACGCGATCCCCGTCGTCGAGGTTCTAGATGACTGCAGACAGAACATGCTGTCTGTGGATTTGCGAGGCGGAGGACGAGACAAGATTCCACCACTTGCTTTCAAGACGGCCCGTGCACTCAAGGTATGCTTACACAAAGCAATGCTTGGATCGAGCTTTGCGAGAGAAACTAACATGGATTTCAGGAACTTGTACTTCGTGTTGACCGCATTGAATCTGGCGAACTTACGGCTGATCAGACACTCAAGACTGAGCTGTGAGGCACCTTTGTTTTGTTGAGGTGATTGAATATTCTGTTTGGTGTACAAGAAATGAGGGCTTTTACATGAACGCAGCCGCTACTACATATTACCTTTTTACTTAACGACTTCACTTTTATGTGCAACCTCTATCAACGGTCCGTCGTTTTTGAGCGGGCTGGTGCGGAAGTACCAATCATCACACTCGAGCTTTTGGGATTGCTGGTTTGGGATGCTTTGGACAAGGAGACGTGCGATGCGATCTCGGATGCTCAATGTTGAGGATGGGGATGAACGCCATGGGCAAACGCAAACGCAAAATTTGCAATGAATGGGTCACAAGAGTAGAATATCGGGTATGGTTCTATTATATAATGTCTTTTTGGAGCGTGGCGTCTAGGCTTTTGTACGCCTTTTCCTTGAACGTGGAAAATTGAATCGAGGGACTAAAGATACCATGGCTACCTACGCTCACGTACACTCATGAAACCCGGGAATCCTAGGCAGCATCACTGTCTCCTCAGTCCGTTAAAGTATTATCAAGCACTACTGTAAACTACTTGTAGACTTCTTGATCTGTTATAAGCTAGCTCTGTAGCTTAAGAAAAGATACGATGTGTATCAAATATAGTATTCCTCAGCAGACTAGATTGCACGCAAGTAGCTGACGGGTATCCGGGTATCTCGACTATACGAGAGCTACCTATGTAACTTTGGTCAGGCGACCGCAAGCATCTGATATGATTGGCACCATTGGCAACAGGCAATAAATCAAGGTACAGATTGAATCTCAACGTAATAAGTCTACTACTAGATAAAGGGGAGTATGTAGGTAGCCAAGGAGTCACACTCTTCGTGGATTTCCTCCGAAGAGCGAGGAAGTGTGAACTATGAAGGACCTTTGATTTTGTTCTGGCAACGATGAGCACGAACCGGAGTGCAGCCGCATACACCGAATCGACGCAAGACGCGACGACGTGGGATGCTCCCCTAGAGGACTTGTATGAGTGTCAGAGACGCAAGTGGCTGGTGTGCGGGTTGCAGGCATATAGACATGAGAGAGGGAGATGGTTATATCCTTGTGGCGTCTGGCTTCTTGTATTGAAGAGCGCGCGCCTGCCTGGATACAGAGCATAGCATGTTCATGTGGTGTCGAGGTTGCGGAAGAGCTCTGGCGCGAAAAGTTGGGATGAATACATGCCAAGACAACTCCACGCTAGGCTCCACCTCCAGCAGCCCAGCTTGGGAAATCGCGAGCTTCACCTGCCTCGCCTCGACCCCAACAGCCATTGACCCGCTCCCAGCTGTCCCGCATACAAGACCCGCATACTCGTTGTCGCCCACCCCGGACCGACCGCCAGTATGACGAAGAAGCGCAAGAGATACCCAGACCTGAACCAGAAGCTCGAGCGGCCATGGTGCTACTACTGCGAGCGCGACTTTGACGATCTCAAGATTCTCATTTCCCACCAAAAGGCCAAACATTTCAAGTGCGACCGCTGCGGGAGGCGGCTGAATACTGCTGGAGGTATGCAGCTCACACTCTGCGTCGCCGCGGGCATGCGCTGTGGCTCTTGAATACACGTATTAACAACACACGCCAGGTCTTTCGGTGCACATGAACCAAGTCCACAAGGAGAACCTCACCCACGTCGAAAATGCGAACCCCGGCCGACAAGGTCTTGAAATCGAAATCTTCGGCATGGAAGGCGTACCCGCCGAGATCATTGACCAGCACAACCAACAAGTCACCCAAGCACATTTCGCAGAAGAGCAGGAGCGCGCGCGGGTAACGGGTAACCCCGTGCGTGGCCTGTATAGCAATGGACAAGCGCCCCCGACCAAGAGTACCAGGGTTGTCGAGACTCTGGACGAGATTGAGGAGAGGGCGAACCAGTTTCGGGAGGACAGGAAGAATGGCGTTCCTCTGCCGGTTCCAGCAGAGGTTGTGCCAGTTCCTGTACGTGCTGTTGCGTGCTGACTAAACACTTGATAAAGCGGAGCTAACAGAGCGATAGATACAAGAAGAAGTCATACCACCTTTCGCAGGGGCACCTGTGGGCATGCCGGCTGGATTCCCTGGACAAGCACCTCTATACCCTCCACAAGGCATTCCACAGCCCTTCTCACCAAATGGCGCGATGCCAGCTCGACCAGGCAGCATACCCGGCCAGCCAGGTGTGCTGCCGCCTCGTCCTGGCTTTGGCGCGCCTCCACCTGGCGCGTACCCACCAAACGGTTCCGACCCCAATGCGATATCAGCTTCTCTCGATGACTTGATCGGCGAGGTCACAAAGGAAGGTGCAGCGGAGAAGAAGGAGGACAAGAAGAGCAAGAAGGACAAGAACATGAAACTCATCTTCTTCGACGAGCATACGAGTCCAGAGGAGAAGATGGCTGCGTTACCGCGGTTTGCCGACTTTATGCGCACGTAATGGAGCGAGGCAGTCGGCGATGATCCGAATTGTCAAAACTGCGCTGTGCATATGGCGACAGTGAATCACGCTTGATCTGAGGACTGAGCATCGTGGGCCCCGCACGCACGCACCTGCTATGACGCTTGTGCGAAATCAGCGCGGTTTTGACCGGGCGATTGTGTTCAAGTCTTACTTGAAGAGCTGGGATGCAGGCGGGCTGTCCTTTGCTCCCAATAGTACTACATATCTAAGAGCGAATGTAACGTGATGACCAAGATGAAATCAGACGCGTCCATATGACATTCGAACACCCATGTTGCATTCTATCAAGATACGTAGCAATGCCAGTAGGTGTCTACAGTATGTCCTTCATATCAAAGAACCCCGTACTGTGATGTAAAACCATCCCGCAAAGTCAACATTTGGTATATCCTCAACCCCCTCCTCTCTCTCAAAGTCCATTATCCATGGTTCCTCAGAACCCACCCAACTCCTCCCCTTCCTCCTCCTCATCCTCATCATACTCCTCACTCTGCTGATCCTCATCCCCAGCCTCACTGCTACTACTACTCTCACTCGCCTCACTGGCCCTCGCCCACTCCGAACTCTCCGTAAACAACGAATCGCCCAGATCCAAGGCCCTACTGCGCTCAGTGCCCATCCTGCCTTGTTCCTCGAGGGTAGTTGAAGAAGAATCTTCAATTTCAGGCATGGGATCGATTTCTGTCAACTGGGCTTTTTCACGCATGTGCATTGCCAACGAGGCATCATACTCTGCATTTGCGAAGCCGACTGATTTGGCCGTTGTGGGGCGTTCCTGCTCCTGCTGCTCGTGTTGATGTGAAGGGAATAACGTGCGTTGTTTTGGTTCAATGACATCGCCACTCCAGGGTTTACATTGTTTGACTAATGTGCCGCAGCGGAGACATGTCCATCCTTCTCCTTCTTCGTTGGCGATGCGTTGCGCGATACATGCAAAGCAGTATATACAGCCACACTCGAGTGTTTCATACGGATTTGTTATATCTGTTGCTGCGCTGCCTACTACGCCGCCGCCGCCGCTGGCAGCT
Source organism: Plenodomus tracheiphilus IPT5 (assembly GCA_010093695.1). NCBI lineage: Eukaryota > Fungi > Ascomycota > Dothideomycetes > Pleosporales > Leptosphaeriaceae > Plenodomus > Plenodomus tracheiphilus. Next base: position 269,574 of record MU006317.1, read on the forward strand.
GAGCTGGCGAGGATGTCTGCTTCGGTGTTTGAAATGGGGTTTGCGTCGCGGTAGCAGATTGCGCAGGTGCGTTCGGGGAGGAAACCGAGTTCACCTGCGGTTTTGGCGTCGTCGTTGTTATCCGTGTCGAGCGATTTATGGGAGCGACCGAGTAAGGAGAGGAATGCGGAGCGGAGTTTTCGCCATGAGCGGGCGAGGATGCGACGCCAGCGCGATATGCCGACGAGTGGCAGGAGGAAGAGGAGGAATTCTGTAAAAGCGTGCCAGACGAGTTGGCGGTTGAGGTATTCAAAGGATACTTCGCGCGAGGTGGAGTGGGATGTTGGTGTGAGACGGAGGCGTAACAGACGGTCTGTGATTGTTCTGTAGCGCCCGTTTACGAGGAAGACGAGGAAGCTGGTTAGACTGGCAATGTCGTGTGCGGAGCCGGCTAGTTCGCTTAGTCGGGATAGGAGTTTGAGTTGTGGGCTTTCGGGGCGTGTGTAGTCTTCACTGCTCGAGAGGAGGTATTCTTCCCATTTTGTCCAGGCGTAGCGGCCGCCGACTGTTATTGCGCCGTAGGCGATCTTCTGCCATGGTTTTGGGGGAGGGCGGTTGGGAGCAGAGCTGCGCGCATCGGTGTAGCGGAGCCCCTGGAGATGGGCGCCGTAACTTGCGTTTTGGTCCCAGATGCTGAGTTTGAAGAGGACCAGGCGCAGAGCGAGGAGTATCTCGGCGCCATATGAGTCGGTGATGTGTGTGCCGAAGTATTTCAAGCCCTCGCCGACTTGCTCTTTGAGCAGCGATAGCAGCTCTTCGTCTAGCAATTCGGCGTCGACTTGGCCCACGCGAAACTCGGGACGCGTGCCACTGCGCCCTTTGATCGCGTCCCATGCGCTTAGTCCTGTGGAGGATAGACGGCCGAAGGGGAAGGGGAGGCGCGAAAGTGCGCGCGCGGAGGATTGCTGGGCGGCATCATGTTGGGATCGTTGGCTGGCGGCGCGTTGGGCGCGGCGGGCTGCTATGCGTTGTTGAGCGGCGGCGAAGTCGGCAGAGGGCATTTGGGATCATTGGGGGCCGGCGAGGATGTGCGGGGAGGTGGTGTGGAGATATAGGGCGCGCTCGGGAGGGGAGGAGTCGGGATTGTGGGAGTGGTGGATGGAGTGTAGGGAACGTGATAGCGTGATGTTGGGGTGAGCGACGTGGACCGAGGTTCAGCAGTCGGGACGTGATGGGACTGAGATGGCCGCAGTAGGTACTTAAACATTGCCTCTTCACGTGCATAGTTGGAGTCTTTGCAATTGTCCATATTGCTGCATGTTGTGTTCATGTGTTGTGTAGTATCACTCTAGTTGTAGGTACAGCAGATGGTAGGCCCCATGCTGTACTGTCTGGCAGCCGGCAGCCCTACGGCGGACGTTATGCAGGGGTCGGAGGTCGGGGTGTGACGTGTGGGGGGAACTTTTGGTTGCCGCGCTTCACCAGACAAGCACTGTTTGACGTTTCGCAAGCAAACACACAAGACCCTCGACTTGGCCTGGGTGAGCAGGTTCCTCTCCACCCTCACCGTCGTCGGCTCGTGCTGTTCAATGGACCTGCCATCTTCTCCACGCCAAAAATCTGCTCCACACCCCACCATAGCATTTTGAAACAAGACACACCATAAACACCACCAACGCACCATGGAGTTTGGTGCCATAGAGGTGGCTGGCGAGGCCAATCCACTGACCGAAGGCATCCTCTTCCATGTCCTGCGCTCTGCTTCTTCGGCAGATCCAACCCAAGTGCAGACTGGCACCAAGCAGCTCCAGACATGGGAGAAGGCGCAGGGCTTCTACCCTCTGCTGCAGGCGCGTACAGCTACGACTCTAGAATTGCCCACACACTAATATAGCATAGACTGTCTTCATTGACAAGTCCCTCCCCTTCGAAGTCCGCTACCTCGCCGTCATCCAGCTCAAGAATGGCATAGACAAATACTGGCGGAAGACAGCTACCAAGTACGTGATCCAATACACTCACAACATCATGGATCTGACATAGGACAGTGCCGTGAGCAAAGAGGACAAGGCCACGATACGGGCGCGCTTGTTGGAGAGCGCAGTCAACGAGGCGGACCATCGCCTCGCCCTGCAGAATGCGCTCGTGGTCGCTAAAATTGTCCGCTTCGAGTTCCCAGGCGATTGGTGAGTCGACAAACCTATGGACACTACACAGCTGACTCTCTCAGGCCCGACCTCTTCCAAGAACTACTTCAGATCCTCCGCGCATCGACCGACCCAACCGCCTTCCGATTACAACTACCTCGAGCCCTCCTTGTGCTACTATACATTGTCAAAGAGCTGTCAACTGGGCGCCTCCAACGTACCCGCCAAAGCTTGCAGAGTGTCGCGCCTGAGATATTCAATGTCCTGGGCACTATTTACGTGAACAAAGTGCAGAGCTGGCAGTCATTCTTCCGTGACGGCGGAGACGATGAAGGTGGTGCACTTGAAAGCATTGAGAATAGCTTGCTCGCTATCAAGGTCATCAGACGCCTCGTCATCACTGGATATGAGTTTCCCGCTCGGGAGAAGGATGTCCAGGAGTTCTGGATGCTGACGCGCACCCACTTTGGGGAGTTCCTGCAATACGTCACAGCACAAGACTCCCCCTTAGCGGAGCCAATACAAAAGACTATCGGCAAGCACCTGATGCAGCTCTCCAAGCTTCACATGAACATGGCCGCCACTCATCCCGCCGCTTTCGTCCTTCTACCTCAATCCTTAGACCTCACACGCGATTACTGGAGTCTCATCTCACAAGTTGGAGAAACATGGGGCTCCAAGTCGATAGACAGCGCAAAGATTGGCACAGATGGTGACGCTGAAGACGATGCACCAATTCTTGAACGACTCGCTCTCAAAGGTCTCCTTCTCATACGCGCTTGCGTGAAGATGGTCTTCTACCCAGCCCAGTCCTTCAAATACAAGCAGCAGCAAGAAAAGGACGAGAAGAGTCGAGCAACACAAATGGTCAAATCAGACTTACTCACTGACGATTTGGTTCGCGAAATGATTTCATCACTAGTGACTCGGTTCTTCGTCTTTCGTCCTAGCGACCTTCGCATGTGGGAAGAGGAGCCCGACGAGTGGGAGAAGATGGAAGAGGGAGGCGAAGACTGGGAATTCGCGATCCGACCTTGCGCCGAGAAGCTCTTCTTAGACCTTGCGAAGAATTTCAAACAGTTGATAGTTCAGCCATTGCTTCAAGTTTTCTACACTGTCGCGAGTGAGTACTCACACAGAGATCTAGCTATAGTTGCTGACAAGCTGTAGCTCCTGAAAACGAGGACATTCTTTTCAAAGATTCAGTCTACACAGCCATAGGTCTTGCTGCCGATATTCTCCATGATCAAGTCGACTTTGACTCCTTCATCGAGAATACTTTGGTCGCCGAAGTCGCGAAACAAAAGCCAGGCTACAACATCATACGGCGTCGTATTGCGATCATAATCTCGCAGTGGATATCGATCAGAATTGCAAAAGAGAAGAAGCCCATTGTCTACCAAATATATCAACATCTCCTAGATCCTAGTGATCCCTTGAACGACCAGGTTGTCCGCGTAACAGCCGGGAGGAAGTTCAAAGATGTAGCAGACGAATGGGAGTTTCACGCCGACAACTTCCTGCCATTCGCGCCCGTTATGCTGGACAGGCTGATGGCCTTGGTGCAAGAAGTTGAACTGCCAGAAACCAAGATGGCACTACTGAACACGATTAGTATTATTGTTGAGCGACTGGAACATCACGTAGGTCATCAGACCCATCTACCGTGTTTCTATACTGACGATGGTAGATCACGCCTTACGCAAATAGTATTGTCTCCCTCCTGCCTCCGCTCTGGGAACAGTCTGGCGAGGAGCATCTAATGAAGCAAGCGATTCTAACCATACTCGCCCGTCTAACCAACGCCATGAAGGCCGACTCGCGCACATTCCACGTCTCTTTCTTGCCTATCATTCAGAGCGCAATTGAGCCAGGCTCAGAGACACAAGTTTACCTTCTTGAAGACGCGTTAGATCTTTGGGCTTCTATCATCGCGCAGACACCATCAGCACCCGAGCCAACACCACCTGAGTTGTTAAATCTATTACAGTATCTCCTTCCGTTGTTCACCATGGACAATGAAACCCTCCGAAAAGCCATCGAAATTACCGAAGCATACCTCCTCCTTGCGCCCGCCGCTGTCCTCGCCGACGATTTTCGCCCTGCTGTCCTGCAGGCTCTCGCCGAGCTACAAGGTACCTTGAAACCAGAGGCAAATGGAATCATGACCCATCTTGTCCAATGCATCATCCGGGGCGCAGAAGGTGTCGGCGGAGAACAAGCAATCAAAGTCCTAACCAGTGATCTCATCTCCACCGGCTTTCTTGCCAAGGTCCTTGAAGGCCTCCATGGCGCATGGACACACCACCAATCCCATGGTCCGTACCGTGAACTACCTTCTCGCGCCGTGGATGGGGTAGTAGAGACAGACTATTTCACTGTACTTGCGCGCATCGGTCTCGCGTCACCAAACACTCTGCTTGAAGCGCTATCGTCGGTAGGCAACGAGGGCTTAGAGAAGACGCTAAATTGGCTGCTAGAAGAATGGTTCAGCCACATCGAAAACATTGGTGATGCACCCAACAAGAAACTCATGACGCTTGTGTTGACGCGCTTCTTGGAATCAGGACAAGAGTGGATGTTAGGACGGTTGCAGAACTTATTTGTTACTTGGACGGATGTCCTCGGGGAATTGCTGGATGGCATGGATGACAGGAGTCAGGAGTATGTCGCTCCTTGTTCTTCCCAACATTTGAAATCATCGAGAAAGGAAAGCTGACACACATACTAGTTCACTCTACTGGCCCCCGGAGCCCTACCACCCCACTGAACCTCAAGCCCCAGAAGATATTCGCAAGCGCGAACTCATCTACACCGATCCGGTTCACCGCATCAATCTCGTGGCGTTTGTGAGGGAACACATTCAGGGTGTTATGCAGGCTGTGGGTGGAGAACAGGTATTTCAGGAGGAGTGGTTGACGAGGGTGGACAAGGATGTTTTGAAGGGGTTTGGGGATTTGGGAATCATGTAGGCTGGAGATGGGGATGTGGGATGGGGATAGGCGAAGGACAGGGAAAGCAAAGTGGGGCTGAGTGAGATGGTGAAAAGAGGAGAAGGCTAGCAATATACACTTCGTTGTTTCGTGGGGTTAGATCATAAATCACGAGGCTTTTCACAGAGTAATATACTTGGAAGTGGAGGAGGGTAGTACGAATTCACAGTGTGCATTGAGAGACATCTATTTCAACCCACCTTACAGAATGAGAAGCTTGACACGTAGGGAGCCAATCAAGGTACTATTAGGTTGGGACTACGCTCTGATAATGCATTATGGTGAATGCAAGGTATTTCTAACACGTGTGCTGGTATAAGAGGTTGTGGTAGATGATGGATATTAATGGGACAGATAATCCCAGTCAGACTACGACTATCTGCTCTCTCAACAATGCGTATATGCACCTGAAAGACTGGTTCGTTTTATGGTAAAATATGTGAATTTGTCGTGTGTTTCCGCCAATTACCTAGGCTCTCTGTGGATGATCGCATTGGTCTAAAGCTTTAAATGATCTCTGGGACTGTGCGTTGATATAGAACGAATTTTATTGTTTTCGTATTGAATAGTCAGAGATTATCGTATTGAATGGATATATGCAACGTCGCGGTTGGGTGAACTATTGCTCAAGTCAGCAAATCTGTGGCAAGCTTGAGCCGACAGTAAAGCAACATAAAGAATCGCAAACTTCCATCAGACGAAAGAATACATACTCTCGCTTTTAGAAATGGTCACTTGGTTGCTCATCGTCGAATTTCCCCCCAAGCCGCAAACATCACAACATGTATACTACTTGAGAAACTTACTGATAAGTCCCTTTCCACCCTTCACCAGATTCATAACCTCTCTCTTGAGATCCTCCGTCCCATTCCCACCCTGTTTACCCGGCTCCATGAAAGATCCCCCACCGCCTCCAGCCCCACCACAGTGCCCTTGTCCGCCGCAAACACCACCCGGGCAGCCCTGAATGAAGTGTTCAACCTGCTCACAACATCTTCCGCACTCTCCATTGCCCATGAATGGTCCGCCTCCCCCCATCCCACACGCATGACTCTCGCTTTTCGGCCTTCCCATCCCGTTTTCGCGTCTGTTGCATGGAATACGCCCCATACTTCGGGACCTGAGGGGCCATTGACTAGCACAAAGTTGCCGTGGCCAGGTCCATAAGGCGGCGAGTCGTCGCGCGAGGCTTGTAACAACGGTTTGTTACTCTTGGCCCAGGACGTTGGTTCCAGCGGGTGCCCACCCGTGTAATATAGAATATTCATCTTGTACTCGTGCGTCCAGCTGCCGGCACAACTATACACAATGCCACTCCACCTCCCATCCGGGCTGCACAAAAACTGCGGTCCCTCATTGATTCCACTCGTACCGCTGTACTCAAACTGCAAGTCTGGCGTACTGATCCGTATAGGTCTCCCCTTGCACTCCGTCGGACTCGTCATCTCAATGATGAAGATCTCCTGCCGACTCTCATTGGCATGCGTACCCATAGCCCACCCCGAGTAAATGAAAAACTGCGAACTATACAGCGCCACAACCGTTCCATCAATCGCCCACTGATCATCCGGCAACCCACCCACTCGTCCATGGAACCTCCACTTGCCCGCTTCGAGCGGATTCTCCTCCGCCGACGGACCCTCAAGGACATACATTCTGTGACTCCGATTCCCAATCTTGGGATCGTCGGCGGCGAAATAAACCCACCATTTTCCATTGATGGCGTGGAGCTCGGGGGCCCAGAGGTCGGCGCTGTAGGGTTGGTCGGGTGGAGGCCGCCATACAACTTCTTTTTTGCAGCGCTTTTCGAAATCGAAGAGTGAGTCGGCGGACCAGATTTCAATGTGCCCGCCGCAGGTGAAGGTCATGTAGTATGTACCTTTGTCCCAGAGGACGTAGGGGTCTGCACAGGAGGAGGATGTGATTGTGAGGATGGAGTCGTTGTAGGCGGGGCCTTGGGAGGGCCAGTTTGGTTGGAGGGTTTGTGCCATTTTGTTTTTGGTCCTGCTCTTGATTGTGGTTTGATGTTTGATTTGACTTTACATGTGCTCTTCTGGAATCTGGCCGGGGAGGACGTCGTGTCTCAATGGTAAGCAGTTGATTGTGAGGTGTATTTGAAACAAGGAGTCCATACACCTTCCCCACAGAAACCTGCAACGGAGCATGTGGCCACAGCCACACTCGCGCGTCGCGCTACCTGCCAACCGTCTGTCAAAATCATGCTTGAAACGGCTAGAGCGTGCATAGAGTGGGAGGCGCGGGCGTTTATACTTGATGCGAATGGTCACGAGGACGGGTGAGCGGGTCTGGTCTGCCCAAGTCAGTGCCCTCGCGTCACCCCGCGATCGGTCGAAGTGAAGGGAAATCAGTTCCTGGAACAATACAATCGAGTCTGCGGATGGACAGTACTCCTGATGAGTATGTTTGAGGAATACAGTCTAAATCTTGATACTAGGTTGTTTGTCTGGGGAGTGCATGATGGCTACATGTGCATGAGCCGAGGTGACGACTTTGAGTGGCTGAAGTGTGGGGAAGGACGTTACCCCTGCGTCATCACCACAGAAGTACGCGTCGTGCTTATGCAAAACTGTAGAACAACAAGTCAATTGCGAGTTCATTGTTACATCTTACAAGAGAGTTAGTAGCTAAGAATGCCGAAAGATTGTCTTTTGGGATTGACAGAAACGAGTGCTTGGACATTGAGGACACACTAACTAGCGATCTTAGTCGCAGAGTAAAGCCAAAGACCTGGACTAGTGTATGCATCAATGATCAGGCTGACTGTGGAGCATCCTATGTTAGCAACGGCGGTAGGCCCATTGTGTCCTAGAGACGGCTTACTTGTCATGAGCATGTCAAGACCGAGATATTTGCCTGTTAAAATCTGGGCTATATTGTTCATATTTTCTTCATTTCTCATCACAACAAGGACAGATGGCCGAGCGGTTAAGGCGCTAGCTTCAGGTCTCCTACAAGAGTCTGCTAGTCACGAAAGTGGCGTGGGTTCGATTCCCACTCTGTTCAACATCCTTTTTTTGCTGTATGATCAGACAGAATGTCAACCAAGTAAAGCTGTGTGAGGTGCAGAATTTTTGCTTGCCCCTTCACAGCTGGTCTGTGCGGCAGCGGACGCGAGAGCGGGGCAAGCACGTTGCTCAGGGTCCACGCTTGGCAGAGAGCTTCAACCGTCAAGAGCACAGCAGCAGGCCGGACCTGCACGGCGACACATTGCCTCCTCCCACATGGTCGCAACGGCGTAACAACGAGAACACGGCTTGGACGGCTCGAACGGCTCGAGCCATGGCTTCTGTTTGTCGCAGTCCAGCCCATCTACATACGCCTCCAAGGCTGCGACCGCCTTCCTTTCGCGGCACGGCAAGCTTGGCCAGGATCTTGGACGCCTCATAGAGTCGCGGCTAATCTGCTCCTGCCCATGATAAGACTCTCTCGTGCGAGCATTGACTGCCCCGTTCTTCACCTCTCTCGTTCCTCGCCCAATGACTCGCACAGTACATTGATATCCGTCGCTCTACACGAGCGGCTTGCGCATGCTCTGGCGCGCCGCGTGGCATCGTCTTGGGCGAATTGACCATATCTACCTTCGCTGTATTGCAAGTTCGAAATCGCCAACGTCATGGTGTCGCGATGCTCCCCATCAAGGCGTTGCGCTTTGCTGTCTTTGCTCATTTCTAACCTCGCGCTAAGCGCTGGTGCTGTTGATGCACGAGCGCGACCCATAGCCGGTAAGGCTGTCCCTCAACCTTCACCATGACCATACTGACAACGTCCAAGATTCGTCCCCGCACATTCAAGCGGTTATTGATCAGACTGTCGGCATACAATCGCCAGTTGCTGACGCGTCAACCCCCTTCGTTCAAATTCCCCCGGCGCAAGTACTCGATTCGCTTCCACAGCATGCGTCGACCTCTACCACCGCCGACGCCAATGTCCTACATGATCTACACAATGCTCTCGCAGTCATGCAAGACCACTACTTCGCCCTCTGGCTTGGGAAGTGGACGACTGCTATCGATTGGACTGCCGCTGTTACGGGTACCTACGTCTCTGCGACTTTGTCATCACTATCCCGTTCAATCGACTATACCATGCCTGGGACATTCGACAAAGATAGAAAAGTGGATGTCGAAGCACTCATGATAGAGAATGACATCAATAAATACTTTACACAGAGCGTCAGCTATTACTTCGGAGAAGATCATTTCGCAATAAGAATGCAGGCTTTCGACGACATTCTCTGGGTCGTACTTGGCTGGCTGGAATCGACCCAATTCATTGAATCACATTCTGGCACACACTATACGGCAAATGCAATGCCTGGCACAGGCCGACCGGATGATTGGCACGCCAGCCAATTCATCCCAGCTTTCGCACACAGAGCCCGTGTCTTCTACGAACTTGCCGAGAAGGGCTGGGACTGGCGACTCTGCGGTGGGGGTATGACTTGGAACCCAAGACTCCTGCCGTACAAAAACGCCATTACGAACCAACTCTTCATATCTGCAAGCATTAGCATGTATCTCCACTTTCCTGGTGACGAGAACTGCTCACCATTCCTCTCACAGTACGATGCTGGCCGTCCACGCACGAAAGATTTGAATGACGAATGCGAAGAAGGAGCACGAGGACGTTACGACCCCATCTACTTGGCCAATGCAGTTAACGGCTACGAGTGGCTGAAAAACAGCGGAATGATGAACGATTTGGGACTCTACGTTGATGGCTTCCACATTCAGGGCTATCGCTGGAATCATAGTAAGACCACGTGCGATGAGAGGAACGAGATGGTATACACGTACAACCAAGGTGTTGTGTTGTCTGGTCTGAGGGGATTGTGGGAAGCGACCGGTAATGTCACGTACCTGGAAGACGGTCACGAGTTAATCCGCAATGTCATACGCGCCACGGGCTGGACTGATTCACCTTCTGCTGAGCAACATGTTCGAGAAAAGAGAACCAAAAACGACACTGCGAAAGAGAACGCTGCCCATCCATCAAACTGGAGCGGTCTCGGCCGTAATGGCATTCTTACAGAACTATGTGACCCATCCGGTCGCTGCAATCAAGATGGGCAGACTTTCAAGGGTGTCTTCTTCCACCACCTGACTGCTTTTTGCACGCCTTTGCCAGCGCGTGCCGTCAGACCGGGCAAGACACATGCCTCGACTCGCGAAACGGCTGTTTTACATCAAAGGAGTTGTAACGAATACCTCGGCTGGGTCGTTCACAACGCACAAGCAGCTATGCGAACACGTGACAGCAAAGGTCGATTCGGAGCGTGGTGGGGTGCACCAAATGACTTTCTGTTCAAGGCGAAGGAACAGGAGAAGCAGACGCGTTTAGCCGATGCGTCTGACGAATTTCTGCCACGAGGTGCGGTCGACTATCGCAACGAATTCGTCGATGACTATGTCCTGGATGGCCAAAACAGGTTCGAAGACTCGGCCGGTGCATACATAGCTAGCGGTGATGCTGGTGCGCATTTATCACAAGACTGGAATGGACGGGGGCGAGGAAGGACGGTGGAGACACAAGGTAGTGGGCTTGCAGTCGTGAGAGCGATGTTGGAGTTCCTGAAACGGAAGGAGAAGGGTGTCGATTTGTCGTTGTGAGTCTCCGTTATTTGGTTCCTTGTGCAGGACCGCGGAGGACTTCATGTCGAACAATGATATACCTCACTGAATCTTGGAGGAGTGTGCACACACAGAGAAGCTCAGATCGATCATTAACCCAGCCTAGATATTTCTCCGTGCCCGTCACCCTCTACACCTCTGAAGCATCTGGCAACGATGAGAAACGACCATGTACTTTTTGCTCCAAGTTCAGGATACCGACGTAGGACATAGCGGTATCCATAGTAGTCGTTTACGTCTCGTTAGCTTGCATGGTCCATCATTGGTTAACGAGGTAGCTGATGGCCACAGGTCATGGTACTTTTTGTGGCTGATTTTCCCTCGAGATCAGCGCATTGGATGAGTCTGATGATTAGTGGAAGCCTGCATGTCTTTATATTCTGGGACAGGAAATAGGTTCGCTGGTTGTGTAGTGGCTGCTGTGTGTAACTGTTATCAAAGGGGCACACCATAGTGCTATTGGATTGCATGATTAGTACATTCAAGTTTCTGAGCCAGATATCAAGTGCGTGACTTACTCCTTGGGCATGGTATATGTACCAAAGAGCAGCGAGGCTGAATATGTAGTGTAGTCAGATGTACGTCTTCATAGTCACCCGGTATCGAAACGAAGCCAACGCTTCCCTTTGGAGAATGGAATAATTACTAAAAAGGCTACCAGACACAAACAAAATGTACTGTGAAAATCGAAGCCAGCGTTCTCTTGCCAAATCCATCCATCCATCCTCACACCCTAGGCAGCCACGTCTCGGCCGGCGGCTGTGGCAAAACAGTCCAGTCGCAACAACAGCCCTGGTAAACACATGCACAGTCGCCTGTCCAGCCCTGCCCACATTGCATCAGTGTTAGACATCCTAATAGGAAAGAATCATGATGACCCAATTTGAATTTCTGTCTTTCTCGACTCACATCACAGGGACACTCTACGCAGGCTATGCTCACTGTATCGTCTGAGACTGGCGTCGGGGCCGGCGTGGTGAGCGCTGCTGGTACAGGGGCAGGTGCAGGTTCAGCTCGGATGAGTTTGAAGGCGCGGTTCAGGGAGCCCTGGGGGAAGTGTTGGTTAGAGAGTTGGGGAGGGGGGAGTAGGGTAAGTTACTGAACCTGGGGCAGCGATGGCTAAGGATGTGAGGAGGGTGGTTATGAGGGTGGTTGTGAGGAAAGTCATGGTGAGGTTTTGTTGTTGTATCCTTTTTGTCCTTGTACAAGTTTGTTTTTATTTTATTAGAGAGAGAGGGTGTGCTGGGGAGATTTTCAAAATGATGGGGATTGGTGATGCTGTATTTATGTCGCGGGAAAGATACGAACTGTGGTTCCTCGGGGTTAGCTTGGGTTGATTGAGGTAATGCGGTCTCACAGTGTATGCGCATGTAATGAGAATGTGGCGCAGTGGAGTAATCCCCGTTTCTCAGGTCTTTAGTCCGATATGGCGTAATACCATTTGCTGTATGCGTTGGATGGCACATCTCCATCAATAATGTCATGCTGCGGGTGAGACTCGCCTTGCCTGGCTGACGAGCTATGTAGATCGTAAGGGTAAGATGACAGTCACGCAGATACGCGCTGTGAATTTCGAAAGGGTTGCATAATTTCGGTCAGCTATAATAGCTGGAACCTGTCAAACAGTTATGCGCCTTAGTTGAGATTGACCACGATGGTCAATGCAATATGGGTTACTTAGAGTGTTCTTTGATGGCTATAAAAGTTAGACATGGTAGTGAGCTTCAAGAATATTGTAGCATGTCAGACAAGCGTTACTGCTGGATTTTGATTAAAAAAGAGTCATAACAAATCCCGGATGACCACGATGAATATCGAAAACGAACGTTCAAGAATCTACGTATGGTATGTGGTGGTCAGCAAACCGCCCTTCTGTTGGGGGCCATCTTTGCCTCACCCAGTTCGCCCTTCAAGACTAAACAAGGTTACACCGTCTTCCCATCCTTTCCAATCATCTTCCTGAAAAGTTTTGCAAAACTCTGTCTAGTCTCCCAGATTGGCAGCAAACAACTAATCGCACTTGATACGAACACCCAAATAAAGCCAACGACAACCCAGCCCGTGAAGAAGCCCTTGGAAAATACGTATTGGGAGAAGAACATGGGCATCGGGAGCAAGAAGTCGAGTATGAACGTAAGTACAAAGGCGAAGATGCAGGCGAGTTTGAAGGCGCTCCGAAGCGTACGGGGATCATCTTCTTCCGCTGATGTTGGGGCGAGGTGAGGCGGAAGCTCGGCTGGAACTGCAGTAGCATCTTGAAGCCCCTTCTTTTCCGTAGAGTCGGACAAGTCGGGTGATGAGTTGTTCGTCGGCGAGTGCTCAATCTCGTTTGTTGTGCCATCTACAACAATCGCATTGATGGCACGAGTTATTTCCCAGTCAAAGTTGTCAGGCTTGATCATTGAGATCGTGACGGTAACGACGAGACCTGTCATAATGGCGGCCAAGTTACCGGCAAGTGTTGGATATGACTTGCCAGTCGTTTCTATGTTGATCTCGCCGTAGTAGCTCTTTGCGGTTGCAAGCCAAGCTGTAAGACCGGCAGCTAATCCAGTGAGACAGCCTGAGATGGCACCAGCCCTGGTTTGCTTACGCCAGACGATCGTGAAGGCAGCGGGGAAAACCGCACCGCCGATGAGGAGACCCATGACACTGTCATATGTTAGTGAGTCGTACCCTGGTAGCTGACGGTGTTGTAGACTTACAGGAACAGCCACCCAAGATCGATAGAAGCCGCATTCCAGATGCAAGCGAACACGGACATTGTCAGCCCAAACACGCAGATCATGATGTGTGAGACGAAAATCAGCTGCTTTGGTGTCGCCTTTGGCTGTACGTACTCCTTGTACACGTCGAAAGTGAGAAGCGATGAGACGGCGATCAATTCGGCAGACGCGCATGAAGTAACTGCCATGAACAGTACCACGAGTAGCGCAACAGCACCGCCTTGTCCCATCAGTGTCTCTGCAGCAAAGGCAGCGGCCAAACCACTTGATATCTGCCCAGATGTCGGCAGATTGGGATATGTAGGGAACCGTGGGTTATCGGTAAGAGCTGCAGCGGCCAGACCGAGCGTCGTTGCGAAGCCAAATGGAATAGCGAACCATGCAATACCACCCAAGAGGTAAGCACGTACTGCAGTTGATGGCTTGGAAGCGATAGCGCGTTGCCAATAGGCTTGATCAAGGAAGACTGTCCCGGAACCTGAGCAAAGCTGAATCACACCAAATATTAATCCATAATTGGACTTCAGGGTGAGATACGATCCATCCTGGTTGCCTTCAATCGGACGTTGACTTCCAGCCTTTACAAGCAAGTCGTACATTTCCCCAGGCGATCCGATCAATGGGTTGACGGCGTATGCGTTGAACATAAAGTAAAGGATGATGATCATCAGGATCAAGGTGTGGCTATAGTCACAGATGAAGGTTGCTCTGAGTCCACCAAGGATAACATAGGCGCATACACCTATTTGAGCGTCAGTATTGTCATATCAAAACGAGCGCGAGGTGTCCATACCGACGGGAATGAGGAAAATGGCTGCGTAGACAGGCATGCCTGTCAGGCTCGTAACTACCGCACTGCCACCCAGGAGTAGTTGACTTCCGACTAGGATATTTGTGATGAACGCGAAGACCATGAAAACTAGATGCGCCACCGTTCCGTATCTTGCTTTCACAATCTCCAAGTAGGTGTGGCATCGAGGCGCGTTTTGCTTCACTTTGCAGGCCAGGATAGCAAACATCAAGATTTGAACTTTAACGCCACAGTCAGAATGCGTCCAAGACCAAGAATGTACATAGTGACGCACCAGTAGCTCCTGCTGCATACCAATAGCTGCCAGCAATTCCATAGGTATAAGCCACGGTGGATGATTGGAGAAGCGTCTAACCTGTTGTCAGCAAACTAGCCTTGTCGAGTCGTCAAGTGAAAGACGAACAGCGGCCCAGGTCCACGCCGAAACAATTCCTGAGGCTATCAAGCCTGGTTTCACCGAGCGTGAAGCAGTGTTGAACTCTTCGGACTGATGTGTGGAATACTGAGTATATCGATTCTGCAGGTAGGATATGCCCATCATAAGAATCGCAAAGAAGAACCCAATACCAACAACAACACCTGGATCACGTTAGCCGCAATGATTCAATTGTCAGTAAACTTCCTCAAGACTTGCCATAGCCAGCCCCTACTGGGAGCGGAGTTACAGTCGTATCAGCCATGTCGAATCACCAATTGTGCGGTTGCAAACCCTTGAGTCCTGTAATCTGGCAATCTGCTGTCCTGGAATATCATAAAATATATGATATGTCGTCCATCTCTACCCCAATTGCGGTTGAGAAGCGGACTGGGATGTATCGAACTCGGTAACGATGATAGAGCGATATCACAGTTGGAGGCCATGTACGATAGAACACCTCCAACTACCCCAATTGTCGACGAATTGCCGTTTTCGATTCATGCCGATCATTTCCCGTGGCCAGGGTGTTCGCATGTTGCTGCATCGATAGGCGTTGCGTTCTGATCAAGAGTCCGATAAGAGAGTTACTAATCTGCGACGATCGCCTGGCAATTGCTTAGTGACAACTGTACGTATCGTTATCTGTACTCTGCGAGGATATGCAAATCCCGAAGACTTGTCATGCTTCCCTTGATTCGAGCTGGATAACCGGTGAGTGTATGGCGAAGCCCCGGCCGTTCGTAGTTCTCCCGGATGCTGGAGTGCTATGTTGTATGGTGGGGGAAGTCGCTTGACATCCCGCTTCTACGGCCCGAGTTGGAGTAATACATGTCATGCATCTAGTAATTGTACATATGTAGGAAGCTTAGAAGAAAGCCTTGACGATGCCAGAATGATACATGAGCTCAAGATGACATCTCGAACTCGCGTCGTGGTAGCTCTGTCTTCTACAATTAACAAGTATCCGCGGAGCATACAGCGCGACAGCTGACCCCCAACGAATCCTGCCGACTCTGCAGAGGCATACTTGCGCATTGCATAATGGCAACCATAATACAATGAGGTTCCGTTACGATCATTGACGACCCCTGAATACCTAGGTAGTGCGGCAGGTGGGGTGCATGAGGAAGAGTACATCAGGTCCACTGCGCGTAACGCCGTGGGGGCGAAACTGTCCTGAGAGTCTCTAATTGGGGCTCTACGAAATTATGATGATTTCGGTGGTCGTGACATGAGGTCTTGCTGTCTAATAGATGCGTATGTAGTTCGTACACCAAGGTGTACCGGTAGAGCACGGGGCAAGCATACTGTCACAGCTGCCACGGCGCGCCGCGTCCTCTCCGAAAGCTTCATTGCACCACACCCCAGACTACGAAAGTTGACAGCCTGTCTCACATACGAGTTATTCATCATGTGAGAATTATACATTGGTCTGGCGACATCCATTCAGTTGTCCTGTCTCATGGTCCCGCCAATAGGTTTAGGGCGCAATCGGGCGCTACGTCACCATGCCGCACGACGCGTCTGACGGGCTGCGTGTATACAAATGTCTGTGAAAGAAGAGGACTGCAGACTTCAATTTAATCTTTAGCCAAACAAGCCATACTCACTCATCTTCTATACTCCAGCAGCTGAAGGCGCAGACTTTGTAGGTTGAACAATACGGCAGCTTCGCTCCATCGTACCCCGCGCTTCGGTCACCAGAGCGTCGCGAATATGTCTTCTGCTACGAGGAAGCAAAAAAACGTCAAGTTTGGACACTTGCCGCTCTCGACATCTGGACCTCAAGAGACGTCGTTGACTGTATAGCAATAGCTTCGCATCGAGTTCGTTGCACAATGGGCTGATGAGTTGGGCAGGGCAATGCACTCCTGCGCACACCATACTTCAACAAGGGCTCTGCATTCACCCAAGAGGAACGCGACACCTTCAAGCTCCATGGCCTACTGCCCACGAATGTTCAGACTCTTGACGAACAAGTCAAGCGCGCATATGCCCAGTACAGCTCACGGCCCAACGATCTCGCGAAGAACACGTTCATGACCAGCCTGAAGGAGCAGAATGAAGTGCTCTACTATAGGGTAGGAACATGGGGACATCTGCATGCGCAATTATCAGGCTGATGAGGAATGCTAGTTAATACTCGACCACCTCAAGGAGATGTTCCCTGTTATTTACACCCCCACCGAAGGCGAGGCCATCGCGGATTACTCAAGACTCTTTCGCAAACCTGAAGGATGCTTCCTGAACATTGACGATGCCGATCGGATCGAGGATGATATCAATCAGTGGGGCAATCCAGAGGACATCGATGTCATAGTTGTGAGCGACGGGCAACAAATACTGGGCATTGGGGATCAGGGTGTCGGCGCGATATTGATCTCAGTGGCCAAACTGGTGATATATACGCTGTGCGCTGGCATTCACCCCTCTCGCACGCTGCCAGTTGTTCTCGACTGCGGCACTGACGTGCGTATTGACATTGCTGGGCCACGATCATCGCGCTGATTCTTGCTCAGAACAAAGACCTGCTCGAAGACGATCTCTACCTTGGTCTACGCAAGGCCCGCGCGACCGGAGGAGAATACGACGCATTCGTGGATAATTTCGTAAGCGCGTGCAGAAAGCGATATCCAAATGCGTACATACATTTTGAAGATTTTGGGCTCAACAACGCGCGGCGAATCCTGGACAAGTATACCCCACAGATTGCTTGTTTCAACGACGACGTGCAAGGCACCGGGTGTGTGACACTTGCAGCGGTCATGGCTGCATTTAAGGTCAGCAACACCAAGTGGGACGAGGCTCGTTTCGTAATGTTCGGGTCTGGATCTGCGGGCACCGGTATTGCAGATCAGATCAAAGACGCAATCTCGCATAACACAGGCAAATCGAGGGAACAGGCAGGGCTTCAGATATGGTAAGCTAACTCGAGTTTCATACTACAACCAATGGTGATACTGACTTATTGGACAGGTGCGTCGACAAGCCAGGGCTGCTGCTGAAAGGCAAGAAGGATGAACTGACACCGGCTCAAATATCGTATGCTCGAGAAGACAAGGAATGGGAAGGGAAGGACCATGGCGATCTGCTATCTGTTGTCAAAGAGGTCAAACCTCATGTACTCATTGGCACATCGACGAAGCCTGGAGCATTCACGCAAGATGTTGTTCGCGAAATGGCCAAGCATGTTGACCGCCCAGCCATCTTCCCGCTTTCGAATCCGACAAGGCTCCACGAGGCAAAGCCACAAGACCTGTATGACTGGACAGACGGCAAGGTACTGGTAGCGACCGGTTCGCCTTTCGATCCAGTACAGTACAATGGCAAAAAGTATGACATCTGTAAGTCATATGGGAGTCTAGTTGTTCAACTATTCATTGATTGGTCACCAGCTGAATGCAATAATTCGGTTACCTTTCCGGGCATCGGCCTCGGTGCCGTGCTCAGCCGTACACGCCTGATGACCCCTGCACTTCTCGTTGCCGCTGTGCAGGCCCTCGCTTCAGCAGCACCTGTGATCACAGGCTCAGGTGCCGGTCTATTGCCCGATGTCGAAGATGTGCGCGAGATCAGTATTCAGATTGCAAGAAACGTTATTAAACAAGCAGTCAAGGACAATCTTGCCCAAACCAGAGACATTCCCACGAACGATGATGATTTGGAAGAGTGGATTCGTGAGCAGATGTGGGACGCAGATTATCGGCCGTTGAAGTTGGTCGATGAGAGTGCAGCGGACGCGCATGCTAGAGGGGAAGCAGGGACTTCGTCTGGCCAAAGGGAAGCGAGGTTCTGAGCTCAATTGTCACAATTCTGGCTACCATTCAAACACATGTTCTAATCAACGGGCTGTGTAGATGCTTCTACTAATCTACTGGATCATGACGTCGAAGCACGTCGAAAAGCTCGGTTTATCAGCAATGTACCACACCCAAACCATCATATGTCGTCCAGCTTCCATACACTCAGGCCTGTCCACGTTAGTATTCTCATTGGCACATACAGTTGACCATACTTACAGTTTCAAAGTCATCCAGTTCCCCTTGTCCTGCAACTGCGGCGGACTAACAATGCTCTTATCGGCAGGGTACGCAAAACTCTCGTCCGAGAAGCCATTCTCCTGTACTTTGTGCTCCTCTGTGAATTCTTTGACATCCACAATTTCGCTTTCCTTTTTGCCCTTCCAGTACACGGCGACTTTGCCCGCGTTACCAGTCTTCACACCACCCATGTCGCCACGCGAATGCCCGTTGCCGCCGAACATGAGCTTTATGGAATCACCAGCTCGTGCGGTCGCCATGGGCGCGGGGTTCTTGTGATATGCGAGCTTGGGATCCGTGGAAGTGTGGTATTGGGCTGGGCTTCGCTGGGTTGGATGGCAAGCGTGCGTATCGCTGCCGCCGAGAGCCCAGACATAATTCGAGGATTCGTCGATCCAATTCCCCGGATTCTGCTTTGCGCGGGGCCAGCCGTGGCAGAGGTCGGCGAACCAGGGACCACTGTGCGGTTTGGTGTTAGTTTTCTTTTTGTAAGAACGGGGTCATGGGGGTTGCAAGAAGTGTGCTGCGCGACTTACAGTGGGTCGATTGTGCGAGGTGGGGTTTCTAGTGAGGCGGCTTTCATGTCTGCGAGGATTTCGGTGTTGTTGTGGGCGGTGCAATGAAGCCATGAGTGGGCTGCTGCGAGCGAGGTGAGGGTTAGTAACGTGGGTATGGTATATGAGACGTGCATTTTGGGTAACGTTGTTATAAGAGAGCGGTCATGAGTTTTAGGTTTTGGTAAACCAAGGAGAAGAAAAACATGCTTGTTAAATTGACAATTTACAACGTGCCATTACGTGGGTTTCCTTCAATGGGCCTGACATGACAATCCCTTATACACAGTGTGTGAAGCCCGACCCGACCCCTCCTTTGTGTCAAAGGGCCAGAGTCATTCAGGCAATTCACACCCCATTGTCCGACCGACCCATCACCGCACAACAATCACAGCACAGCGACACCATAATCACACACAACACACTCATCCCCCATCACCCCATCTTTTGTGTCCAATCCCTCGTCGGCGTCCCCTCCCCACCACTACCAACACCACCCGCACTCTGACCCTCCCTCCCCATCCCCGACCACTCCGTCCAAACCCCCAACAAAAACCACCTAGGCACCCTCCAAAACACCACCTTCCCAATTCCAACAACCCATCCCCTCCAAAACTCCAAAATCCCAACAACAGCCCCATACCCCGGCGTTTCCCCCCCGACCCAAAACCAGCCCTTCACTTGACTCCAACTCCTCGGAAACCAGGGGTACGTCATAGCGCGCCCTCTAGTCCACGCCGTGGTGATTTCGAGCGCAAGGACAGCGGGGATAATGTAGCGTTGGAGTTTGATGAACCACCAAGCTGCATTTGCAATGGATGCGCAAATTTCGACAACGGAGAGCCAGAAGCGTGTGTTTGTTTGTTTGAAGCATTGCCAGATTGATGGGCGGACGGGGATGTAGTCTGTTGGAGTGTTGGTCCAGTTGTCGTTTGGACGCCAACTTGAGGGGGAGAAGAGGGAGAAGCGGTGGTGGATACGGAAGGGGATTCGGCGGGTTCTTATGGGGTTGTAGATGGCTGTGGGGTGATGGTGGACGCGGTGGCGGCGGACTGGGACGGGAGGTGCGATGGCAATGGGAGGTTGGTGGTTTCTAGCCGGTCTTCTGATGCGGTCGGACATTCGGTTGAGTGCTGAAACCTCGCTGCCGCTATCGCTGTCGCTGTAGCTGGCGCCTTCGCTATCGTCATCTTGGTAGAGAAATGCATTTGCTTGATCTGGGAGGTGTTCCGCAGGGCGTGCGTGAGGTAGCTTGTGCCCGAGCAACGACCTCGCGACCAGGAAGGAGAAGATGAAGGGGAATTCGGCGATGAGTCGGATGATCAAGAAGATGATTCGTGGAATGAGCCTCCAGAAGATGTAGCATACGAGAGAATCGGCGAGGAACAGGGCGAGAATGATACCCTACACTGCGTGAGACAATGCTTCTGACATGGGGAGGGAAAGAGAACGTACGATGCGTCTGTCCAAGGGTGACGCATTGCGAAACCTTTGCTCGCCTGCTGGGCTCCGCTTTGGTGGTGATGAAAAGGTCTCGCGTACACGCTCTGATGGCACTGCTTTCGAAGTTTTCAAGCCATACGCATCGATGTTCGCGGGGTTCACGTCGCTGTCGCTTCCCCATTGGTTGAGGAATGATAGGTCTGATTGACGTCGAGAGCTCTGCCACTGCGTGGGCTTCGGCGACTCCATGGCCTACAACAGCGCAAGCATTGTGTTCATGGGTGTCGCGGGAAGGTCTGAACACAGTGTCAGTTTAGGTGTCAAGGGGAGCGCCCAAGGATGCTGGTGGTAGCAATTACGTGAGCACAAAGAGCACATGGAGGTGCCGCATTCGCTCACAACAACAAAGGGTACAGCGAGCAAATACGAGATACACAAAGACGTAACGAAGGACAAGGAGCGTTAGGCCTTAGTCGGATGTTGCCACGGTCGTAATGAATCGGCACCAAGGTCGTGAGCGCCTTTATTCGTTTGAAGTAAAGTACTAATTACGGTCAATGATTTTCTTCGCAATAATTTCGAACGGTAAACGCATCATCATGTCGTAAGGATACGAGAATTCTAGTAAAGAAATGTATGTTTCTTCTACTTGCTGCCGCAGATGCATCTCCAGATTCACACGCTTTCTCGAGCCTCCACTTCCCACTGTAGAAATGCGAAATTTTCTCTGACGTCCTCGTCGTCGTAGTATAGACCTGCGATCGCATAATCAAGCAAGAGTCGCACAAAGCGGTCGTCCTGACGTCGGACGAAAGAACAAAACTCCGCATAGTTCTTTCCCAGCATGAAGTGAACAAAGGACTCGTTCATCGCGAAGTCGCTTGTCTGTGCAATTGCCTCGATTTCCCTAAGGGTAGGGCTAACGACTGATGCCATTAATGGCGATGGACCGGTTTTCTGCGATGGACCTTCTTGACATGCAATGTACGCGAAGGTGATTGGCGTGTCGATGTAGATTCGCAATGATTGTGTCACTTGGTCCTCCCATTCCTGGTTCATACGCATGTCCCCCAGCACGACCAAACTCCTCCCAGCTAACCTCGTGCCATCGATGTGATACACTTCCTTGCTCTTGTCTCTCGGAACGGTCCGTACACCCACGTCTTTCCCCACACTGTAGACGTCGATTTTGAGAGCTGGTCTGGCGTCAAGCGAGATCAGATGCCGATTGAGGTAAGCAATGAAATGCTTGCGCAGGTTGTGAGTGGCTGTTGGAATGCATCCGGATAGCACGGCAACTGCGATATCGTTTGTGAGGCTCTGATTGCTTGTCGTGACGGCGATGAAGGCTCTAGCGAGGTCCGTGCCAAATTGGCGTGTTCGCTTATCGTCACCAAAGACATAGCGCTGATAATCTTGGATTGCGAAAGGAAACGAAGCATCCTCTCCACCGGCGAATTTGTAGAGTGAAATGAATGCTGGTGCCATTGAGAGTCAGAGGACCAACACCAGCATGCTAACAAAGTAGTCGGTCTGTAGACGACCATGGACCAACATTGTGAGATTCGCTTGCCGCTTGCTTGGCATAAAATTCCCGTGTAGCGACTGTAGTGCCAAGAAGGGGGCTGTGTAAACGTCTTGCAGCAGACACGATGATCTTTGATCGAAATGCCTTGCTCTAGCTCCGACCTCATAGCCTTCGCTATGATACGCTCAAACCTGCTGTGTAGACGCTAGATGCGTCATTCACAGGAGCGGCGGAAGATGCTAGACGGACCTGCTCCGCTGCAGCAGGTTCTTGCCATCAGTCCTCTCGATACAGGATTCCGGGTGGGTCACGCCGCGGAAGCACTGACCGCGCAGAGCAGGTAATAGTGGCTCCCGCCACCACCGCATACTCTGGAGTACCACGATACGACTTTTGGAGATATAGGATGCAGGCCAAGGGAACGTTCGGAAGAGCAAAGTCATTGAAGAGCTTCGCTTCTGCTAGAACAATATGTGCGCTGAGACACAAACAAGGTTGTTCTATCATTTCGAGCATCGCAGAGAGAGATTGTCGTTGAACCAAGGCGACATACAAGAGCACTTGGCCTGGGCGACAAGACCAAAGCGCGAGTAGCTCAACACTCTCGGCAATCAACCTTGGAACTCAAACCTGTAGCCGCGCTTTTACCCATTCCTCAATAGCATGCTGTGCGTCGCTCTTCGTCCGCCCAGAAAGTACAATTGTATCCATGATCGGCTGAATGTGAGCCTCCCTAGGTGATTCGATAAAGGCCACACGTTCGGATGCGCCGCCGGCTTCTATCCATCCAGCAACCAGGTGCCTTTTCAGCTCTTTGATCGGGTCCCGGAAGAGTTCGTAGCCGCCGGACCAAACAACAACATTGCTGACAACCTGGTGAGAACCATGCCACCATGAAGCAGCGTTCAGAGAAGCTTCTGTCCACGCATCGCCGACGATCCATCCTGGGTCAGACTCTGGGTCCGCCGTGTTGGTCTTACCAAGAAATATGGCGGATCCTTTGCGCAGAGCAAGTGGAGTTAGCATATCCAAGATCTTGTTGTCTTCGAAACTTTGATAATCTGGGTGGAACGCGGCCCATGGACTGATCAAGAGCATGCCAGCGAGAGGCTGCTCAAGCTTCAGACTGGGGACATCTGGATGAGGATGTAGAATGTGTGACAGGACTGATAGAGCTAAATTGCCGCCAGCTGAGTCACCGAACACGAAGATGCTCGATGGAGAGCGATGCAAGTCAGAGATAAGGTGTGATAGGACAGCCACGCCTTGCTGCAACTGCGAAGGATGAGTGGCTTCGGGGGCCAGTGTGTAGGCTGGCATAAGGACTGCAATGGAGCGGCAGCTTTTGTCACTGTTGACATGCTTAATCAATCTCTCCAGGTAGACGAAATAGGCGTCAGTGGCAGGCTGTGAGTATCCGCCGCCATGATAGTAGACGATGGTGGCGTCGGCGTTGGGAGTGCCAATCCAGTGTGCAGCCAGCTCGCCATGTGCGTTCTTGATATGCATGGTGTTGGGCTCCACATTTTGTTGCTTGCAGTGGGCGAGGTATCTCTCCGTGGTTGTGGTGGCATTGAGGTATCGCGACTGGGCTATGGTCCAACGGCTGAGCAAGCAACGAAGGGCCGCGTAGAGCACATCATCGTAGAGGCTGGTGCAGCGTACATTGCGCAGGGGATACGTGACGAGGCGTGAAATGGCGGCGAGAGCTGGGAAGCTGTTAGTCTAAATTGCTCATCATGCAATGCGGCTGCAAGAGACCAATATGACCGAGCAAAGGCGCAACCCCGAGGAAGCCGATTGGAGGCTCCGATGATTCTGCTTTGGACATGGCGCGGTCTGCAGATGTGTGCCAGGAAGTGAGTGCTTACAGACGTTCTAGGTAGCACCCCTGTTGATCTTGTCGAGCGCTGAGGGCCTGGGGCGCGGTCGCGTTGTGAGGCGACGAATGGCCAAAGTTGGTTGCCAATGCCAAGACGATTGACGCGATGTTCCAAGGTTGTGGGAAGCGGCAACGTCAACGCCAACAAGATGCCAGCACGACAAGTGGTTACAAGTTGTTGATTGTGAGCGCCACCACGCCCTCGTATTTCTGACATCGAATCACGCATGTGCTCGGGGGTTAATAGCGTGGACTCAAGAGCATCGGTGGTTGATTGCTGGCAAGACATCTTCTCACTCACAAGACTCCTTTCACCAGCAAGAGCTACTACAACCAGCAGAACTACTGTGTACATCACCGTTGACGAACTAACGAGCCACACGCCATCACCTCGGCATCATGTCCATGGCATCGCCAATACGCCTTAGATGACCGCACTTTTTGCCCATGGCCCTGGCATGAACTTGGTGTGTTGTTATGAAATGTTGTGTATACTAATCGATCATGGGATCAATCAATCATCGGTCGCTCTTACATCGGTCCTGTGCCAGACAATAAACGTGCGATGGCTGTGCGTACGGCTGTGCGGACCTACTCGGTCTGTGGTTATATAGAGTCGTAATAGTATGTCCTCTTGAGTTCGTTCGCAAGCGCGTTTTTTTGCATGAGAGCACAACGCCAGCGTGTGAAGCGGCACAAGGGCACTAGGGCACATTCATTCAGGTTGGTACAGTGGTCAAGGTTATCCCCAGTGTCCTCTGTCTCCAAGCCGCCGACGCCAATGAACGATGTCCCGTTGTTGTTTCCATGCTGTACCCATGTTTGGCATCTCATTCGTCTCCTGCCTACCCGTTCGCAGGCCCAACGCGGGGCCCAGCCGACCCGTGCGTCATCCCAACCATCATGACACCACAAGAACAACGCCGCACAAAGCGACCGGCTTACATCGCAGCTCGTCGTATCACATTCTTCCAGAGCGGCAAGCGACCCGTGCAAACCAAAAAGCTTGCTGCACGAGCCCGCCAACGGTCATGCACCTGCCGATCGCACAAGCCGCCTGCTTCTTTGAGCATGGTTTCACTGCTCGTACTATTGTGGTTGCAGCAGGCTATACTATCCACCTTCCGCAAAGATGGCTGCAACCTGGTCGACCGGCTAGGTATCATTATCCGTCATCATTCATATTGCAGTCTGGAGGTTGAAAGGTATTTAGCTAGTATTCTCCCCTGCCCGTGGCTCATGCTGCAGCTGTCCGAACCAATATGCGCTTCTCCATTGCTGTCGCGGGTTTGCTGTGCGGCCTTCAGGTCACTGCTTTGCGCCATGTTCCCAGGACTGAAGTAGAGAGACAGAGCGCGGTATGTTGATTATTTCGTGTCTTGCCAGGCGCTGTTCAGGTTGCTCCGGAAGCTGGCGGATTCATGGGCTGGGTCCACGCAAAAATCGGCTCTGCAGGCACAGATCGTAAGGAACCAGCCTGATCAGCCCATGACCGTGATATTTTGTGGAATCACTGTTTGTGAACCACAGGGAGGCTAATCATGACGCCAGGTTGCTGCTACACGATCAAAACGTAGCCTGAGCAAGCGCGCCGACGATGACTTTGATTTGACTCTCTTGTACCCAGAGCGCAACCTCTCCGTTCCCATTGACTTCTTTCACAACGAGACGCGATATGAACCTCACGCCAATGGAAGCTTCAACTTGAGATATTGGTTCGATTCGACCTACTACAAGCCCGGTGGTCCAGTTTTCGTTCTCCTCGGCGGCGAAACAGATGGAGAGGAACGTCTCCCCTTCTTACAAAAGGGCATTGTCCATCAGGTCATCAAAGCCACTGGAGGTCTGGGCGTGATTCTCGAACACCGTTACTATGGAAAGAGTTTCCCCGTCCCGGATCTTACGACGAAGAACTTGCGGTTCTTGTCGACTGAGCAATCACTTGCGGAGATTGATTACTTTGCCAGAAACGTGCACTTCGACGGTATTGATTCTGATCTGACTGCGCCCAAAACCCCCTGGGTGGTGTATGGTGGCTCATATGCTGGAGCTCAGGCGGCCTTCTTGAGGGTCGTCTATCCCGAAACGTTTTGGGGTGCCATCTCGTCTTCCGGCGTGACGACAGCAATTTACGACTACTGGCAGTACTTTGAGCCAGCCAGGCTCTTCGGCCCCCCTGACTGCATCAAAAACACCCAACTCTTGATTGATGTGGTTGATGGCATCTTAATCCGACAAAACGATACCGCAAAGGTACAAGCTCTCAAGGATGTCTTTGGCCTGCCCAACGTGACGGACAATCGCGACTTTGCGCAAATAATTACAGGTGTCTATGGTCTTCAGAGCACGAACTGGGACCCAAAGGAAAACTCGGCATCATTATTCAACTATTGTCAGAATATTACCGCAGATGAACCTTCGGGCGAAAACCTTCGTTCGTCGATTGCCGATCTCGTCTCCACTGCAGGATATAGCAGCAACACTCTTGTGCAGAACATCACCCTCAACGCCGTCGCCTGGGTCAATAGCAGCGCGTTGACTTATTGGCGAAGTTCCAACCAAACCCAGGATTCGTACTTTACGTCACTAAACGCCACGGCGTTACAGTCCTACACAACCCTTGAAGACTATGGCGCAACCAGCTGGTCCTACCAAGTCTGCACAGAATGGGGATACATCCAGACTGGCAACACACCAGCCGATATCAAGCCTTTAATCTCTCGAACCCTCGATGTGGACTACTTGACCTTTAACTGCCGCGCCCAATTTAACATCACCACGCCTCCTGAGGTTGAACGTATAAACAAGTATGGCAACTACAGCATCGAATATGAACGCCTTGCATTTCTTGGTGGAAACGCGGATCCCTGGAGACCAGCGACACCGCTGTGGTACCCAGAATCGAGGAATAGCTCTACGGAGCACCCGTGGCACCTGATTAGCCATGGTGTACATCATTGGGAAGAGAACGGCATTTTTGAGAACGAGACTACAGCCGACCTACCGCCGCCACAGGTGGTGTATGCGCAGCAGTTTTTGAAGAACTTTGTGGTGGACTGGGTGGAAGGTATGTTGTGATACAGTGACTGGAAGACGTGAGACAAATACTAACATCGATGCAGAGTTCAATGGCCAGAAAACCCATTACGAGCTTTAGATGCAAGACGTTTTTTTGATCACAACATTGCAACGTCCAACATGGAGCTTACAGTCCTCTACAAAGTCATAAAATAGATTAAATATTACACTCCGTCTGTAGCACAAATCTAGCTGCCGCTAATGTTACCAGTTACGTCAAATCTGATAGTGATTACTGATGGTGAGTTTATTTCGGTCAGCTTCGCCATCAATGTGTCGACACTTTACGAGCAAAATTCGCCATGCAGATCTACATACCTACTTTCGTATTCAAGCGACCATCACTAGCAGTACAGTAAGCCTTGCGCTCGATCGGACCTTCTGCATAGCTTTCGACCGAGCGCGAATCAATTGCATTTCACACATTAAACCACTGCATAATGCACATACTCGCCATCCAGACACCATAGACTCCAGACAGACGGCCTAGAGTATATAGAGCGTCGCAAACCCTATCCATGGATTATATCCCGAGGCATGTTGCCCTACTCTCAAAACCCACTCCCCCAATGACGTCTCCCATGGTTTACAAGTTGCCACCAATAGCGGTCCTACTCGAAGCTATGACGTACCCACAGTTATACACCTCCACCTCGCAACAAGCCCCATTCGCCCATCATTATCATTCGGATACAACGGCAAACGGCCCTCAAGGCTCAACCTCGTGTTGTACCCCCAGCATACGACGGAGAGGTACCACGTAGTGTACGCAACGCATCCCTAAATAAATGATCGGCATGTCGGAGGGGAGTTCCTATTGGTGAGTTGGTTGTGGCTGCGCCGGGAGATCGGCGGGAGAAATGACAACATTCGGCGATGAAGGTGTGCACTGCGCACTGTTACGGTGAAGGCAGTGTGGATTCGTTTAGTGGAGTCTCTGCAATGGGGGCGATGTGATTTGGGACTTACCGCCTCGGTCCGAGCGAGGGCGTGGTGGGTGATCTATAGGTATATATATATAAAGACGGTGTGTGTACGGTGAACCTCACACAATCACCACTACCACTATCTCTACCTCTACCACTGCGCACCACAAACCCGTTTCTACACACCACCCACGCATCTAAAAAAAAAACTACAACAACACCAACAAAATGCGCTTCTCAACCCTCGCCACAACCGCCCTCAGCGCAACCCTAACCAGCGCCCGCATAATCGGCATCTCCACACCCTCCACCCTCTCCCCAAACACCAGTTTCCCCCTCACCCTCATCACAGAGGGCTACATCCAAACCGTCGCCGACATAGCCATTGCCTACGGCTTCCAACTACCCAGCGAGCGCTACCCGCTCGGCTTCCCGGGATCCCTCGGCGGCTTCGCAAAGAGTGCGTACCTGGGTCCGCAAAACTCAAACACAGTGGGTAATGTGACTGTGAATGCGACGGTGCCGGCGGAACTTGCGAGCCAGACATATCAGGGCAAGGATGTTGTGTTGACGGCGGGGATTTACAGTATTTATGGAGCGAGTGGGGATGTGGGCGTGTATGGGTGGAATGTTACGGTTCGGATTGGGGAGGCGACGGGTGGGGAGAATGTCAGCAGTGTTGAGCAGGCTTGGAAGAAGAATACGGTTACGCCGGTTGTGGTGTAGGTTTGGTGGGGACGAGGATTTGAGAGATGAGAGATGGGTGGAAAGTCATGATTACGAGTAGATTTAATGCCATTGAATTGACGTCTGTACGTACGATACATGCTCGTGTCAAGTCACACTCGGTCTCCCTTGCCGTGACGATGACTTGCTGAGGGCACAATGTCTCGGCGCAACTTTGTGTATAACGACTAGCTGCGCTGGAGTAATGGCCGTTGGCTGTTGGTGGGCTCATATCGTGGTCGAACCTATATCAATAGACTCGCCCTTTCTTCCAGGCGCGGCATGAGCAGCCCATGCTGCTTGTGTCTCGGTGGTCCTGGTGTGTTAGCTCGATTCTGGAGACATGGGTCACAACAGGCGGACAGATGTGCGCGGTGGGCTGCGTATAAGTCAGATGGGCTGTACTATACTGCTAACTGGGCAATCGACTTACAGCGGGCATGAGCAGGCCCAGCCTGCCTTCTAGGAAGGACAGGCCGGCAGTCTGTTGTTGTAGTCTTGTAGGTATGGCTGAGGGGTCTCCGTGACGCTCGCATCAGCTTAGTCCTCCATGTCATCCGCCTCACGTCCTGGGCTCCTGCTCCTGGCCCTCGCTGCACCTCGGCCGCTCTGTCTGCGATCGTGGTCGCGCGCGCGGCCCTTGCCCGCTGGGGGTGGACGCACAAAGGCAAAGTCGACGGTGATGCTTTGCTCGAGCAGCTCCTCGCCGTTCGCGCCCTTGATGGCGGATTTTGCCTCGTCCATGGTGGGGTACTCGATGAGCGCGTAGCCCTGCAGTCCGTCAGCTTATGCGCCTCTCTGGCTGTGCATCCTCCCTTCTGCCGGCGGTGGTGGCCTACCTTGACATAGCCTGTCCGGCGGTCTAGGTTCATGTGCAGGTTCTTGATGGTGCCAAACTCGCCAAACATGTCCTGCAGGTCCTCCTCGGTCGCCTCCTCGTGCACGTTGGTGACGATGATGATCCAGCCTTCGATGGAGCGGACTGCGGTTGCGCCAGCTGCGGTGCGCGCGTCGCCAGCCTTGGCGTCGGTCGCCGTGGACTGCTGCTGCTGCTCCGGCTGGTCAATGTCCATTTCGGCGTCGGCCATGGCTGCGAATTGGTGTGTTTCGTGTGGTGAGTGGTGACGGTGTTGGGTGCGTATATGGGAGAGTTCGGGCGGGCTCGTCGCGAAAAGCTGCCGGCGCAACAATTCGGTAGGGCCACGACCCCGACAGCGCGCTAGGCCAAGGTGGCATGGCCCTTTCCCTCGACCTCCTCTAGAGCTGACCACTCTCCTTCCCACCCTCAATCTGGCTATATGCACTGCATCGGCACAGTCAGATGCTGAATTACAGACGCCATGGGCCCGTTGTATAGACAGAGAAAGGGTGTCCTTCCTCCTCGACGACCCACTATAAAAGTGAGGGTCGCTCGTTCAATGCTGTTCAAGGATGCGACCAGTGAGCTAGACTGAGCAAGCAACCACCCCACCGACGTCACTCTTTCGTGCCTCGTCCAATGTTCTCGCATCTCACATTCTCCTCAAACATGTCCGACTTCGTGAATAAACTCTTCTACCAGGCTGACGGTTCACTTACCCCCTTCTCTTCATTTGCATATCTGTACATTGCCATACTCGCATCCTCGTTACTCATCTCGATTCGCTCACGACGCGACGGAGACTGAGAGCAGTCTGTAGCACCATGGTCACATTCAGCACAGTATGTCCATCCGGTTCTCAATGGCACTAACAGCTGAACCATCAAGGTTGCCATGATTGGCTGCGGAAGCATGGGTGGTGGCATGGCATTGCTCTTCGCAGAGGATGGCATCCAGGTTTCGCTCTCAGATCCCTCTGAGCAAGCCATGGATCAAGTCATCACCAAGGCTGAAGAGGCAGGATACAAGGGCAGAATCCACAAGTACAACGGTGCGATCAAGTTGCATTCGACAGATGGCGTCTCTAATCAATAACATGAAGACTACGACTCACTCTGCAAATCATTGTCGTCACCACGCCTGCTCGTCTTTTCACTGCCCCATGGAAATGTGGGTGACAAGGTTCTCGACGACTTGACACCTCATCTTTCTCGCAATGACATCATCCTAGACTGTGGTAACGAGCACTTTGCCAACACTGAGCGACGACAAGAGAAGGTCAAGGATACAGGCATTCGATACATTGGCTGTGGCGTCAGTGGAGGCTACCAAGCGGCTAGAGCTGGGCCGTCCATGTGCCCGGGAGGTGACCAGTCTGCGCTCCACGACGTCCTACCGTTGCTGCAAAAGGTGGCGGCGAAAGACAAGAACGGAAAGCCCTGCGTTGGCATCATCGGCAAGGGT
The DNA here is from genome assembly GCA_010093695.1 of Plenodomus tracheiphilus IPT5. Lineage (NCBI taxonomy): Eukaryota > Fungi > Ascomycota > Dothideomycetes > Pleosporales > Leptosphaeriaceae > Plenodomus > Plenodomus tracheiphilus. The sequence goes on from MU006317.1 coordinate 300,799, forward strand.
GGTGCAGGACATTATGTCAAGATGGTACACAATGGGATTGAGCATGGTATGATGAGTGCCATCTGCGAGGCATGGGGCGTTATGCGGAAAATGGGTATGGGCTACGAGCAGATTGGAAATGTCTTCCAGGAATGGAACTCGAGTGGCGAATTGGTAAGGCTTGGACTCACTACTTGTATTGTGCTGGACATGGCTGACACTTCCTTCACAGAAGGGCACCTTTCTCATCTCTATTGGGGCGGACCTTTCACACAAACGCGAGACCGCCAATGATGGCCAACAAGACACCGACTCGACGGCAGATCAGGAGGGGAACCACCATCCTCTTGTCATCTCCGAGGTGTTGGACAAGGTCGTCCAGGACATAACTGGCGAGGAAGGAACTGGCATATGGTCCAACACGGAGGCCATCGAGTTGCATGTCCCAGCGTTTACGCTCAACACCGCTCATGCCCTGCGCCTCGCATCAGCCTACCGTGGTGACCGCGAAAAGGCAAACAGAGTTCACGAAGGGGGCTTCCCACCGGCCGAGCTCGATATCGCAGACAAAACGACTTTCATCGAGGACCTGCGCAAAGCCACGTACGCCGCCTGTCTAGCAAGCTACATTCAGGGCTTCAACATCATCGCCAAAGCAGACCATGTCCACAAATGGGACATTGACTACTCCCAAGTCTGGCAGATCTGGCGCGCAGGCTGCATCATCCAAGCCGATTACATCTCGGACGAAATCCTCGCCGCAATCCTGAAATCCAATCCTACCTCGCAAGACCTCAACCTCAACTTGTCCCCGCGTGTGGCACAGGATGTGCGAAACTGCTTCCCCGCGCTCCGCCGCGTTGTCGCGAAAGCCGTGGAAACGGACCAAGTCGTGCCGGCCATGGGCGCAACATTGGAGTACTTTAAGATTTCAACAGGCGTTGACCTCCCCACGGCGTTTTATGAGGCTGAGCTGGATTACTTCGGCAGCCACATGTTTGACAAGAAGGGGGATGGGGATGGGCAGGTCAAGAAGCCCATGGAGGGCAAGCATCATTTTGAATGGAAGCCGGCCACGAGTCAGAAGGACGAGTATGGCAAAGTGTATACGATGTAGGCGAGTACTGTAAGGCGCATGCGAGGCAGAGCGCCCCCGACATCATAGGCCGGAGACGGCGAGTAAGCGCAACCAAGGCTCTTGGAACATGTGCTAGTGTCCGGCAATGCTGTGCCCGCGTTCCCGCTGCACCGCTCTTGACGTGTGACTAGCCCCATCCGACCTCGATCAGCAGGAACCGTCTCCGCTCACCTGGCCGTCGCCTGCGATCTACAAGCCCATCGCGCACCAATTTCTGCTAACTCGTGGGCTTCCATGTGTTGCAAGCTCTCCCCTCGCAGCAATGAACTAAGCTGGCCGCCAGCCAGGATCGACAAGGCCGTCGGGTTGGGCGTGGGCGGTGTTTAAGAAAGAGCAAGTCTCCGTGTCGACATGACCGACTGACTTTGACTGCCCGTTCAACGCACGATACTTGTCCAAGATGCGGTCCGGACTACAGTCGCTAGCTTTGCTGAGCGTGCTGCCATTGGCATTTGCCGCTCCTGCCCCAGCTCCAGCACCACTTCCACAAGCCCTCGCGCCTCAAGATGCAACATCGATCCGCGAGCGACAACTCGCCGGTGGTCTTGTCAACGGTGTAGCCGGGGCAGTTGACGGACTACTGGGCGACATCAACGCCGCCGTCGCAGCAGGCAACCCTACCGCCGTTCTCTCTGCCCTAGGAAACATTCAGCCCACGACCCGACCGACAAACATCCCAGACGTCCTCGCAAAGCAATCCGCAATCTGGGCCTCGCCAACCACACGGACCGATTTCTTCGCTGCCATCGCAACACAAGTAGCCAACGGCCTAGTCCTCGACGACACGCTCAACACCGTACTAACCGGCGGCCTCCCTGTCGGCGAGAACAGCGTCAACAACGATAATCCACCACCACCGACGACCATCTATCCCAAGAAAGAGGAAGCCGATGCCCCATATACCCTTTCCGAGTCTGCACTCCGCCAAGCACTTTTCATCCCTAAGGGCTTCACCTACGGCGCCAAACCCCCTGTTCTCTTCATCCCAGGCACTGGATCCTACGGCGGCTCTTGCTTTGGCTCGAACCTGCGTAAACTCTTGACAGGGCAAGACTACGCCGATCCAGTATGGCTCAACATCCCCGGCGCCCTACTCGGCGACGCCCAAACAAACAGTGAATACGTCGCCTACGCCATCCACTACCTCTCCTCCGTCTCCAACGACAGCCGCATCAGCATCATCTCCTGGTCCCAAGGCGGCCTCGACACCCAATGGGTGCTGAAATTCTGGCCAAGTACACGCAAACTAGTCCGCAGTTTCCTCCCCGTCAGCCCCGACTTCAAAGGCAGCGTGCTCGCCAACGTCCTTTGTCTGAGCCTCGACAGCAAAATCGGCTTAAACCCACTCTGCGCACCCTCCGTCATCCAACAACAATCTACATCCCAGTACATTGCCGCACTGCGCCGTGACGGCGGAGACTCGGCCTACGTACCCACTACCACGTTTTATTCGGGCTTTTTCGACGAAATCGTAGAACCGCAACAAGGCACCATTGCCAGTGCTTTTATGCGCGATGCGCGCCGTGTCGGCGTCAGCAACAATGAAGTCCAGCGTGTTTGTGCGGGCCAGGCTGGAGGCAGTTTCTATGGGCATGCGGGTGTGTTGTTTAATCCGCTGACGTATGCGTTGGTTGTGGATGCGTTGACGCATGAGGATGGGATGGGGGATCTGAGCAGGATTGATGTTAAAAGTGTGTGTGGGGGGTATGCCGCTGAGGGGTTGGGGTTGGATGATGTGCTTGCGACGAGTGGGTTGATTCCGGTGGCTGCGGTGTTGTTGGTGACGTTTCCGGAGAGGAGGAGTACGGAGCCGGTGTTGAGGGGGTATGTGGGTTGATTGGGGGAGGGAGTAAGATTGTGGTGGAGAGGAGGAAAAAAATGTTTAATATGTAATGTATAATGGATAAATCGAGTTTGCATGATTGATTTCTTTTTATTATTCAACCTGGCAAAACAGGGATCCTTTAAATAGTCTACCGGTACCCCTAAAAGGTAATCTTTCCTCGCTTAATAGACTTCCAGCCATCTTGCGTCGTATATCCAGGTTCCCCCCCCCCCCCCCCAAGCGTTTCCCAACATTCCTTCCACCATCCACGTCCCCAAAGCCCCCAAGTCTCCCCAACCTTCCTTTTACGACCCGAAATCCCTTTTCTACTATCTCCCGCCAAAGTTCTACAACACATCTCAACACCGCTGCGACCACCTCCCCCCCCTGCGGCAATATTCTCTTCAAATCCTCGGCGGAGGGAAAGAAGACGTGACATTAGCGTATCCAGGATGCCCTGCAAAGGATTGATTGAATGGCTGATTCATCGTTGTTGTCGTTGCAGTCGTGTTTGCATGTTCAGACGGGGTTGCGGTGGTGGATGGGAATTGTGTTGGTGTTGGGTTGGGATAAGGCCCTGTGTAAGGGGAGGAGTAGGGTGGGGAGTAGTGTTGCTGGTGTTGTTGGATTGTAGGATGGAGTGTAGATGGGGTTGTGGTGTGGGGTTGTAGGGTGTTGTATGACGTTTGGTTTCGGGTGTGCTGGGGTTGTGGGGGGATCGGGGGCGAGAAGTGGTGTTGTTGGTGGTGGGTTGAAGGCGGGTTCGTGGTGTAGAGTCGTGGGGTATTGTATGGACTCTGAGTTTGGGTGTGCTGGAGTGCTTGTTGGAGTCTAGGCAAGGTTTGTTTGTTTTTTTGCTCCTTGACTAGCTCGTTGTATGCCATATTTGCTGATGTGGCGGTAGATGTGTAGCCATGAACCTGTCGTAGCGGAGGAAGCATGGGCTGATGTTGCAACGGGGGTAACTGTGGATATGCAGTTTGGTGATTGAAATGATGGTACGCATGCGGCATGTTACCAGCTGGTGGAGCTTGAGGTTGTGGTATTCCGGTTTCTGGCCTTTGCACCCAGTAAGACCTGTCTTGCGATTTATACAACTTGGAAACAGCGACTTGGTGGCGTAGGTATTCGTCTTCTGCCCAGGATATGGAGACTGGTGTGTTTGAATGGCAGTACTGCCCTGGTTGTGCGAAGAGAAGACGAGGGTCTATCAGGCTTTCCTTCATGGTGGTTAAGGGCACAAGGAGTGAGCTGGTGTGGGAGAGAAAATACGTGTTAAGAGGATACATCAGCCTCTTACACGTTGGAGGGCGCTCATCACCTAGACAGGCTCACCATCACCGTGAAGCCCTCCGGTACTGCACCGAAAATCTCATATCGTTCTTCACTGGAGATCGAACTGCAGGCCAAGGTGAAAGTGATGACGCTCCTGCCCGTTTGCCAGCGACCAGTTGACGAGCCGCGCAACCAAACGCGCCCTTCCATATTTGACGCCCGACTTCTTGTCTTCTTCAACTCACCACTAACAATGCTGCAACATCACAAAACGCACGTTTCGTTGATATAGCGTCGACTCCTTTGTCAATCACTCTGCTTACGTCTCGAAGTGGTGCTACATGGCGTACCCTTAAGGAAACCTGAGCGACGGCTACGGGCCAGTTGACCCGTTTTGGCCAGGCAATGATTGTGAGTTTCCTTTGTCAACGCTGAATCTTGCTGTGTTGTTGAAGATAGTGGATGCGAACAACGGCGGTGTCCCAGTGCCACGACGCCCAGAACGAGTGGGGCCTCCGAGCGAGAATGAGAAGAAAGTGACGGCAAAAGCCGACTGTACTCCATCATGCGCCAAATTTCGTGTCACCTTCTCGGATGAATTTCCCATGAAGAGTATGACAGGGTGAAGCTCTCCACAGAAGTACGGTCGTGACTGTGATCACGATCTTGGTTTGTGTTTTGAGGCATTCATGAGCCAAAAATGTTGCAATTTGGAGCGATGTGCCCGTGGGCACAGATGTAAGGGAAGCAGAAGCGTAGTGGATGCGGCTTAAGGCCATGGGCTATTGATTCTTCGAATCATCTTTCGTACGTACAACATGATGCTGCTCACTTACGTAACCTTCCAAAACTGTCTCATCATGGAGTAAGCATATGCAGCAAGCGGTATAATATTGCAGATGAGAATTGAGAAATCCCCCATTGTGAACGCCAACGTACGCTATCAGGATTGAATCATCGTGAAGAGAACATGTGTAGCGATCACGCGGAGCTATGTGTCACGGTAGATTCACAGAGGATCGTTGTGTAGACGGTACAAATATGTGAAGCTTTTTCATACAATAATATACTGAGGCCTCAAAGGCTACTCACGCTATGGCTTGTCATCACCGTGGACTTGCTTTCGAAAGCCACGCCAGAATACTCTCAGGATGTCTCCGAGGCAAACTCTTATATCTTTCCCCATCATACGTCTCGTTCATGGACTGTGCTAGACGTTGCGCCTTCCTGATCGCTAATCGTCTTGCTCCAGCCCAGGGTGTCTTTTCCACAAACGCCTCCGCCTCACCAGCCAGCTCCATGCGTTTGTCCCGCACTTGCTTGCCATCTGCCTTCTCTGCCGTACACAGCTCACAGTTGCACTCGAAACCCCATGTCGTCATCAGCGCGGTCTGGCGTGCCTCGTAATCCAGCGAGTCTTGATAGCTGTGGAAAATTTCTTCGCCCTTTTTGATGGGTCTTGTAGCTCGGATGAGCATTAAGTCGCCAAAGTACTCTTTCTTCGCGTTTGCAATGCACGAGTGGTTAATGTAGGCGGCATAAACCCAGAGTCCTGTGCTGGGGTTGCGCGCAGTGTCGTTGCCGAACTGGTTACCTGGATGAAAGGCATTTCTTGACATTATGTCATGGACGCGGAAGACGTCGACTGCCGGGCCTTCCTCGCTTTGCTCAATGCCTTTCTCGTCGCCTTGCCAGTCACCGTAGAGGTCCATGACTGCCTCGATTTGGGATGGATTACTATGAAGCCGCTGTACGATTGCTTTCGTCAGACCCACGGGAGAAAATCTAATCTTATCGTCGCGAAGGTCATAGGTCATGGCAGTGAAGGCCTCGCTCTCATGACCCCATACAACGCACAAGGGTTTCTCGCCCATTACGATCTCTCCGACACCTATGTCTCGTGTCGCAAAGAGACCGCGTCCTCGGCCCGGGCTGTCTTTGATCTCGGTATTGCTGGTGAACGTTGCAGCATCTACGCGGGGGTTTCTGGGAGAAAGACTGCTTCGTATCTTCAGCAAGTCATATGAGCCCCTTTCCGACTCAGCCAGGCGCTTTTCTATGCGCTTTGATTCCTTCTTGGCGTCCTTGTCACCAGGTGATAGCTTTTGCTGTCCCTCAAAGAATTGTTTCGCTTGCTCATAGTGTCCCAAGTTGTACGCAGCACAACCAGCGCGGTAATGTGCCTTACTGTCGAGTTCCTTTGATCGTGGATCCTCTCGTCCAGTAAGCGAGGCACGTGCGTCTGTGATGGCTTCATCGTACGTTTCTAGTAGGAGATTGACGTAGGCACGATTGCGGAAGATGTCCCGAGCCAGGTCTGGATTGTTCTCTGATACGAGATCCAGCTTAGCAATACTAAGCCCCCTAGTATACTCCGCATGAGCTAGAGGAAGGTCTTGCTGTTTGAGTGCTGTATTGCCTTTGTTTTTGCAACTGATAGCAGCTTTCTCTGCGGTGGCGGCGTCTTTGAAGTCTGATGTTGCGTCTTCGTGACAAACGACCAGGTCAGATAGATGATCGATCCTTAGCGTCGGCTCGCCTTGATCAGTCAAGGTGAAGTACGGGTCTTTGATGACGAAATGCTTGGTAGATTCCAGTATGTCTTCTCCGTGGCGTAACTTGTGTAGGCACACCTCCACCCGTTCAGTGTCTTCGCTATCCTCGTCCTGTACCATAGCCCATGACCTAGCGGCGAGGTCCACAACGGGACTGACCCTCTTTATGCGGAGTTGTCGACCTCGATGATGGGTGTCCATGCGGAGTTCGGCAAGTTTCATTGGTTTCAATTCACTCAGGGAGGCTCTGCATGGTGGATACGGTTGTCCCACAGCCAGTACGGGAATAGTGTCACCTCCTCGACCCTGGGTCTGCGCCATGTCAGGATCCGGTGCGCCTCCCATATCGGCCATGAGCGATGCACCAGTTGCTTGCTGAATGGCAGCAGTCTTGTCCCTGGGCTCGCGTGCATTTCCCTTTTTGTCTGAACATGATTTTACTCTTTCTTTGACCGTTGCGCGTATGCGTTCCGTCTCTTGCTCTGTGAGGAATATAGTGTTTCGATCTTGTCCAGACGCCATTGTGAATTTGGATTGATTCCAGAAACCACAAGTTCAGTCTTGGACTGTGTTAGTTCCTTTACTCAATGATCTGACTAGAGCAAATAGAACTCTGCAGTGATGTTGTTGTGCCAGTCGCCGTCTCAGGTAGTGGCCTGTGCACCAGTGATCCTCCGGCACACACACAAGATTTGATGATTTGCAAACCGGGAAATGATGAATCAGATGTATGGGTTGCGTGCAATGTCACGCTTGGATGTATGCACAAATTGATCGCATTGGAGTTTACAGCGGAGGGGCCAAAGGGGCTGGACCGAATTAAATTTTGGTCGTTATCGATAAGAGTAGTCTAAGCGAGAGGTCCCTGGTCGCTCTCTGTCGAAGGCTCGGTTTCACCTATCAACACTAATCCAGTCTTGCAGTTTCTCTACAGTAGACGACCGTGTTGCATGCTTTGGCTACTCTCTACTTTCTCTGCGTATGCTGCGTCTTCTGTGAACTCTCGAGGATATCATGGTCGATATGAGGCTTTTTTCGGTCTGCTGGACCTCGTTAGCCGCGCCGAAACACCCTGGACGATTTCGAATGCGGAGACCCGTAGACGTACATTCCAGCTAGGCCGATTACGAGTGCGCGAGAACATGTTGGTGGCTGTGCGGTGTCGCTCTGGGACACGGGATTTGATCCACAAGAGTCGATTGGGGGAACAAGCCTTCCCGACCCGCTGTTGGGAAGGCTTATTTAAACCCCTCACACTTCCCCTGTGTGGCGCACCTCGACCCTGGCTTCAACGTCGGTCTCGATGAGGCGTACGAATCTGAGCTCGTATCTGATGTGCCGATTCCCGGATAGACCCCTGGGGAGGGTGTGTGGCATTGCTCTTTGATATACGCAATGCATCAGGGCGGGAGTAGTACGCGTGGCAGGCCTCGCATTGTTTATTCTTTCAAAATTGAATTGCAGTACTCGTCGAAGTCTGTTTAGGTTAGCAACATCATCAGGGCCATGCTATAGAAGTTCATGAGTTATGGGCTGTCAAACACGTTATGATCACAATGAATCACTTTTTGATAATATCGAGTATCAGACCTTAGGTACCGAGCGACGCGTCGTCAACTGAGCACAAGACCACCGAGTGGTGCGTACCTTACCAACCATAACCGCCGTGCTGATCAGGCGCGCACGAAAAAGCTGAAAGAGTTACGGCGAAATCAGCTTGGCCTAGTGCCTCCTCCAAATATTGCCTCAGGATGCGCACACCATCTCTTGAATAATCAAACAGCACGTCACTAGTACAAGCGACTTCTATCGGGCTACTAAAGAACCTTACGGCCAATACCCTTCTCGGCAAAGCGCGTTCGCTGGGCAGTCTAAATGCTTGATTCTACGCCCGCGAGTTTGTACTGATCTGGCGAGAGCGCGGCACGCTGTTCTATGGCGGATGGACAGCCGACGGACTATCTCAGGATAAACAGCTTGTAGCGTTGCCAAGGCATGATGATACTAACGCCGACTTCTGTGCCGCCTGGGACAGATGGCAGCGGTGCAAGAGCATGTTATCGGCTGTAAATACTGGGTATGGATAGGCGGAAGCACTCTTGGGTCCAGCCTACACCAACAAGATTGCTCAGATCCAGCACCACGATATCGTATCTAGTAATGATAGAACGCGCAATCGGTGCGGGTTGCTCAGGGCCTAGGATGGGGCGTCTTGACGTTGATGCCGGATGATTAACTAGTTCACAAACGCATGGCTCGAGCAAGATATTCGCGTGTGATCTGTAGATTTCTGGATCAATCTGGTTAATAGAAAACGCCCTGATTTGTGTGATGCGACCAAAGCATTCGACAGGTGGTTCTTGACCAGAGTGGATTGCAGGTGGCCTTATCAGCGGCAAGGCAATTCTATGCTTCGAAACTGACCTCCCTGCAAATTCTATTGTCGAGGTTGAAGATTGCGAGGATGGCAGTGTGTTACGATCCAGCCCCACAACACTTATCATGTCAATCACGAAGTATGCCCAATAGCCAACTGGTACCAAAGATCAGGCGTGATAGTCATGCCAACAGACTGACGAGTCATATGATCTGCTCAGCCTGCTCAGTCCACTGATCCCACTGATCACCCAGAAAGGACCCAGTATATAATCATAGGCAGTGTTTAACTTGGTATATACGTTTAGTAATACATTGGTCACTCCAGACACTACATCGATCGTCCAATTGTGCTATCTAGTTTCTCGATACTCTTTCAGGAGGGTTATACTGTCCCTCAAAAATACTGCTGCCCTCATCGAAAGCTATCTCTGCGCACAATTGTTTCCTGCACACAGTCCTCTTTGAACTCAATTCCTAGCAGGAACTGCCTTTCTCCTACCCAGTAGACCGCTGGCATATCCATGATGGTAACACTATCTAGGGATCCGATCTATTAGAGTATAAACCGACCCGGCCGATGAATTTTCGGACAAAGTCCTGCCGTGGCATTTCCTTGATAAGTTTAGGCATTGATGGAATGCACAGAACCAAGAAGCCTATCGTCATCTCTCCTGTAGCCAAGAGTCCGAATGGAGTGACATAGTATGACTTGTCAGGAGACTTCAGGTAAGGAACAGAGTAGACAATTCTCAGTCCTCCACAAACGCAACCTCTTCTTGTACGTTAGCTAGTAATCCATCAGAAGCAAGCAAAACACACTTACAATGCTCCAACAGTAAACAGCAGGGATATGGCAACCTTTCTCTTCTTAGAGAGCTGCAACCTCCAGATCTTGTATTGTGGCATTCCCAGCATAACAACGTCTAGCACAAAATTGAAAACACTTGAAGCAACGTTGATGAGATAGACATTTACGCAAGTTCCGCGTACGAAGAAATTCCAGATCTTTTCCCTTGGCGTACAAGCAAAGATCTCCACAAATAGACAAGCAACATAGAAGATAATGTTCATAACCATGTTTCCTACACAGGCGTAGTAGAAACCACCGCGAACCACCTGTGGTGGTACGAATACATGGATCCAGTCGATGAATATGGAAATCTTCAGCAGTAACATGACCATACAGTATAGTATGCTGCTTATATTGATGGCCTTCACTAGTCAGTCTCTGTCATTTGAATAGTTAGATTTGGAATCGTCTCACCTTAAACAGGCGCGGAAGTTCCCTTACGCGTATATTCCACAGATGTACAAAACCTCCAGGACAGTGGAACTTAGACCATCCAACATATATGAAGCTAACATAGATTGCCTATATTGTCTAAGTTAGAGGCTGCTATCAGTCCGAATTGCAAAATACTAACCAGGGCTGCTATCATAAAAACTAAGTCAGGTCATCAGTGACCACAGCAACAAGGTGGGGGGGGGCAGCAACATACAGTCCTCGATCCTGAAGCTTTTGATAAGAAATATTCTCGTATAAAGCCGAATGAGAACCACAGACACGACTAAAATTATCCCCACGTCGAAAACACCAACGCATAGAACATTCCCATGCTCGGGTTCATTGAAATTTGAATTCACGCCATTGGGTGGTGACAGAGCAGGCCCATCTAAGAACTGCTCCATGATGAATATGGCAAAATGTGTCGAAGCGTGAAAATAAGGGCCCTGGTTTGACTTCATTAAGTAAATGTTTTGGTGACTTACAATTGAGACAAGTGTACCATAGGTAGTACGTTACCGTGTAAGCCGACAGACAGTCTACTCAATCGGTGTTTGCAAAGGCTTAGCATGATGCATGTAAGTCAAAGTTACAATTGCCATAGCTCATCACTCCTGTTGTACTTGGCTGATATACGGCCTGCGATGGTGTTTAGACTTGGGAATGTAGATGATGTGTTCACTGAACGGTAACGGCCAGGAATGGTAAATACGCGAGACATGTTGACTGCGATGTCTTTCATCGCTGCAAGCGTCTATTGCAACGCGCAAGGACATCAAAAGATGACGCGACGCATCATTCTGATTGGACGCTTGATGGATTTCCCCTCGTATGCATACAAGCGCTATGCGATGTCTTGGAGGAGCATGTCGCCGGGAGACATGAAGCGACATCCGTACTCACGACAGGGTATTCAGGCTACAATGTAAGGTTTATCAGGGACTAAGGTCTTGACGACACTCGTATCGTAGTTTCGAGCTGTAGGCGGTCACGGAGTAGCACTTCCCTATACTCATTGAAGTTTTCTAACGAGTCGTCGTCTACATGGCTAGGCACACTAGTCATGGGCTCGTTCCAGGGTTGCCTGGGTGGGCAGCCTTTGGCTCGGGGCGATCATACTTAGCAGATCATCGGCGCAGCGTGCGAGGAAGGCGTCGACAGCCTAGTAATTGCATCCCGTGTGGCGGAAGACCTCAGTCTTCAGCTCCAGTACCACCTCCCACAACATGACCACGTCGTACTTGAGTAGTTTGTTCTTAGTCGAGCATTTGCGTCCACGGCCCTTGTGGGTGGCTTGGACTCACTGGGGCAGCGAGCATGGACGGCCGCGTTTGCGCTTATGCAGCTACGGGGTAAGCTCCGGCATTTGTTGAACTAGCTTGGTTTTGAAGTGTGGCTGGATCTTTGCTTGATTGACAGGCAGCTCGACGCACAGCTCAGCGGACATGGAATTTTCGACATGAGATTTGCGCTCTACCGGTACTAGGGGATGCGCCATCTGCCCGTACTGCTCGCCAAAGGCCATTTCTTCTGGGGCATAACCAGTGCATTGTCGAGCACGGAGAAGGAACAATTTTGTCATCAGCTTTGTTCTGATACAGCATGGCGTCGCCGTCCATGACGCCGTGCATGTTGGTAACTCGTCCCACATGGTGGTATTTGGAGCACACCACTCATTGTGTGGCTTAGCTGTTTAATAACGGCAACGGGTTGGGGTGATGTAGCAGTCTTCGCCCAGTCACTGCTGTGAGTTCTTCGGCGTTCCAAACAGCTTGTGGAGGATGGCATCTCAGGATAGCCAGCGAGCTTCAGGACACATATGGAAGTGAAATTAACAATCTGCGTTCGGGAGATTGCAGGCCGTTTTGTCTCCCGTAATCATTCATTGTTCTGACCTGTCTAAACCATTGCTAAACCTAGGTCATATTTGGAGATACGTAGGGATGCCAGGGTTCATACTCCGGGGTGGAGACTAAATGGCCACAGCCTTTGACTGGCACCTTAGATTATCCCGCAGCCTAGCTTCAATATTGCATTAGACAAATGGCAAGAACGGTCAATCATTCCGTTGATGCACTGCCCGCACCTGCCTACTTTCGCAAATGCCGCTGGCCTTGATCGTCTGTCTTTACTCGTATGTCTTAGAATCATTTCTACCTCCTTGTCACTTCTCCTGAGGAATCTCTATGTTCACATTTATCAAATAGTCGACCAGCTCGATGAAGCTTTCTTTCCTTCCTTGATCCGTCAGGAGAAGCTACTGATTCGACAAGGATATCACGACCACCCCCAGAACCCCTGGCAATAACAACAAACTCCATTCTTGACCGTATCTCGACAGACTCCATCGCTGCGATGAATCACACAGAAACAGGCCACATGCACCCGCCACACCACCGTGGTGGTCCTCATGTCACCGAACTTGTCAACGAACAAGTATCAGCACTCGCACCATTTTCAGGCCTCATCCTCACGATATCCCTAGTTATATTTTTCCTGGTGCGGTACTACGTGTTCGAGAAATTCCTATTGATCAAATGCTACGGTCAAACCTACCTGAAGCTCAATGAGAACCAGCGACGCGGATTCATCAACCATCATATCGCGGCGACAGCGAAGATCATTATGTTGGTCAGCGCAGCATATCCTTTCTTTGCAGTGATTGCAGGCCCGGCGACCATTCACTCCTCATTTGCGGGGTCTAGGCTAGTAAAACTGGGAGACGGTACGTTATGAAAGGCTGTCCTCATGTATTTCGAATAACCTAATGACTGTTGTTGTAGTGCTCCTCGTACTCAATCAGGTCTTCATTGCAATGTACTTGTTCGAGCTCATCTTCCGCACGGAGCTGTCGTACGTGGCCGTTGCCCATCACATCGGCTCTGTTATCATAGCCGCATCTGCTGTTGCTATCAGTTTGAACTGGCAGCACGAACGAGATGCTACTATTGAGTTCATGCTTTGCTACGTCTGGGGTAAGTGTCAATCCAGTCTGGTCTGTTTCTCTGTGTACTAACACCACCTTGCAGGCATGTTCGATGTCATCGCTGAGCTTTGGCCGCACATCACCATTATCCTGTACCGCATGTATCCCCAGAACCACCACTTCCTTCGCATTATATTCCGGTCTGCCTGCATCGTTACCTTCTGTGGTACTGTGACCGAAAGTGGCGTTGTGCTATGGCTCTTCTTTTCTCTATGGAGTCGCTGGTCTATACCCTTCAGGGTCGTTACGCCCATCCTCCACGCTGTCTTCAGTGCAGCTCAACTTTGGGGCGCATGGAAGTTCTGGGGCATGTGGCAGCGCGAGCAAAGGCTTCTCAAGGAGGAGACACCCGACGTCGAAGCACTCGCTGTCCAACCCAAGTCGTCTTCTTGATGAGGCCTTCACTACGAATCATGGCGGATATATTGCAGTGTACGCACAATATTTGATCATCGTACCCGTAAGGAGAAGATCACTTTATAGGGGTGAATGAGTTTTTGATTCTTAGCATTTCTTGAATGATCTATAGAATTTCTTTAGAAAAGAGTCTTATAGGTCCTTGCTTACCCGAAAAAAGGGGGACTTTGATTTTCATCATCTTAGCCCATACTACCACGGATACTCGCCACCATGCGTCAAAAACTTCCCAGCCTCAGCATCCCTTCCCCCATTCAGCATTTTCACAATTGGGCTTGCTCCCTCACTAGTCGGCTTCGCTCAATTTTCAACCTTATTCCTCGCGGTGAAATTACTCGCCGTCCATCCTGGACAGTACGCAAATACCTTCCAACCTTTAGACTGGTACTCTGTGATCTGACACGCTGTCACCATGTTCAGCGCAGCTTTGCTGACTCGATATTGATCCTGCTTCATTTTGTAGAATGCGTCCTTGGGATCAAGGCGTAGACCAATGGAGCCAGCTCCAGAACTGACGTTTACAATGCGAGGTGTTGTCGTTGACTTTGACAATAGGGGCGCAAAGGCTTCCACGGTCGCATAGGGTCCAGCGGCGTTTGTGCGAAAAACAGTATTGAGCTTTTGAAACATGGATGTTTCGTTGCTGTCGGCGATACCTGCGTTGTTGACTAGGGCATCCAGTCTGGGGCAATCAGATATTCTGTTGGTAAAGCAATATGTTAGATGGGTAAGTTCTCACCTTCCATGTCTTGCTTCGACTTCTTTGGCTGCCGCAGTAATCGAATCTTCATTCGAGACGTCAATCTGGAGCAGCTCGATGCTGCCAGGAAGACTGCGGGATGCGAGATCCTTGACGGCGGTTGTGCCTTTTTCCACTGAGCGACTTCCGAGAAGGACGTGTTTGGTTGCGTCACTGAGCAACTGAGTGACCAGTTCCAGACCAATACCACTGGTAGCTGTATGAGAAGTCAACGCGTGTTACTTTTTCCTGATTGGAAGACCATAGTTGCGACATACCGCCAGTAACAAGGACGATGGTTTTGAGGGATGACGTCATATTGTTGATTTGCAACGGTGATGAATTGAGTTTAATTCTTGTAACACATTTGCACCCATTATTTATACTTATAGATATTTTACGGCCTCCTACAGCAGTACCGCCTACTGCTCGGAATATCTCCCAAGGTCAATGCGCTCTCAAGTTGATGGTGCTCGTAACGGAGATAGCGTTTAGTTGCCTGCTAAAGTCCGCACTAGTAGATCCCTGCGCGTGATCCCCAACCATACCATACCTACCACATTCGCGTGGATGAGAGTTCTTCCCAACATCTCCAACCTCATGTCAGTCGATACCTCGGTTGAAAATCTGCATTTCTGTGGTGCATTCTCTACCTAGCGGAGACATCGGGTTCAGCACCTCCAGTATCTCCGTAAAAGTCCATTCATCTTGGCGCTTCTTCGGAGGCATCAAGAAAGTCGCAGATTATGACATAGTGTTTCATGCCATAATTGACTTTTCTTGGACTATGAGCTGAGCTGAGCAGAGTAGCGTATGTAATGCGGTCTTTCTAGATGCGACCCAGCACCAATGTGAAGCTACGTCACCCACAAATCTGCTTGGGAGGGAGGTAATCTTGGAAATGGGTACACCGAAATCTGTATGGAGTCGCTTTACACATTGCCGTTTCTCCGTGGTAAATGTGGAGCACAGGTAACTTCGTACGAGGTCCCTCGCTGGGTTTGATCATGCTGGAAGATGTTGTTTAAACGGACCGACTTGTACACCCGTGAACTTGTGGTAGACTAGTCAGCTAACATGGAAAGATGATGGGAGGCAGAACACAGCGGTATATAGTTGCAACTAAATCAAAATTATGCAGATAGCCTTAGTGAAGGTGGCAACGCGAGTTGAAAGCATCATCAGTGTCGTGCTGTAATGTCCTAATCTCAACCTCATCATGAATATCGTATCGATTCTACATGCACAATGACCTAAAGTACTCCCCCATACTCCAGCAAAATTCAGAAACCTCAAGAAAGACCAGCAGCCTCCTCCTCACTGAGCCAAGTCGCATGAACACCGAACGGCACCCGCTGCGGCAAATGCAATCTAGCAACCTCCTTCATCGTCAAAGCATCAACAACAATGAGATCCGACTTCTCGCCCGTCATGAGTATATCAAGTAAGTACCCATCATCCTCTGAGCGCGGATTTGCCCTAGGAACAAAATACGCTTCACCACCATACATGTCGCCATAGCTAATAGACCCCACCTCCTTCTTGTCAATCAAATCGTATTTGAGCACGCCCTTACCCATATACCCATCGCACTCCTCGTCAAGCAGATAACAGTAGCGACTCGGGCGACCCACATAGTCTAGATTGACACTGGGGCGTTCATAGTGGTGATCGAGTAAGACCTGCTAGTCAACAACCTCTCCACTATCCAGATCAAGTGTCCACGTCTTGACTTTTGCGGGTGGCTCCGCGGGTGTGTGAATCGGCGCTTCGGCTGGGTAATCATCGAAGCAAGGTGAGAACAGTAATATCTGTCGTGAGCCGTTGGGACCTGTTTGTTCCCATGCATTAATGACGTGCCAGATGCTCGAGGGCCTCTTCGTCGTAAACCACGTAACTTTATCGCCAGTCTTGTATTCTCGCGGAATAACGCCAAACCGCAAGTTGTACTCGTGGTCAAAGTGAAAAACACTACCAGATGATCCCATGAGCCCAGAGAAATCGCGACGCATCGATATATCCGGAAAAACAATATACTTGTCCGTCAGAAAGAAGTCATGAAGCCAGCCCATGGATCCCCGGCTCTGTTCAAACGCCGCCTGTGAGTGCCGCAAGCCTTTTGAAATACGCCCAGCCATGATGACAGATTGATCTCCAAGACTGAGATTATACATGTCTCCTGTAGCAGGATCGACGCGCGGATGAGCAGAGAATGGACCCTCCCATTCCCCATCCCATGTTTCAAGATGACCACGTCCATCGAGCAACAAAGCGCCATTCTCGCCATGACGTGCGTCAAGGACAAATGCGTATCCCGTCTCTTGGAGACAGTAGAGACGACCACTATGGTAGCGAATAGACGTCGAACCAGGCGTGAGTTCATACTGTGAGAAATCCGGCAGCAAGCCCTTTTTCACTTTACTCTGGAGTGCTTTGATCTTTTCCAGCGTCGCAGAACCCGCACCAGCGATATCGCTGAATTCAACGTAGACTTCGCGGCCGATTTTGCGTTCGATTTCGAAGCGCGGGGTGCGAATGTAGAAGTTGGAGTATGTGGCTTTGCCGTTTTGGAGCTGGATTTGGTGGATCATGCCGGCGCCGGAGAAGGCGTGCAGGCGGATGCTGGTGGGTTGGAATTGGATGTTTGTGCCGTTGCGGAGGTAGACGCCTTGGAGGTCGCTGGGTAGGGTGCCAGTGACTTCAATGTCTACTTGGGATAGCTCGTGGAAGATGGGCTTGTAACCGGGATAGTTGTAGACACTGGATTGATTGTGCTCTGTTGCGTTGAGGAGTTTTAATACATTCATGTCGTCTTGATCAACAGGGACGGGAGGCTGCTGGTCCAGTGAAAATGACTGGAGTTTGGATGGGGCCATTTTGTTCTTGAAAGTTCTTGCAAGCTGATGAGAGGGAGGAGTGACAGATTATGGGCCGTATACTAGCTCAATGGACTTGGATAGGATCATACGCAGAGAATATATACATATGTAAACCATGGAGGTACACTCCAGTCGAGGCCGACATACCATACAAGGAAACCAAATGGTCGGCCGAGACCACGTGACCTCCCCCTCAAGATCCATTGACTTTCGCACAATTACGTCCGTAACCCTCACTGCAAGATTCGTTGGCAGCAGGGGACAATGGCTTGAGCCTCGGCTGTGTACGAAGTGCAGATTCAAGTCCTCACTAAACAAGTTTTTCAACAAAGCAACAGACTCGGCCGAGTACGTGAGCTCCTCTCAAGATCAATTTTGACAAACGCAACGTCAGCATACTACTCACGACAACGACGAACCCCTGTGATGAGGGGGTAAGAATATGAGCCTCGGATGTCTGACATTGAACCCCCTGGGTACCACCGTCTGGCTCACCCCCCAGTCTCTTGTGAGAATCCGAAGTGGAAGAGAGAGAAAATCCTCGAAAGAATATGGTATGGCGATGGCGATTTCGACTCTCCGCTTCTTGTTTCACCAGGAGCAAAACCATGGCGCTTGTAGGTATATGACCTGTGAGCTCATTCATATCCTGTTCACCAATCAACTACTCTTGCATCACTTGAAAAGCTACACTTGCAACAACTCCCTCAAGCTTCCCACCCCTCTCAGTCGGCCCTCCGCCCAAAGATTCCTTTGACGATCCCTCCTCTTTTACACCGGCATATGACCTAGATTATCGATCCATCTCACGACGCATCAACAACACATCTGGCCCTCAATCATACTCAACGCATCATCCAACCCCCCTTCCCCTCTGCCCCTCACCCATCGAGACATTCCCAGCCAGGCTCATGGGTAGACTCCCCATCCTACCATAAACAACAAATAACCAGATATCAGCGTTAATAGCAACAAACAAAATAACATCACGGCGACACACAAACAGAAAGTGCACAAAAAACATTACACAGTAGACCACTGTATACATATTGATGTTCCCTTGAGCCTATCCACTATCTACGCATCCCTTCCGACCATGGAGAAAACATTT
The DNA here is from genome assembly GCA_010093695.1 of Plenodomus tracheiphilus IPT5. Taxonomy (NCBI): domain Eukaryota; kingdom Fungi; phylum Ascomycota; class Dothideomycetes; order Pleosporales; family Leptosphaeriaceae; genus Plenodomus; species Plenodomus tracheiphilus. The sequence continues at coordinate 319,367 of MU006317.1, forward strand.
CTCTTCTCCCCAAAAGCAAACATATGCAACTTTCAATGCTTTGCCCCAAAATAATAATAACATAATGCCAGCCTAGTAAATGTCCAACCCAAGCTCCTCTGTCCAAGTGCTCAGAGTGATATCATGCCCAAAAACCCTGAAACGCCACGATAGTGAACAAATGTTTACACTCAAGTTTCTTGATGGAGTGTAAGTGTGCAAGGAGAATTGCAAAAAAGACACCTGGCAGGGGGGATTATGCTGTAAACAAAGGAGATTTACGAGTGCAAGTCCGGGGTGGGGGGGGGGTTAGCGGACTACCCTATTTGTGGTTCAACTTCGATATCGGACTGGCAGCTGCTTGCCAAATGAATGAAAACAAAACATCTTGCAGCACTGGGAATATTTGTGCTGTGTAATTACACCGCAACCATTATGAGGTTAAATTTTGCGCCTGACGGTAAACTTGCGCTCCATGGCGGCCGCTGGAAGTGCTTCAGCAAAGCGATCGCGAGCTATCATCGCATTAGCCGGGTAACATCTCATTGTTGAACGTTTCACGTACTCTCAGCAGAATCAAATTGAATCAGTATGTCGTCGTGCTCGCCTGGATACTCGATCTCGTCCAAGCAAACAAACCGCCTCTTCACGCCTGACCAGCCAGTCAGACGACCTTCTTCTTTCTGCATCTTGCCTTCGCCTCGTCTCTCTTCCACCGGCAGGGCGAACTTGGCATCCACGAGCTTGAGGCCGAATTTGCCTCCTTTGTCGGACTTTTCGAAGATGTCCATGGTACGCAATTGGAAATTCATTGCATCCGCGTGCGAGAAATCTTCGAAAAAGGCCAAAAGCTGGACAATGTTGTCCTGCTGTACGATCTGGATGCGAATGTTGTTGGCCGTCCATTGCTTGTAGATTGGTACAACCATGCGGCGACGGGAGATGGAGAAGGAAAGGGCGATACTAAGTCATGTTAGTCAAGCTCGTGGACAGATTCTCGCAACGACTGATATACATACCCGTCAAACTTGACAGTAAACCCAGTTACAGCAAGCTGAAACGTATGAAGATCTTTGAACGAATTGAACGTCAGCCTTCGTATTGTCGATGCTGTCTTGAGTGTCCTGAGAAGCTCAGCGAGCGCGTCAGGAACATCACGTTCAGTCCTGCTACCGTCAATAGCAACAGCTACATCCTGCTGTGGCTCGCGTAGAAGGGTAAGCTCAGCAGCCCCATCATTCGGAAGGCGGACAAGGAGTTCGCCAGAACCTGTGGTTGATTAGCTTCTATGGTACAACCCTCGCCACCATCGTAACATACCCAGATTCATGCGGTCCGATATGATACCCGCAGTATGTCTGCAAACGATCCTGAGACTCTCACTCTTGATGGTAGGAGCGGACTCCAACCCTGCAGCGTCCGGATCTACGTTCAGGACCTTCGCTTCTTGCCATTGCATCGTCTCCAGAATCCGGCTGCCTTTCTGACTGAAGCCTTCACCCTGATCCGCGCTCTCTATGTGGAACGCTTTGAGTGGCACCTGGGCGAAGGCCATCTCGCCAACCTCCACGTTCATGGAGGTAAATGTGCCAAATAAATGATTCCGGTCCTTGCCCTCTTGGAAGACCAAATGTATAGTGCAAATTCGTGCTCGTTTGTCTGGTGACTCTTCTCGAAAATGGAACCGTATCGCTGGAGCTTGGTCGGGTTCGGTGACGTATTCGAAGTTCATAGGCTCCTGTCTCGTACCTAGCTCATTGTTGACCAGGCTGACTTGCTTGTAGTGCTGCGCTGTTACCAAAACCATCCGGTAACCTCGATGAAGCTTCCTCTTGCCCGTGCCCTCACTACTCCGTTCAATCTTCTGGAACACCATAAGCTTACACCCAGGGACGCGTTCAGGTGGGAAGGCTGATGGGTTGGCTGGATCCCTGTAGCTGGCTTCGCGTAGGTAAAGCTTGCATGCAAATCGCTCGTCCCGGCGTTCTCGCAGGTCGGTCTCCACTCGATTAGTATGGTCTACAATAGACCAAAGGCTGCGCATGTCGCCCTCGCTAAGCTCAAGAGTGAGTGCAAATCCGTGCCGCAACTGAATACTGATCTTGCGTGACTGTTTGTTCCAGTTCACGTCCTTCCAGGTTACGTCTGACCCGTGGCCGACCATGATGTTGATGAGGTTGGTCTGACTACAAATGGCGAGTTTGACCTGGTATTGGTCTTTTGGTCGCAGGATGGAGATGACGGCTGGCATAGGTACACGATCTGTACTCGGATCATCGGTGGCGAGAGATGCTTTCACGAACATCCTGAAATAACAAAACTCGCCCTTTGTATCTGTAAGAGGTATGTATTGCGAGAGACTGATGTAAGCCGGTGCGCCATTCTGGCTGGCATCAGCATGGTGCGTCCTAGTAGTCAACACGCTTGCAGCGTCTGGCGTAAAGGTCGGGTAGTTCTCCCAGATGGCTTGATCTTGACCTTGAATGAGAGCTTGGGTTGGGGGCATGCTCTGATGCTTCCTCATTGAACCTACAAGCAACTTCATGTAGTGGGTGATTGCCGTTTGTATCTCAAACGTGTCTGCGCTCGCACTGTCGCCAGCCTGCCGCGCGGCCTGGCCACCAGCTTCTGGCCCACGACCTCCGTAATTTTGCAAGCCGGGATGATTTGGAAGTACTTCATTGAGGATCCACCATACTTTGGCGAGATCAACATGGGGTTGGCTTAGTCGCTCGTGATGTGGTTCGTCCCCCTGTATTTGACTTCTGATAAGGCTCTCCATTCCTGCGCGACCCTTCAAGAACCACCAAGTCGCAACTCGAATCCATTGAGACGGCGAATGATTATACATATGACCACCCAGCTGCGCAGTCAGTTGGAAAATGCCTCGCATGTGTGTCACGCGTTCCGCGAAGTCTCTGTATGCTGTATCATTCTGCATCTTTGTGTCGGAGCGACCTAAAGACGCTGCAGGCTGTGGTGTGACTTCTGACCTGGACCTCAGGGGTATAGAACCATGCGTGGCTGCGGATACGTGCTGGCTCTGTGTGTGAGCTAGAGGTTGTGGATGTTGTAGCTGTGGTGGCTGATGGGGAGGTGACTGTTGTTGTTGTAGGGCTTGCGGAGGCGGAAAGTATGGGGGCCGTTGCTCGGATCGGACAGGCATTGACGGAGCGGTTCCTTGGGCAAAGGCTGCAAATGGCGGCTTCTCCTTGTTGGAGGGTATTCGCTGTGGGGAAGCAACATTAGCTGCAGATGCAGGGTCAGAACGCACAGAGGGTGATGCCCGCGTTTGTGAAGCAACGGAAGGAGAAGAGTATTGTGATGATGCCGATGACGCCGGTCGCGCATCCGCATCTGTGGTCATCGGCGCAGGTTGCATGGGCCTTCGTCCTGGAGAGGGGCCGCGTGCTCTTGACCGATAAGGGTCGTCGGCTTCCAGTGACCGCATCGGCGATGCTCGCGGAGGGTCAAAGTAGGCGCCCTGCGGCGGTGAGCGCCCGGTATTGGGTGTCACATATGTCGACTGGGGGCTTCCCGCCTGGAACAAGTCTGTCGAGACGGACGAGCTCGAGTCAGAGTCGCGCTTTGTGCCCGATGCTGCTCGTTGTGCGGCTTCTTGCAAAGCCCGTCCTTCTTCTGACCTCATTCTCTGCTTGACTCTCGCCGAGAAGGAGGATTCCTCCGTAGGCTCACTCTGCAGAAAGCGCTCCGCCATGGCAGCGTTACCCTGAATCGGAGACACGCCCTCCTGCTCTACAAGATGCATCTCAGGCAGCCGTGGCGGCATATTTGGGACCGCGGGTGCAGGGGCACTGTCGGCGAGACTCTGAAAGCCAGTCTGCGTGCGCGATATAGGCTTTGGCCTGAAGTTCTCGTCCTCCTCGAGCGTGGGTGGCAGTACCGGAGTCATGCGCTGCGCCACGGGCGACAGATTTTCAGAGTCTTGGGAGTGAGCGGACTCGACACTGGGCCGACGCACCTCCGTGGGACTGAGATCGAGCTGGTCAAAACCCGTGGGCGCTCGTGCAAGGCCTCGTGGGCGTTCGCCTAAGCCCATTGGGCCCATGCGTTGCGGGGGCGGGGGAGGCGGCTGCGCATGTGAGTTGATGTGGCCCATCTGCATCTTCTGTCCCAGGGGCGGCGACATCTCGCCAGGGTTGGTGAGGGTACGCGTGAGGCTGTTGCGCTGCTCCGTCTGCGAGGGCGTGCGGCCAATGCCATTCGTCTGCACGCCTAGGTTGGTGTCGTCCTGGGGCTTCTGTGGCTGCAGCCTGCTCGCGTCGGCCGCCGCGCTGGCCTGCTTTTGCTTCTGCTGGGAGACGATGATGGCGGGGTCCTCGCACTCGTCGCCTCCGTGGCCTATGATGTCGGGCACAGTGCGTACGAAGCCCACGGTCAGGCCCTTTTTGCGCGTGCCCGTCTTCAGTCCCCCTGGGCCTGGGCTCTTTGCTACGGCTGCAGCGCCTGCGAGGATATCCTGGGCACCGGGCCATCGCTGGGCTCGCGCGACATCGATGCGGGGTCGGTTGGAGAAGGCGGCAAGGGCGTCCTTCTGCTGCTGTGCGCGGTCGGTCGAGGGCTTGAGGAAGTCGTCGAGGTCGTTGGGGTCCTGGATTTTGGGGGGCTTGGGCGCGGGGGCGTCGTCGGCGGTCTTGTCGAAGATCTTGGTCCGCCAGCGGCTTGTCTTGGAGAAGAGTTTACTCGCCGAGTCCTGCGCGTCGACCATGGTGCTGCCGGCAGACCGAAGAGGTTGGTGTGTCCGCCGGGGAAGTGTCGATGACGAACACGGCGGGCGAGCCAAGGGTTGCGGCCCCGAGGAATGCTCGCGTGCCTGGCCGGGGGACGGGGGCAGTTATGTGCGACGGGCTCTGGAGGCGCGGCGGTGGTGTGTGATGCGCAATTGGCCGGGGCGTCAGGTGAAACAGCCTCGTGCGAGCATCCAATGCCTGGGCCTGCGACGGGGACGTCGAGGACAATGGGATGGGCAAGGCGGAGGGAAGTGGGAGGGCACGCAGTCCACCACGCAGCCAGGGACCAAGAGGACCAAAGAGACGACGCGCCGTGGTGCAACGGGCCTGATATGCGGAGTAGGCGTGGCGGGCGCTACCTGCGTTAGTGGCGCACCTGCAGCTCTGGCATGGATAGTGGCCTCGAGTGCTCAGCTAGGTTGTTGCTACGCCCCGGCACTGGCAATGACACTGCGCGCTGCGTTGCTTTGGATGTCTCACGTCAAAAGGAGAAGACAGCTGTCGTTCGCCCTCGAAACTTGACAGCCAAGCGGGCCCTGGTTGCGTGTCTCGTGTTCGTAATACAGCCCAACGCATCCCCCCACATATCAATGCGGCGGCGGCGGCGGCGGCGACGGCGCGGCGGGTCTTCCACGCGCCCTCAGTGGGAAACCAGCAGCCCTACCACCCTATATAATAAGCAGAGCACACACAAACGGCGTCTTCCCGTTCCAGAGGCGCCGCATCTTGTGCTTTGCCCCTGGAGTCGCATGGACACAGCGCAGTCGCCTGGCAAGTGGGCGCGCACTGCAGTCAGCCAGCCGCCATTTCACGGGGGCTGCAGCGGCTCAAGCAACAAGACCAAGGGCTGCAAAGCCCGCTCCGATCAAACATAAACGTCTCCGACTTAATGAGGATCTCCTCCATCCTCTTTGCTAGCGCGGATGATAAGGCGGAGGCAGGGGTGTGAGTCGCCTCGGTAGCATCTAGGGCCTTGCCTGGACCCTGTGAATGTTCCCAGGCGAGATTCTCCCAGCTGTGTAGACCGACGACTTGCACGACGACTGACGTCCATGCACTCCTCGGCGGGGAACAAGTCCGTTCCTTTGCGCAGAATAGAGCGCGCTGCTGCCAGCCGCGTGCAGATCATACGCATTGCAGTCCCCCTCGGTTGGACTCGCGATTCTCTGCTCGCTCGTGGTTCCGCATCAGTTTCAAGGCGAAATAGTTGGAATTACTCCGGATGATTGATGGAGGATTAGGCCGCAGGACTGGCTCGCGATGCGACTTGCAATCACTAACAGGGCTGTAGTGGCCGAATGGAGACTGCCACCGGTGAGGATTCGACCTTGTGTATTGGTGGCGCGGTCATGTCCCAATGCCTACTAGATATCAGCCGTTTACCAGCCGCAGACTACTGTGTACTCGTACCACTATCTACAGTATGGTAGGCACTTACTACTAGCTATGTACATACAGGGCTTCTGATCTACACACCTGGGCAACCTCGGTGCTTAGTCACACCCATCGTCCATGCCTCACAACATCAATCACCGTCTGCCACCCTGCCACCACCGCTCCATAGTTGCAGCATGAATCTCAGCACACTGCACATCGACACTGGAGACTGACATTATGATGGTGCGCTGCCATGGTCGTCGCACTGCAGGATGCTCTAGTCAAGTCGGAGAAGCTCGTAGGCTGCGTGTCCCGAGACATGTTCGAAGGTCACGACATGTCTGGTCGGTCACGGTGCAGTGCCTGATAGATGTGCTTCATCACGATCAGTTGTGCGGTATGCAAACGGCCAACCGCGGCCCACGTAGCTTGTGGCAGTGGGTACAAGGTACAATGTATGTACACAGTACACAGGCACTTGTTCACATGACTGAGAGACGATGCGGTGCGTGCCGGACGGGACGAGCGGGAGATGAATGGAAGCCACGGCGGTGCAGGCAGACGAGGGGCTGCCTCGCTGTGAGTGGAGCAGCATGCATGCCCAAACGAGGTGCGCGAATGGCATGCATCGCGAGCTCGTCGCCGCGAGGTGAGTGGACGGGGGCGACCGCCAAATCCCGGCCCTCTGGCGAATGGGATGCGGGCTGCTGCAGGCCATGCGACACTGCCCAAAACTTGGACTGCTGGACTCCCGCTGGGTAGTGTGCGACGAGCAGAGAGCATCGAGTATAGTGCGCCGTCTAGCCCAGCACGGTCATGTCCTGGACCTGTGTAGAGTAGTGCTGGACTCAAGCCGCCATCTCTGCGCCTAGCCCTCTGCCCACGCATCGACACATTGCGCAAGCGACTCGTCCTCTCCTTTGCCCGCCCAACCCCCTCCGCCTCCGCCTCTGCCTTCGCCAGCGCCCTCGCCCCCCGTCGCCCCCCGTCGCCAGAGCCCTCGACGCCGGCTCCTGCGCCGCATCGCATCTGCAGCCATCGAGCCATCGCCAACACCTGCCACTGACAACGACGGGCGAACGACCAGCCGCGCGCGGTGCATCCAAGGCTACCTGCGTCACTGCCCATCACCTCCGCCCGCGACGCTGCAGACGAGCCTCTGCACGCCTCGACGACACGGCCATCTGCGACCAGGTGCCTGCAGGCATGGCTCCCTCATAGCCCCGACGAACAACGCATCTCCGGCAGTCTCAGACTCCCCACAGCGCACCCAGACTCGAGTCGATAGGCGCGCAGCCTGCCAAAATGCCCCAGTCCGCGCCGAGCCCATATACGCTGCTCGACGAGTCGTTCCGCGCCTCGCCATCGCTCCGCCATTCCAAGCACCTCCCCCATCGCAGCGACGACCACCGCACCTACTCGCGCACCGCCGCTCCGCTCCAGCGCGACCTCTCCTACACCACCACCACAACGGACAATGATTGCGAGTCGGTCGCCAGCCGCCAGCCCACGCCCCTAGAAACCCCCGGCGTCCTCGGTCGCGCAGAGAGCGGCCTGCCCCCGACACCTCCCACTATCTCACACGATGGGCACGCTGCCCAGACGCTCGAACCGCCGCCACATGCAGACAGTGTAGTGAACTCGCTCATGTCGAAGAATTCGTCCCTCAGCACCCCGGTCAACGCTCGCAGCCCGCCCACGCCCGACCCAAGCCCCCCACGCACCAATGCCTCCTCACAGCCCTCACAGCCCTCGCAGCCCCCCCAGCCCTCGCAGCCCTCGCAGCCGGTTTCCGAGCGGCCGCCCATGTTCACCTATCCCTCGTCACGGGCTGAGTCGTTCCGCACCGCGCGCGAAGACCTCTCCTCGAACCCGGATAGCGGATCGGAAACGCCAGTAGGGGATCGACTGAGCACCGTGCAAGAGGACCGAGGGCTGGGTCTGGCCTTTGAGCATGAGCATGAGCATGCACAGGACGACGTCACGCCCACCAACAGCAAACGGCCGTATTTTGAGCCTGCGCCCGACGCTGACACCACAGCCGGTGCAGAAGAGGACAAGGAGTCCCCGGTAGAGGAGAAGATACCAGATCGGGAGTGGAACACAGACCTGATGCGAAACGTGACAGTTCGCAGGAAGCGCAACTCCAAGTCATCACCACTAAAGGACTCCAAATCATCACCACTTAAAGACTCTAACCCGCCAGCCCCCAAGGAGCCTGCCTTGAATCCACCATTGCAAGACCCCATCTCTTCCCCAGTTAGGGCTCCCAGGTCATCGAGGCGACGCGGAGACTCCACCTCATCACGACAGGAGAATGCAACATCGTCACCACGAAAGAGAACGCACCCCGCCGTAGTCATCGTCGAGTCGGCCTCACCCACCCCGAGCACGCGGACAAGGCGGACTTCTGCTCTACGTGAGCGCGTCGAGGCCAGCAACAACAGCCCCGTCACTCCCTCGATTGAGAACTTTGCGCAGTCGATTGGCTGGCCAACCGAGAGCAGGGACATGGCGCAACAAACACCCCGCGACGCCAACAGCAAGCGCATGTCAACCTCATCGACGACGTCGACCATGGTAGAGGCCATGGTCATTGTCACGCCACCACGGAGACACCAAACACTGCGCCACTCTGGCAAGAATATGGCATATCGAAGGGATCTGAGCTCACCGGCCGAGTTTGGCTCGGAATCGCATTCCAACCGCAACTCTTTGCACCTCGACGACGTTCCACTGCATCGCTTAGTTCACAAGAGACTCAGTGTTGCTGACCGACAGAAGAGGATTAGTACCGATTCGGGCCCACTGGCGTATGAGCGTCCTTTGGGCTACGAGCGCAACATGTCCCCTGCTTTGTCAATGCGAAGCACTAGAACCATCGACAGCTCACGGCACACGCTCGCGCACCAGGAGTCGGTTCGTCGAGTACTACAACCTGCTGCAGACATTCTAAGCAGATCGAGCACCGTTGGCCGTCCACAGCCGTCCGGGACGAGTTACCATAGGCGCAATACTTCCGCGCCCGAGTCCGCTCGAAGAATGCTGGTTACGCCAGGACCTAGGAATTTTTCGCAGCTATCTCCTCCTCCACAAACTCCACCTATTATAGAAGAAAGCTCCTTGATTGGCCCGTCCCAGCTGAAGCGGCCTGTTACACCCACGCTGTCGCCAAAACCGCATCTCACAACGCCTGCATCACGAAAACAAGATCGGAGCCGAAGACCAACCTCTGAGGCTATAAGTCTTGCTGATACTAACAAGACTCTCCCGGAGCTTCCAGTTCGCGAAAAGACAAAGTCGGTCGCACCGGGTTTAGTCGCAGATGACAACGCGCTTCTCGAGGAGAAGCGTGTGCCTTCCGGTCTGATGGAAAGAGTTCGAAGACTTGTTGCTGACCATGAAGGTACTGAGGAGTCTACACTGATCCCATCTCCCAGTCACTTTCCTGCTTCCCCTGAAAATCTGAACAACTTCTCGCCACTCGAGGATCTGTCCCCACCCATGCGACGAGGCTCTCGCTCGCGGAGAGGGCGTTCTGGCGAGCGCAGGTGGAGTCTGCATAGCCAGGATCGATCGTCTGCATCCCCAGACTTTCCAATACGCCCTAGCTTGGACCGGATCTCCACAGAAGAAATGTCTCGCCGAAGTCATGAGTGGCGTCGACGCTCTGTAGAGAACGGACGAGTTAGCTTCGACTTGTCCACTGTACATAGTGAGGAACATGCCGATGCACGGCATCTCTACGCACAAGGAACGCCGTTCTCGCAAATGTCGGATACGCTTGAAGTCAGCGAGGCCACGGCCGTCAGCATCTATCCTCACAATAACCACTCGCTGTTGGTGGTGCAGCAGGTGCCCCGTAGCAACTCGTTCCTTCCGGGTCAACCGCTACTGACGAGCGAAGCACACCTTTCGACTGAAGACCCCCGCGATATGCAATCTACCCCTACACCGCCTTTCGTCGATGCCATCGAAGGACATGAGGAGAAGAATCATCCACCTCCCCAGCCTACTCTGCACTTTGAGCCCTCTACTCCACCGATGAACCTGGATCTGCCGCAACCAGACGCCGTGGACACTCCACTTCAGAATCCTCGACCCCCACCAGAGCCTCCTGTGATCATGTTCATTCCACCTACGCCTGCAGAAGAGCTAGAACGCGAGCTCGTGCCCGGCCCACCGAAACGATCCGAGTCTCATCCTCAACGTCAACCTCAGCGCCGTTCTACTCTTGTTCAGCGCGCACGTCGCTACTCTGACAATCTCATTACTCCTCTTCTCGCTCGTGCGTCAATCAATCGACGTCGTCATGCCAGCGACCCCAACACAGACCCTCGTCGCAATCCGCGTGTTCCTAGTGTGAACGACGAAGACGGCACTCTGCACCCGTTCTGGCGACCTCGTGGTTTCTGGGATGGCTTTGAAGACAGTGATGATGAGAGCGATGGAGATGATGCTCTACCGAGCGGTGGGGACACGAGTGACATTGAGGACGACGAGCCATCTGCACCCCCAAGGCGGACGTCAACGCTGGGCAGGAAGCTTACAAGTGGCCTTCGAGGGTCTGGCGGCTTTTTGATTGGTAATTCTCTGGGTGTTGAGCGCCATGGAACTAATAAGCGTCGGCACCACATTACACTGCCATCCCACTTTCCCAAGTCATCTCGTACCTCGAACGATCCTTCCTCACCAAGAGTGCTTGTCAAGTCTCCACCTGAGCCACTCCGTGCTCGTGGAGGCGGCGGTATTTCCAAACGTCGATCCAACAATAGTCTACGTTCCAACATGTCCTATGAGGCACCCGGACGGCGTGCTTCATGGCGTCAAGGACGCAGTCTGCCTGGCATTAAGAAATACCAAGTCCAATACATTGGTTTGACTGGTGTCAAGGAGAATTTCAAAGAACGAAGAGCGGAGAAGAGGAGGAATAAGCTTCGCAAAAGTATAGGGTCAAGATACTATGTGGAGCCCGTGGGATCAATGAGCACCTGATTGGGAGAAATGGTCAAGACATACACACGACACGCTACCTGCCACGGCTCGATCGGTCTTTCACCTTCTTCATTTTTCTCTGCCAGCGACTTTGTGCGAATTTCTTGAATATACCCAATGATGACATTTTCAGTCGTCACATCGTAATTTATCTGCATCAAGCAGACAATTGTACCATCATACATACCGAAACATTGCTCTCAAATAACTTAATTCGTCCCGATATGCCGCCTCTTCATGAGCTTACGATGCGAATCGACTTCTTTTCGGTGTTACGTTTGTTACCGGTTGTTTTTATGCCGGAGCGCTGGATTGCTTCGAGCATTTTACGCATTCACTCTTCCTGGATTTTGTATACTAGAGTATTTGGGGGGGTTTTCTTGCGCAGGCAGGACTTGGCAATGAGGGCTTTGGCTGATCTCATTGATTGCAATTGGATATGATGGGACATTTGGCATGTTAGCGATTTATGATTAAGCATATATCAGGGTGTATATACAAGACCTTTGTTCTGATGATTTACACAAGTCTAAATGTGAACCCCAGAGGTCGCATTCAGTGGGTTTCTAGATTGGGTAATCCGGTGTAAGTAGTATAACACACCTGACCTCAGCCAATCATGGATTTCCACGTCTAGATTAGATATGGTCGGGACCGACCACATGCATGGATAGGCTCTTTCCCCGCCATGCCCCCCACATTGAGTGCTGTAGTATCGGCTATGCGATGAGAAACAAGCGTACATCTGTGGGTATTCCCGCTGCTAAGATGGGGATGACATGTGCACCATCCTTTGCAAGTTTGAACCTCTTGGCCTCTGCTTCATGTTTCTTTGATTGCATGTGTATCATCTCCCTATCAACCTAACGACAATGTCTACAACAGTTGTTCGCCAGCCCCCGTTCACACCCAGCGAACCTTGCTAAAGCGTAACCCCCAGATCAACGACGTCAACACAAAACCAACAATCACAACACCACTGCCTAATCCCTCATTACAGGTCACAGCCGACCACAACTTGAAGCAAGTAGACGCGCCCGTCTATGCGCCAGCAAAAGGCGAAGTCCTATTGCATATCAAAGCAACTGGAGTTTGCGGGTACAGTGCCATAAGCCACCATGCCGTCATAATAACCCAAGGTAGCTAACAAAGTTGTGCTCCACAGCTCCGATATCCACTTTTGGAAAGCAGGGCGCATAGGTTCGCTTGTTGTAGAGGGGGATTGTATCCTCGGGCACGAAGCAGCAGGTATCGTATTACAATGTGGTGAAGATGTTACTACTCTTGTTCCTGGTCAGTCCCATCACATCCCATCCCATCCCACATCCACTAGCATTTGCATCCTCCCCAACACCAACACCACAATCGGCAATGGAGACGGAAATGATTACGCCCAAACTAACACAACCACAGGAGACCGCGTAGCCCTCGAACCCGGGGTCCCCTGCTCAACCTGTTTCCTCTGCCAAACCGGGCGCTACAATCTCTGCTCGTCCGTAAGATTCGCAGGCGTATACCCGCACGATGGCACTATTCAACGCTACAAAACCCATCCGGCAACCTGGTGTCATAAACTGCCATCCAACGTTTCCTTTGCAGAGGGTGCGCTCCTCGAACCATTATCTGTCGTCATGCATGGTATTAGATCTGCAGGGTTATCACTGGGTCGTGGAGTAGTGGTGTGCGGCGCGGGTCCAATTGGGCTTCTTGCGCTGGCGGCGGCGAGAGCAAGTGGTGCGCATCCGCTGGTAATTACGGATCTTGAGCCCCGGCGCTTGGCGTTTGCGAAGACATATGTTCCGTCTGCGATGGTGTACCAAGTTGATCGGAACTTGGATGCGCGGGAGAACGCAAATGCGATTCGGGAGTTGTTTGATGTGGAGAGTGTGGGGGAGTATGGGGCGCCGGAGTCGGTGTTGGAGTGTACGGGGGTGGAGAGTAGTGTTGTTACTGCTGCGTATACGGCGAGAAGGGGGGGCACGGTCATGGTGATTGGCGTTGGGAGGGAGATTATGGATAATCTGCCTTTTATGCATCTTTCGCTTGCTGAGGTGAGTCAGTCCCGCTGAACCATACGCTTTGGAAAGTGTACTTGGTCGTCATTATACTGAAACGTACGTCTAGGTTGATCTCAAGTTTATCAATCGATATCGCGATACTTGGCCAGCAGGGTTGCAGTGTCTTGGGGGCGGGGTGTTGGATGTTAAACCACTTGTTAGTCATACGTTTCCGCTGGAAAAGGCACTTGATGCAATGTATACGTGCAGTGATCTTAGTAATGGGAGTATCAAGGTGCAGATTGTGGATGAAGTGGAGGATGTATTGTAGATTATGGGGACTGTTATGGAAGACAAGCAGACATGTTCTTGAGTAATCAAAATAGCCGGGTACAGAACAGCAGTGTCTCTTATCACGCTAAGCTATGATACTATGAGAGTCTACAACGACTGGCATGACATGTCACAATCTAAGTATAAGCAATTTCCCTCCTCATAGTCACTAAACACACAGCAAACAAACTCCATCCTTACCTTCCTGTTCTCCCCGCCCCTTCTTTCCACAGCCCCAACAACCCTTCAGAACTATCCCCCAACACAGGATCCTTCCCCGGCCTTGGGACACCCCAAACCTCATCCTCCCTCCCCCCATGCTCCCCACCCACCTTGAAATCCCAAACCCCCCCATACGGATACGCACCCATCATCATAAACCCCCCTCCCACCTCCACCCCTCCAAAGAACTCCCTATGCCGCCTCTCCATCTCTTCACTCACCTCCCCCGCCCTCCCCGCCTCAATATCCTCTGGCTGATAAAACGCCCGATTCCCCCCCGCCCCAAGCCTCGTATCAAACGTCTTATGCGCGACCCCTGCCGGAATCAAAAAAACATCGCCCAACCCCGCTACCACATCTACACCCCCTTCTTCGCCCGCGCCCCTCTCTCCAATCCCCAGTTTCCCCGTGGACCAGGCCGGATCGTCGGCAACGCCGAAGCGAATGGTTGCAGAGTCTCCCGCGATGACGACCATGCATTCGTGGGTTGTGGAGTGGTAGTGTGATTGTATGTCGGGCCCGTAGCGGGCTATCCATTGTGCTTGCCAGCCGTTTGAGGCGTAGAGGTCGAAGATTTGGGTGGGGTGGAAGGTGGGGGATGTGACGAGAGGGTGGAGGAGGGCGGGGAAATGGAGGAGTGGGTACGGGGAGTTGGGGATTAGGGGGGTGGGAGGGAGGGTGTAGGTTGTTACTTTTACTTTTGGGTGGGGCATGGTTTGGATGGATGGATGGGTATGGGAGGTTTGCTGGTGTTGGGTATATGGGTATGTGTGCACGCATGTTTGTATGTGTGGTGGTCTGTCATGGCTTGATCGGGAGTTTATTACCTGAAGGGGAAGTGTCGAGGGCGGGGGTTGACGTCAATTCCGAGGTGCGGAAAAGAAGCCGGAGGGGATGTAGTCCAGATGATCGAGATGGGCAGACAACTAACAGCAGTGATGTTGATTCAGTATGTTTTGACGCTGTTAGACCCTACTGTTAAATTTTTGTAAATATGATAGTAAGTATGCGCTTAACAAACTACGAGACCCTAGCGATAGTCTGGATAGATCTGCGACCGTTGTACCTTTTCTTACGTTGTAGGTTGCGCGCATGCATAGCTGGCAAATCTCTAGCTATTTCAGTTGATCGAGAGCTTGAAACACCCGTCCAGCGTGTTTAGTCAAGTCGGCGACTCAATGGTGCGAATAAACAATCTCGGTAGGATGGACCCGGCTACAGGAACCCACCGTCCCATGACGCCTGTCCCGCGTGGTCGACACATTCCTTTGTCGCTACGTACCCGACAGCCCAATCCATTGGCTCCATCGCCTCGCTAATCTTCAAGTCGGCCCGTCAGTGCTGCACCTACCAGTACACATATGGAGCCCAGTAACCAGGTGCAGAGTAATCCTGACGATCGATTCGTTTTCCAAACTGTTCACCGTACGTGAACCCTGCCGTCGGCCTCCATCTCTGCGAGCCGCCATGTCCTTTTCAGGAACTCATGCCTAGAACCCGCATCGGAATGACGGTGTTTAGCATGGGCAGAGTCGTACTGTATGACCCGAAATGACCACTCACACGCCGTGGTTGTGAAAACGTTTCTGCTCGAGCACCGCGGTATGCAGCTCCGTGCAGCTGCCGTGCTTCAGGTTGACCGATGTTATCGGACTGCGGGAAAAGTGTCAAATTGGCCCCCAAGGCCCGGGTTTGATCACCTACATAAAGGATGGGTCTACCCGATGAAGCCTGACGGTTCCGTGTCCCAGACCACCGGGTGTTGAAATCTTAGCCAAGTTCCCCTGCCCGCAGTGTCTGCACGATGAAAGTCTCGTACATTGCAACCGCAATCTTGCTTGGAAGCGTTGGCGCCGCACCATCTTCCAAACAATCCGGTCATGAAAGCGATGCCCTGACAGCCCAAGGACTTCTCAATCTCGGAAAGTATCTTTCAAAGAATGGATATCCAAACGCACACAAGTGCAACGCAAAGAACACTAGTGTTCGACGGGAATGGTAAGTAGCACACTACGTGGTATTAGAGAGCTCTCTGATGTTCTATTATCAGGTCAACTCTGTCATCTGCGGAGAAGACTGAATATATTCGCGCTGTGCAATGCTTGGCAAATACGCCAGCGAAGACTCCCAGTAGCATTGCGGCTGGAGCAAAGAATCGTTACGACGACTTTGTAGCGACACACATCAATCAGACTCTGTTTATCCACGGCACTGTGAGTCTTGCTGCAATTGCTCGAGTCATAAATCGTGCTAATCCTAAAACTCAGGGCAACT
Source organism: Plenodomus tracheiphilus IPT5 (assembly GCA_010093695.1). NCBI lineage: Eukaryota > Fungi > Ascomycota > Dothideomycetes > Pleosporales > Leptosphaeriaceae > Plenodomus > Plenodomus tracheiphilus. The sequence goes on from MU006317.1 coordinate 335,295, forward strand.
TTCTGACGTGGCATCGATACTTTACTTGGGCCTATGAGCAAGTGCTTCGCACCGAGTGTGGATTCACTGGTACTCAGCCTTGTAAGCTTGTTCGAGTATCAGCAAATGTGTGGCTTCCACGCTAATTGACTAAAGACTACAATTGGGCATGGTGGGCTTCGGACCCTGCAAAGTCTCCAACCTTCGATGGCAGTGCAACAAGCATGAGCGGTGACGGAAGTTACGTCGCTAATCGAAACTATACGTGCATACCTTCGCCAGATCAATGTGGTGTCAAGATCCCGCCTGGTAATGGAGGGGGCTGTGTGAAATCAGGTCCTTTTACAAAGTACGTTGCTCTCCCTCTCTAGAATTGTCCTCTAGGATCTCATACTTACCAATGCCAAAGCTGGACAGTCAATCTCGGCCCAGTATCTCCCGTGCTATCCGGACTAAAGCCAAATCCAGAGACCTCGGGACTAGGCTACAATCCGCGCTGCCTGCGCCGCGACATTTCCAAGGCCGCATCTGCTGGCTGGACAAAAGACTCAGACGTAGCAAGTCTCATCAAAAAGTGCAAAGACTTCCTGAGCTTTAGTACCACCATGCAAGGAGACTTTCCAAACGGCTTCCTGGGCGTTCATACCGGAGGTCACTTCACGATTGGTGGAGATCCGGGTGGTGATTTGTTTGCTTCTCCTGCTGGTAAGATTGAGCAATGACCATGACTTCTTTTGGGGCATCACTTGAAAAATCGTTACTAACGGATGAACAGATCCAGCATTCTTCTTGCATCATGCGATGATTGATCGGACGTACTGGACATGGCAGAATCAGGATATTACTGCACGACAGTATGCACTAGGTGGAACCATCACGCTGAACAACTTGCCCCCAAGTCGCAACGCGACTTTGAGTGATGAGATCGATTTTGGATTCGTTGGTGTGCCTAAGCAGACAATCAAGGATTTGAGTAATACGCTTGCTGGGCCGTTCTGTTATGTTTATGCGTAGAGCTTGCCCGCTGTGCGCAGAACACGATGGATATGGGGTTTTATAACTTCAGTGCTGCTGCTTCAAACTAGACTGCATTCATAGTTCGGAGCAGAGTCAGCCACGAAATGAAGTCTTGTGGCAGCTTAGATTGTTCGCGACTGGTGCGAAATATCACAAGAGCGTCAACCCTTGACCGCAAATATCTTGAAAGAGCCTAGGTAGCAAATGTCAGCTCTACAAAACGACTCGCCTTCGTCATCACATCGCCCAAAACATACCTGCCCACTCATTCAGATCAATATCCCGTAAATCTCTACGCATATCCTCCGCAACACCACCATCACAGCTCTGAGTACTACCACAACAACTCAAACCTTCATCCTTAGTTGCAGCATCAGCATCGTAACTCCCTTCCTCTTCACAACACGCTCCCTCCTCATTCTCCCCCCTCGTATACAAATTCAAATCACACCCCGCATCCACAACCAATACATCCCTAAATCCCGCCTCCCCAAGCCACCCCTCATACTCCTCTTTCGTCCCAGCCCCAGCAACACACCCCACATACGCCGCCATATTCCGCCTCAACTCCCCTGACAACTCCTTCCTGACCAGAATATCCGACACCGCGACACGACCACCTGGTTTAAGCAAACGGTACATTTCCTGGAACACGAGGGGTTTTTCGGCGGCTGGGACGAGATTGATGACGCAGTTTGAGATTATGACGTCTGCGATTAAGGGGGGCAGGGAGGGAATGGAAGTGATGTTTGAGTGGATGAAGGATATGTTTGTGGTTTGTGATTTTGAGGCGTTGTGGTGGGCTTTGGATAGCATGTCCTCGGGTTTCGTTAATCATTACATGTAGGTGTGGATTGAATCGGATTCAGATGATGTGATGGATAGAATATATACACTTGAAGAAAGGATTTGGGGAATTCAAGGGCCAAGGCTGACTGAATACACGTACCTGATTTATATCCACACCAATCACTTTCCCACGACTCGTCACTCGTTTAGCAGCTAGGAAGACATCAAAGCCTGCTCCGCAGCCTAGATCGATGACGGTTTCGCCGTCTTGCAGGCTGGCGATGGCTAGTGGGTTACCGCAGCTAAGACCTAGATTCGATGCTGTAGGTATAGAACATAGTTCTTCAGCTGAGTAGCCAAATGCTTGCGCAATGGCCTTTGCGTGATTGGGCGATGTGGCGCTGAGTGCAGAGGCGCTGTAGCGAGCGTGGACTTGGTCGTATATAGAGTCTGGATCCATGGTGTTGTAGTAGTTGATGTGAAGATAGCTTTGGGGACTGTGCGAGGTCTGGATGGTTATGGAGGTATGGTAAGTATCGTTGGAGGCTGATATGTCACTGCAGTCTGATATTGGAGCATCAGAGGGTACGCGCTGACGTTACCCCGCAGTGGTTGTTCATAGGCGGTGGTCTCGCCAGATGGCGATTAATGCAGCATGAAGTTAGTGTTATTAATGCTGTCATCTGAGCAGCAGGTGTGACAGTGGGAGCGCGGATTGCTGCGTTCAGAGTGCCTCTGATAATTGTAAGATATGACCGTTTTGAACGAGAGCGGAAATACACGAGGATGTACCAGCTTCGGAAATATGCTTCTACGCAATATCTGCAAGTAGTTCGGCTGGTGCGAATCGATATGATATACTCGACTTGACTTGAAGCGGAACACATGGGTGATTCTCGATCTATGTAACAAGTACACAGCACATTACCCACCCTCGCATGGCATCATGTATGCATAGTTTCACACCTTGACACACAGACCCTATCACAGTCCACTGATATAATCCAACAACCTCAACAAAGCCCCATTTTCCACCCTACACCCCTCTCCCTCCCTCTGTGCCCTCCGCAGCCCCTGTGCCAACCACAACCTAATCGTCTCGGGATCCAGATTGCGAAAGTTTTGTTGGGAAATCATGACATATGCCTGTGCACAGAGAGTCGTACTCTCTGACGGTGCAGGCGCAGGCCGCATCTTACAGGTTGAACATTGAGGATCGGCTGGTCCGTCTACCAGCGGTGAGCTCGGGGGATCAGAGCAGCAGGGTGGTGGGCCGTTATTGGACATGGTTGATTCCGGGGTCGGGGGCAGAGGCACGATAGTGGAGGGGATAAAGAAGGAAGAGGTGATTGCGTCGCCTGGAAAGGAAAGATCTTGGGTTGGGACATCAAGGTAGCCGAGTTGTGGATCGATGCTGCGATGCATGAGGGGGCTTGGCTTGGCTGGACTATTTGAACCTGCATTGCCCCCTAGGCTTTGTGTTGGCTCTGTGTCGCTGACTGTCGAGTCTGGTGTTATTGTTGTCTTCAATGGTATCCATCGACACATGGTACTCGCTGCCTCTTGTTCGGCTTTGAGTGCCACGATCTCCGCTCTTGCGTCTGCCAGCAATTTCTCGGTTTCTGCAAGCTTTTCCTCCAAGGCTGCGACATGGTCTCGTCGTCGCGCGCGGTGTCTCCTCTGGTTTTCGCGTACTCTGTTCAGTGTATGTTCGGCGGACACACGGGTCTTCCGTCGTGTGGTCAAACTATCGGAGGAATGTTCCGAAAACGTGGATGCTGGTGAAGTGGCGGCTGCGTCTGGCGACAACATGATGGTAGTTTTGTTGCTTAAACTCGTTTCTGAGTTATTCCCAAGAGAAAAAAAGATATCAGAACGAGAGACGCAGAGGACCCGACACACTTGTGTAAGGCGGCGAGCCTGAAGCATCGGAAGTTAGAGCTTGGCGGTGACATATCGATGATATCGCCCTCTGATTGGTGGAGCCTAGGACTGAAACAGGAACGTCTTGGATAGTTGAGTCAAAACACCCAATATTGAGTGTGCACAAAGCACTTGGAACAGAACAATCCAGCCCCCGGGGTGTTATAGCATCGCGGCTGACTGAGGTAGCCAGAGCTCTGCCAGCAAGGTGTCTGCATAACATAGGATCAACATAATGTGGCTTAAGATATATAGAGCACCATTTACACTATTTTCCTAGTTCAGAGCTTGCTATCGTAGCTACATGTATTCCATAGTAAATTGAATAGTGGTATAGCTGACCAAGACAGACCTGACTACCTGCCAGATTTTCCGGCCATTTCGCTTCATAGAGAGAACGATGCGACACGTCATCTACCCGGGGGTAGTGGCGGTAGTGGAAGCTCCTGATCATAACGTGAAGCACTCTACAGTGTATGAAGTTACATGTTACGGGACAATGAACTACCTAGTCGCTATGCAGATATCTGTACATATGAAAACATGAAAAAGGTTCATCCCGATCTTGAAGTCATTAGTCGGCTGGTCAGGCCTTACTTTTTATTGTCCACACCACCGAGCCAACACCAATGTCCGCAGCGGGCGTGCGCAGTGAGATCCAAGATGGTCCCTACCTGCCCATACGGATAACACCAGCATGGACCAGCTTTTGAATCTTGGAGCGAATGCTTGGGTTTTTGAGATGCTCTTGTAGTGCGGCCGGGTCGTCCTTTGCTTGTTGTAGAATGCTCTGCATGATGGGGTCCTGCAGGATGCCAACAATCTGGAAAGCATATTAGTGACTATTGAAATGTCAGAGATTCAGCTCAGCTTACCTCTGGATCGCGCTGGATGCGCTCCATTGTCTGCTGCTCTGTTTCGCCGTCGCGTGCCGAATATTGTGCTTGCAGGGCTTTGGTCTCCTGTTGCTGGATCTCTCGCGCATTTTTGCCATCCTTGTCATGCTCCATGGCTTCTGCGCAAACGTTGATGCACTTGTTGTATTCACGCATTGTGAAGTAAGCCTGGGCTTTGCGGAGATACGCGCGGATGAAGTCAGGATCGCGCTTGATCGCTTCGTCGCAATCTTGAACTGCTGAGGGGAATTCGAGAAGCTTGATGAAACAGGCGGCACGATTCGAGTAACCGCGAGGATCGTCTGGTGCACGCTTGATCATCTCCGAGTACGCCTCTACGGCGGCGGGCCAATCCGACTCCTTGAACTTGGCATTACCGAGCTCACGTGCCTTCTCGGCCTCCTCAGGGTTGATGTAGGAGGCCTTCTCCGCAGCAATCTTGGCCTTCTCTGCAGCTCGAAGCTTGGCTAGCACTTCGGGGGTACGGTGCTCGGTTTGCGCTTTTTGGTAGTATAGGACGGCATTACCGAGATCTCCGAGCTTCTCGTAAGCAGTACCGATACGCGCAAATGCCCTGTGACATGTTAGTCGTAATCTAGGGGAATGGTAGATCTGAATCCTACTTGGCAATGATCTTGAAGTCGGCGAGAATCTCACGCCCATACTCGACGGCTTCCTGGCATGCCTGAATGCACCCCTCATAGTCGCCCTTCTCGAACTTGGCAGCGCCCAGGTTTGTCTTGTAAGTGATGTCCTTGTGTATCTCCCATGCCTGCGTATAGTAGTCGATAGCCTCATCAAATTGACGCTTCTTGTACAGCTCAGTGCCTTTCTTCTTCAACTCGTCGGCCTTGGCCTTGGCCTCTTTCGCAGCCTTCTCCTCCTCTGTTTCCTCCACCTCGGGCTCGGGCGTTGGCTCAGGCTCAGGGGCCTTCTGTGATTGTGCTGGTGTAGGGCGAGCATCTGGCATAGGGACGTCCTCTTCGGCCTCTGCTGCGCCTGCTCCGGCGGGACCTCCCGCACCAGGTCCTCCACCAAACGACATGTCGATGCCCAGGAGCACGCTCATGACAGACAGGAAGCGGGGATCCTGCATGAATTGGCCGACCATGTTGGGGTTGCTCTTCAACTGTTGGAGCTTGCCCATGAACTCTGCATCACCAAGGAGCGAGGCCGTCTTGGGGTTGGCCGCCAGCTTCTGGATCATGTTGGGGTCATTGAACATGCTACCCAGGCCTGCTGAAGGGTCGCTGCCGAGTCCGTCGTCACGCGCCTCAGCCTCGACTGCGCGCTTGACGGCCTCGAGGCCTGACTTGGCCTGCGCATTGCTGGGGTCCAACTTGAGGGCCTCCTCGAAGGCATCGTTAGCACCCACGAGGTCGCCCTCACCATGCAGCGCTGTGCCCTTGCGGCCCCAGCCTTTGGCCCAGTCGGGCTTGAGCTCCGTGACTTTGTTGGCATCGTCCAGCGCCTTCTGCCAGTCCCTCAGCGATGCGTAGGCGCCCGAGCGGTTCGAGTAGAGCACGTGGTTGGCGGGGTCGAGCTCGATGGCTTGGGTGAACTTGTCACTGCGCCCGGGTTAGCAAGGCATCGTCGAGAGTGCAGTGGGAGCGGCCGCGGGGGCGTTGGCGGGGGTGCTCACATTGACTCGGCAAACTTCTTCTCGGCGAAGAGCTTGTTGCCTTCGGCTTTGAGTGCGTCGGCCATGTTGGAGAGGCGAGACGGCGTGTTGTGTCGTGTGTGAGGTCGTGGTCGAGTGTCCAAGAGGCAATACCAGTGTATAGAGTCGAGTGAGCCGTCGACGCGCTTTCCTCAAATATGTGGGGCAGCCATGCGGCTCTGAAGCTTCGTTTGTGCTCTTCCAGCATCTTCTCCGCCCTTCTACCCATCGCCCGCCCACACCACATGGCTGACGTCGTCGTACGGCAAGCCCTTTGGGACGCGCAGGTGGCTGGCAGCGGCTGCTACGACAAGATTGCCGTTGAAAACCTCGAGCTCGTCGTCAATGCCGGCAAAGACGTCTGGGGCCGTCCCAAGAGGCAGCGAGCCCAAGTCAGCGTGGTCCTGACACTAGCAACGCAGTTTGCCTCAGCAGCCTCTACAGACTCGGTCGATGATAGTACGGTGCATTATGGCGTGTTGAGCAAAGCCATCCAGGCTGAATTCTCTGACACTGCCGCCGAGTGGACGTCGACTGCCGCCCTTTCATCGCGCATCGGCCAGTGCGTGCGCAGCGTCGCAGGCTCAACGGCCATCTACGCAATCGAGACAGACGTCTGCTACCTCAAAGGAAGCATGCTCGGGGATGGAGCCGGCCACATCACATCGACCATCCAGGACACCATGTTGCGATCCAATGTGCTCTATCTACGAAACGTCCGCATCCCGTGTGTCATTGGCGTCAACTCGAACGAAAGACTGCAGAAACAACCAGTGGTTTTGAATGTGTGGGTTGATAGGATCCCAGACTCGCGAGTCGACGACTACGCAGAGTTGGAGACACTCTTGATCCAGGTAACATACACTTGTGTCGACTGTGTTTATGCATGCACTGACCAACCAGCTCGTTGCTGCGACGTCTTTTCAGACGATTGAGAGCTTACTCGCTTGGCTGATTGAAGAGCTAAGACAGAAGTTCTTCACCAGAGAGGGAGACCAAGATGCATGGATACGGCTAAGGATTGCGAAGCCTCTAGCTGTACCGTTTGCTGATGCGCCTGCGGTCGAGATGATGCGTCCAGTGCGCTCTAGTTGAGTGTGGGTTCACAGTTTACTTGGCCCCCCGATGGAATCCTCGTGCTCGGATGGACACAACATGCCGATGCGGGAAGCGTGCAGCAGCGGGTACATGGTACATACAGGTTGTTAGCGGGAGCTGGAACAGGCGCATGCTGACTCGGGTAGGGATAGCGGTGTAGTGCCCCCACGTGGTTCAGCTAACATCGTGGGAACGAGGAGCGAGCTGTGCAGTGCACAAAAAGGGCCAGGATAGGGCCAGAAACACTTGTGTGCTTGCATTGATGTTGTGCTTTATGACGGGAGGGTCGTAAGGAAAACAAGCTTGTCAGGACTTTGCGGTGAAGCGTTGTGCATACTGGGCAGAATGACTGCGCCAATGCGTGTCTGAGGCATTCACAGAAGCAGAGGGCGGGGTGCCTACACAGTGCGTGCACAGTAGGTACGTACCTATACCTGTACCTGTACCTGTAGTCGTAGAGTATTAGGTACTGGACAGGCGGCTGCCGTCTTCCACGCTAGAAGGCGGCTGCTTCCAACAGCACCGCCTCGCAAAGCGTACCCACGGCATTACCACCGAAAATATTTTCTCTCCGCAATCAGCTCGTACCTTTGCCACAACTTGGGGAAGCTGTTGAGCGAATCCCATGTCCCAACTGCCTTAGCTCGGGCGAGACAAGGGCCTATCGATGGACCTGGCCATAGCTCCCCGCCCAACAACAACTGTCGACGGTGTAGAAACAGAGTCACTGTGGGGGTATTGGACGACGGCTGCGTGAATTCTGCCCTGCTCACTGCAGAAGTAGACGGCTCCTGTGCTGTTCTGGAGGGAAGGGCGCTGGCTGAAGCAATGCTGCCCTTGCGCATGGCCATTGGGTGTGGTGGTAGTCTGTGTAGAGTACACAGCGATATTTCACAGCAGGTTGCCGGGAGGGGAGCAGAGCTTGAGAGCGGATCATGTTGCTCTACCCGGGGACTCTGCCTCCTCATAGAGCATGTAGTACAGGACTAGAGCGCTCGAGTCGTCCCCACGGCCTGCATGAGTGGCTGCAGGCACTCCCCGTGTGGATCGGATGGGCAGATGCACCATGCAGCTGCCAAATGGGCGCGGTCAAAACTTCCTCACTAGATCGGACCCTGGTGCGCGTTGCTGGCGAGAACGCCTCCCCTGCCCCACGTCCCTAGGTCACGGCCAGCAGCTGCTGCCCTGGCACGGACGCCTTAAGTAGACCGCTCCCCTCGACCTTTTGCTCTCGTCCACACTCGCACCCTCTGCCCAATTCCCCCTCCCACTCATCCACAATGGCCTCTCGCGCGATCCCCTCCCACCTGAAGCCTGCTGCCGCCGACGGCGAGGGTGGCTTCTCCCCCCGCCATCACGGCAAGTCGCAGTCCCATGTGGTACGTTGCCCTGCCCCTCCAGCTGCATCGCAAGAGGGCCCTTTCTCTGCATTCTTGCAAGTTCACTGCGACTGCCGTGCACCTGCTAACTGTCAGCCAGGCTTTCGAAAACACATCCACCAATGTCGCGGCCTCGCAGATGCGAAATGCCCTGAACAAGCTCGCGGATACCGTCTCAGACCCCGCTGAGAAGAAGGTTAGTTGCGTTTTTTTTACACCGCCACACCTGTTACCCCGCCTGCTATGTTGGGCAAGCCGGGCAAGACCATGTGCGGGTGCATTGTCTGCAGCCACGCAGTGCCTGCGCCGTCGGCGGGGATGGGGCGCTACGTCATGCCAGTGTACGCTAACTCTACAAAGTACTTCGAAACAGAGATGGACAACTTCTTTGCCCTGTTCCGACGATACCTCAACGACAAGGCTAAGGGCAACGCCATCGACTGGAACCGCATTGCTCCCCCGAAGGCGGAGCAGGTCGTCAACTACGATGACCTGGCCAACTCCGAGGCGGTCGAATACCTGAACAAGCTCGCCGTCGTCAAGCTCAATGGCGGTCTCGGTACATCCATGGGCTGCGTTGGGCCCAAGTCGGTCATCGAGGTCCGCGATGGCATGTCCTTCTTGGACCTGTCGGTCCGCCAGATCGAGTACCTCAACCGCACATACGATGTCAACGTGCCGTTCGTGCTGATGAACTCGTTCAACACCGACACCGACACTGCCAGCATCATCAAGAAGTACGAGGGACACAACATCGACATTCTCACATTCAACCAGTCAAGGTACCCACGTATCTTGAAGGACTCACTCCTGCCTGCGCCCAAGGAGAACCAGTCGGACATTGCCAACTGGTACCCTCCAGGTCACGGTGACGTGTTCGAGTCTCTCTACAACACTGGCATGCTCGACAAGCTGCTAGAGCGCGGCATCGAGTACATTTTCCTCTCCAACGCCGACAACTTGGGCGCTGTTGTAGATCTCCGCATCCTGCAACACATGGTCGACTCCAAGGCCGAGTACATCATGGAGTTGACTGACAAGACCAAGGCTGATGTCAAGGGTGGCACTATTATTGACTACGAGGGCTCGGTCCGTCTGCTCGAAATCGCACAGGTTCCCAAGGAGCACGTCAACGAGTTCAAGTCAATCAAGAAGTTCAAGTACTTCAACACCAACAACATCTGGATGAACATCCGCGCCGTGAAGCGCGTGGTTGAGGCCAATGAGCTCGCCATGGAGATTATTCCCAACGGCAAGTCAATCCCCGCCGACAAGAAGGGCGAGGCCGACATCTCGGTTCTCCAGCTCGAGACCGCAGTCGGTGCGGCCATTAAGCACTTCAAGGGTGCTCATGGCGTCAACGTCCCAAGAAGACGCTTTTTGCCAGTTAAGACTTGCTCTGATCTCATGCTCGTCAAGTCGGATCTGTACACTCTCCAGCACGGCCAGCTGGTGATCGACCCCAACCGATTCGGCCCCGCTCCATTGATCAAGCTTGGTAGCGACTTCAAGAAGGTCTCCAGCTTCCAGTCTCGCATTCCTTCGATTCCCAAGATTGTCGAACTCGACCATTTGACCATCACTGGCCCTGTCAACCTCGGTCGCGGTGTTACGCTCAAGGGCACCGTCATCATTGTTGCGACAGAAGGATCCACCATTGACATTCCCCCGGGCTCGATACTCGAGAACGTTGTGGTTCAGGGTTCGTTGAGGCTGCTTGAACACTAGACGGGTACTGGTGGCTCGACGATTTTATCATAGATTTACGAGGACATGTGTCTTTCTTGTAGCGAGTGGTTGAAACCATAAACATGCATTTTACACGAAGCTTTGGCCAGGATGTACCCTTCAGGTACCGGGGTTGTAATGGGCGCTGCCCAACCGACGGTTCATGAACCGCCGCGATAGACGAAAAGACATGTCTAGATACACTGTATTAATATGACACCAAGCATGTCCCAATTTTGCAGTTCATTAGTGTTTGGTCAGAGCAAACTCGGTGACATTGTGCCAGATTTGACTTCGGGCCCTGGTGGCGTTGTCCAGGAACCTCAGGCTTCGTTTGCTGACATGTGAAGCGTGATGTCGGCCTTGGAGGTCAGGTCAGGTCAGGTACCCCACGGTTTCAGCTGCGGCAGCTGCCCAACACGCGCTCGGCGCCACCCACCGACCATGGACAACACATAGACCTGTTCCTGCGCGTTGCAGAGGCGCAGTCCCCCTGTCAGCTGCCTGGCGCAAGGTTCCATGATTGCTGATAGGAGCAGGCATCTGCGTGTATGAGCGGCGAACCTCTCCTGCTCCATCCCATTACCGCGTCCGCGTCCTGCATTTCACGTTGCACGAGCATCATCGCGGGGCAAAGTGGCGGTTCACCGCATCTTCCCCAACCCGCGCTGAGCTCTGAACACGCTGTAGCTACGCTTATGTCTGCGCTGACCCGGCGCTGACATCGCTCTACCTCCAGCATCATGGCACCGGAATCGAAGGAGCCCAAAGCGCAACATGCAGACCACACAGCCAACTTGGCACAGGCAGATGCAGCGTATCGTGAGGCTTACCAGTACTGGGGCTACTTATTCAAGGAAGACAAATGTGGTATGCCGCTGCTTGATCGCCTGTTGAAAGGCATAGCAGAATTGATAGTAAGTTGTACCATGTTTCCACTGTCCATGGCAACTGAGGATCCAATGCTGATCGAGTGGTCGCAGAGCAAGAGGTTCGAGCCAAACGAGTCTCCAGACCTCACACCCTCGCAGATTGCTGCTTGGTATCGCGACGTAGGTGGAGACTATGATGTCCTGTTCACCGGTACGCCTCCGACGTCAATCGCCTTCATCTATCGCTCGCTGGGGGCGTTTCACTCATTGCAGCCTGGTCCCAACGATGATGGATACTCGAGTCCAACGGTGCCTGCGTTGAAGAAACAGGGTTTCGTGACATGGCAGACTATTCAGTTGCTACTTGGACCCGAGGAACATGTCCTGTTCTTGCAAAGAGCAGTGCAACAATACGATGTGGTCGACCCAGAAACGGGAGATACCTTTCCCAAGATACTCCCCAAGGAGTGTTTCCCAGAAGCTCCCGATGACGCCATGGAAACATGGTACGAAAGTGTCGCTGCTAGATTGAAAAGAGAAGCTGAAGAGGAAGCCACTGGACGCGTAACGGATGAACTAAGGCCTCGCACTTCGACCGACACAGGCGATGGATCATCAGCCGACGAAAAGCACGGCGCATTCAAGTATTTTGAAGATCCAATGTACCGCAATGCAAGGCAGAGGCCAAACATTATGCGACACGTCTCCAAACAGTCTTCACGGCCGGTTGATGAGGGTCGAACTGTGACATCAAGGGTCAGACACATGCTGAATCCGTGGAGTAACCGGCGCAAAAGTATGCCAGGACGCTACGAAAGCGACAGCTACTCAGACGACGACGCTACACCCGTTGCACCTCTTCCCCCAACAGCTCCCCATTATGTCATTCACAAGCGTCCACACCAACCGCATCAAACACACCAGCCGCCCCGGCCTCAATCTATGACAGATTCTGACTCGGATCCGGAGCATCTTCCCACACGGCGAAGAACACCTGTACTTCGTACGCATAGATCGCATGACCTGCCGGCGACACAACCGGATTACTTCCCAGACTATCATGAGGCAAGGCGGTATTCCCATCAGAGCGGTCCTGGCGTGAGGTTAGAAGGGAGAACATCTGCGGCGACTTCGCCGCAGCCAGTGTACCGGCCAACTCAATCGCCTTTATTTGCGACTCAAGTAGCTCAAATTCAGGCACAAAAATACTACGACCACAGGCCTGCTATGCCACCACGGACTAGCTACCGACCTGTACAACATGGGGTAAGTCCAGCCTTTCGAAGCCGCTATCGTTTTTGTCGATTACTGCTGTTTTAGTTCTCTACCACACGCGGCCTTGTATGAAAGTGGCTTTGATTGCTAACAAATGTGTTTGGCTAGGTTCGATGGAGTCCTGCCGCGGTTCCCGTAACGCCACCAAGGAACGTTGAGCCTGCTTACACACGGGAGCGGGAGCGAGACGGACGTAATGGCGGCGCAGTTTGGCATGATATGGAAGGTCGTAGCAACAATAGTCGAGCACGGCGCCGACGCTCTACAGAGGATGCAGCCTACCCACGCGAACGGGAACGCGATGCCGCCCGTACACGAAGTCACGACAGAGTAAGAGATGAATGGGCGGAGAGAGACAACGGCCGGGGTCGAGGGTGGAAGGAGGATTGGGACGACAGAGACGACAGAGACGACGAGAGGTCACGGGAGAACAGCAGAAGCCAAGAACGAGAGCGAGAGCATAGGACACACAGGTATGTGTCGGGTGCGCAAGACGGCGTTTCTGGCAGGCGGTATCCAGTTCCTAGCGGTCCTTACTAAGTGTTTGAACAGTGTTGGAGGCCAGTTTCTGCGCTTTTTGAAGGAGTTTTGAGGGCGCGAGAGAGGCAACAGGGTTCAGCTGAGCTGTGGTGTTGCCAGCCGGCTCTGTGGTGGATGTGCGCACATGCAATCCGTGTGGCTGTGCTTCCCGTGGGTGCGAGTGGGTCTGGACGGGTTGTGGCGGAACACGTTAGGGCCATGAGCTAGGTGCGATCTTCAGCCTCAGCTCCATGTGGTGTGATGAGCTGGGGGCTGAGCTGCACAATCTACACAGTACTCGACAGTACAGTACGTGCAGTCGGTATTCAAGGAGCTCATTGGCAGGGGTCTCGCTGCCCATATCAGGCCTCCAGCGACGTGTACTGTACATTTGAATGTTAGTGGAGATGAAGCCAAAGTTGACATATCAAATTCTTCTGTGTACAATATGACGTCAGGAGAGGCCCGAGGTGATGCGCGTAGTCATGACAGGGGCATGGCATTGACACGGGCTCGTGCTGACGGCTGGGATAGTCTGGGACTCGGGGACATGGCAGCTGGAGACGCGTCGCGTGTTGCGCGGCGATGCAGCGAGGGCCCCAAGTATTGGATCGGAGATTGCAGTCGATAGGGCTTGAGGGTGGCAGTGCGCCGAGGGACGGGCGATCGTCATGGGGGGTGGAATCAGCGAAGCTCCAAACAGCTCCAAACAGCTCTGAACAGCTCTGGAAACCACCACCAGCCGAGCTCTCTGCTGCCCATCCCACACTCACACGAGACCGCCCACCGCATCCATCCGTGCAACCGTGCAGCTCGTGCAGCTGGCTTCTCTGGCGGCAGCGGAGGCAGCGGAGGCAGCAATTGGCCCGTTGCGTGTGCGGAGACGCGGTTTGTCTTCACCCACCTGGCCGTCGTCGCTAGCGATAGCCGCAGCCGTTGGTTCCAAGCGCAGCTACTGGGCCAGCAGCAGGTTTGTGGTGTGGCCCGTCCGACATAGAAGCACCGCAGCTGTCCACTCTTTACCTGTCTCTTTCCTTGTCTCACTCCACCTGAATATCCATTCTCCCACGCCCAGCTCTCCCACCCCCCGACCACGCAATTGCACGCAATTGCACGCAATTGCACGCACCCAAGCGGCAGCGCACAGCGCACAGCGGACATGGCGACGGAGCACCGTGAATCCGAGCTGAAGCAGCAGGGTGCCCTCGATGCCGCAAAGGACGCGCAGTCGTCGGTGACGGCCCAGCAGGCAGAAAAGGCCGTCGTCGAGCAGGCCCGCGCCGGTGGCAGCGCCGCGTTCCAGTTCGACCCCGATGCCACCCCCGAACAGAAGCGCGCTCAGGCCCGAGCCCGCGTACCTGTGGGCTTCCACCACGAGCGCAACAAGAACGCGACGGCCCTCGTCTCCGACGCCGACGACAACGGCGCCCCTCCAGAGTACCAGTACGACCTGCCCGCGCCCACCAAAGCCGCCGCCGTCGCCGCGCCGCCCACCCCCGCCTCCCCCACCGCAGCCGGCCACGCCCCGGGCACCAGCGACGAGGATGCAAAGTGGGAGCGCGTGGGCTGGGCTCCGCGCTTCGGCATGCCTGGCTCAGAGGATCCTGCCGACGACGAGGGCACCCTGGCCGACCATCAGACGTGGCTCGAAGGCCGCATCGAGGACAAGTTCTTTGGCGACTGGTACCACAACACGGGCATCATCATCTTCGCCTGCCTGAGCTCCTGGGTCGTTGGCATCCTGGGCGGCGGCCTCGGCTGGATCTTCATCTTCATGGCCGTCTGCGGCACCTACTACCGTACCTCGATCCGCCGCGTGCGCCGCAATGCCCGCGACGACCTCAACCGCGAAATGGCCAAGAACAAGCTCGAGACGGACACGGAGAGCCTCGAGTGGATCAACAGCTTCCTCGTCAAGTTCTGGCCCATCTACGCCCCGGTGCTCTGCGACACCATTGTCGGCTCCGTCGACCAGGTCCTGTCTACCTCCACCCCTGCCTTTCTCGACAGTTTGAAGATGAAGACATTCGTCCTCGGCACCAAGCCCCCACGTCTCGAGCACGTCAAGACGTATCCGAAGACTCAAGACGATATCGTCCTCATGGACTGGAAGTTTAGCTTCACGCCAAACGACACGGCCGACCTGACGGCGCGACAAATCAAGAACAAGATCAACCCCAAGATCGTGCTCGAAATCCGCGTAGGAAAGGGTCTAGTCAGCAAGGGCTTGGACGTTATTGTTGAGGACATGGCCTTTTCTGGCCTGATGCGCCTCAAGTTCAAGCTTCAGCTCCCGTTTCCGCACATTGAGAAGGTCGAAATGTCCTTTATGGAGCGCCCGACTATCGACTACGTTTGCAAGCCTCTCGGTGGTGAGACATTCGGATTTGACATCAACTTTATTCCCGGTCTAGAGACATTTATCATGGAGCAGATCCACGCCAACCTTGGGCCTATGATGTACGACCCCAATGTCTTCCCCATCGAAATTGCCAAGATGCTCGCCGGCAACCCTGTCGATCAGGCTATTGGCGTTTTGCAGGTTCACTTCCATGGAGCTCAAGGTCTCAAGAATCCCGACAAGTTCTCCGGAACCCCAGATCCGTATGCGACCGTTTCGATCAACAACCGCAACGTGTTGGCGAGAACCAAGACGGTGCACGAAAACGCCAACCCACGCTGGAACGAGACTGTCAACATTATCGTTACTTCTCTCAAGGACTCACTGACAATCAATCTTTTCGATTACAACGATATCCGCAAGGACAAGGAGCTTGGTACTGCGACGTTTGCGCTTGAGCAGCTCGAAGAAGAGACCGATCATGAGAATCTCCACCTCGAGATCATGTCTGGTGGTAGACCACGTGGTCTGCTACAAGCCGACGTGCGCTTCTTCCCGGTTCTGCAGGGCACGAAGCTTGAAGATGGGACCGAGGAGCCGCCTCCAGAGTCACGTACCGGTATTTGCAAATTCACTGTGGAACAGGCCAAGGATATGGATGGTAGTAAGAGCTTGATTGGACAACTTAACCCATACGCAGTACTGCTGCTTAACGGACGTGAAATTCACAAGTCACGGATTATGAAGCGGACCAACCAGCCAATCTGGCCAGACGCAACCAAGGAAATGCTCATTACCGACCGCAAGAAGGCGAAGCTTGGGCTTGTCATCAAAGATGATCGCGATCTCGCTGCTGACATCATCCTCGGAACCTACCAGATAGGTATCGATGACATGCTGGAGCTTGGTGCAAAGGGCCATGAGTGGTTCAATCTTGCTGGTACTCAGAGCGGTCGAGCCAAAATGAAGTTGGAGTGGAAGCCGGTTGCGCTCAAGGGTGCATTGGCCTCTGGAGGCTACTTGACGCCAATCGGTGTAATGAGGTTGCACTTCCAAAGCGCTCGCGATCTCCGCAATCTGGAGAAACTGGGCAAGTCAGACCCCTATGTCCGTGTACTGCTCTCAGGCATCGAAAAAGGCCGAACTGTCACGTTCAAGAACAACCTCGACCCAGAGTGGGACGAAGTCGTGTACGTTCCTGTACACACAGCTCGCGAGAAGCTGACTCTGGAGGTCATGGACGAGGAAAACCTTGGCAAGGATCGTTCTCTGGGTCATATCGAGATCCTGGCAGGCGACTTTCTCCATCAAGATGACAATGGTGAGTACATGGTACATGAGCAGAAGCAGCCCACAGCTGGCGCACTGCGCATGGCCGGTCAGTCCCAGCCCAAGGGTACCCTGAACTACACTTGCTCCTTCTACCCTACGTATGCAACGTGGGATCCCGATGAGGACGAAGAGGAGACTGAAAAGGTCAGCACGCTGAACGGAGTCTCTAGAACGGCTTCTGTTCGGACTGCTGCCTCTAAAACGAGTCATCAACGGGCTGTGTCTGGCAGTTCAGTCTTAGCTCGCTCAGAGACAGCTGGAACCATTCCATCTATGAAGTCGAACGAAGGTGATCTCGCCAAACAGCTTGAAAAGAACGAGCTGCAGCAAGTCGAATCGATCCCGGAAAAGAAGGCAATCGAGAAATTAAAGCTCACAGTCGACGACCTTCAGCAATATGGTAGGCACCGCCGCGAGGCAAAGGAATTTGGAAATTACAGCTGGTTGAGTTGGTCTATCCCTGACTGCTGCCATATATCCTGTCCCTTTGCCTTCCTCTCGAGAACATTTGCTAATTCTGACAGAGTCTGGATTGCTTGTGTTCAAGCTGATTGATGGTGAATTTGCGAGGACAGGTGGCTACGTCGATGTTCTTATGGATGACATGGCGTATGCCAGCTATTCTAGTGCAAAGATCAAGAGCAACACCATGACATTCAACGAAGGTAGACTTGGCTTCTCTTGGAACCGTTCATGAAATGGTGCTAACACGAGTGTAGTCGGTGACACCATGATTCGCGAACTAGACTTTTCTAAGATCACTCTGCGGATCATCGAGCACATTGACAAGGACGGCGATGGCGATGATGATCACGTTATCGCTAAGCTAACAGGAAACACGATCGACACCCTGCGCAAATGCTTGGTAGGCTGCCGTTCACAGCTACAGGCATGTAATGTATGCTAACTGCTCTCTCAGTACACTCCAACGCAACTAGTCCTGAAGGACAAGAGCGGGCGTGAAAACAAGATTACCGTGAGTCTTAAGTACATTCCCGTCAAGATGCGTCTCGACCCTAGCGAATCTTTCAACAACCAAGGTACCCTCCGCGTAGACGTATTAGACGCAGCAGACCTACCGGCTGCTGATCGCAATGGGTATTCCGATCCGTACTGCAAATTCGTCTTGAACGACAAGGAAGTTTACAAGACGAAGACCCAGAAGAAGACTCTTCATCCATCATGGAACGAGTACTTTGAGGTACCAGTGCGCAGCCGAACCGCCGCCGACTTTGTGGTCAACGTTTACGATTGGGATTTCGGCGACAAGGCGGATTTCTTGGGTAAATCATCGATCAATCTAGAGATACTTGAGCCTTTCCAACAGCAGGAGGTCACTCTCAACCTCGACGGCAAGTCCGGCGCAGTTCGTCTTCGCATGTTGTTCAAGCCAGACTACGTTGTCCGATCAAGGCAGGGTTCCAGTACCTTCTCTGGCACGTTTGCTGTCCCTGGAAAAGTAATCGGCGCACCCGTCAAGGGTGTAGGGAAAGGTGCCGCGTTCGTCGGGGGCAACGTTGTCCGTGCGGGTACATTCCTCGGCCGTGGCTTCAAGCGCAGAAAGTCGCGCGGCGCTGGCGGAGAAGAAGACTTTGAGCGGCCTGACTCCTCACCACGACCGTCAGCCGACACCCCTGTGATCTCTGTAGAAGCCGACGGTAACGGTAACGGTACCAACGGTAAAGATAGCCCATCAAACCACAACCGACACCGGAGCTGGGGTGCTCAAAGTTTCCACAGTCGCTTCGGCGATGGCACACCAGGCGGTGGTGAGCAGGGCACAGCGAACATCTCTATTGTAAGCGCAGATGGATTCCCAGCAAACACCAACGTGCGCGTCCACGTCCAGCTCGGCAAAAAGGAAGTTCACAAGACAGATCATATCAAGGCACCATCTGGCAGCGTCGATTTCGACGATGAATCGTTCAAAGTCCCTTGCACTGCCGACTCATTCTTCAAAGTCATTGTCAAAGATCATAGTAAGTTTGGCCGCGACGAGGAGCTTGGCGAGGCGCAGTTCACAATCTCGGACCAAGGGAGTGGCAGTGAGCAGAACGTTGGTGTGGGCAAGGGTATGGTGGTGATACGAAGTAGTTTCCAGCCCTCTGACGATGCGAGCCAGGTTGGCAGCGTGAGTCCCAAGCCAGACAAGGGCGCGCGCAGGGGCTTGTTGAGCAGAGGCCGCGACTCGAGGGAAAAGAGCGTCACACCTGCTTAGAAGGCGAAACACTTACTACACAGAGAAAGAATGTCGTTGGATGATGATGCCGCTGTACGGGACCTAGCCGTCAAACCTGGTTGGATGTTCAGCGACGGCAGTCCCTAGGACAGGAGATTCGGGGGTGATTTGATTGGGAGGGGGTTTTCTTTGGATCTATAGCTAACGGCTGCGGAGGGAGGAACAAAAAAGGGAAAAGTCGGGGGAGGGGAATACGGACACTTTTGTCACAACGACTCTTTTCCTTGTGTGGGTGGTGGGTGGTGGTGGGCAAATGGGGTATTCCTTGTTTTTTAAAAAACCTCTTCCTAGGATCCGATCCTATTACTTGCTCCTAGTTGTTAGTTCCTATGTAGAGAAGGGGGGTGTTTTATACCAGTAGTGTAATTATTCTTTGTGTTTATATGGTCGCTCTCGTATCCCCGTATCCTCAGTATTTGCATCACCAACAAGTAGCAGTCATCGTGATATAACAACAACGGCAACGGGTTGGTCGGTCGCATCACCACAATCAAAGTATTGAAGAAGAAAAAATCCACAAACGTCCACGAGAAACAATCATACGCCCAAAAAGTCCAAATTCGCATTTCGTGCCCTACCAAGAACCAATAACGACAGAACCCCCATCAACCCAACCCTCTCCAACCATCCCCCTCAGTCACACTCTCCCCGGCCCCGTTCCTCTCGAAAGCCCCCCTCTTTTCCCTCCCCTCGGCCCATATCCCTACCTCTCAGGGAACAACACAAGTACACTTGCACCGACTCTTGAACCACCCACACCCACTCCCATCAATCGCACTCGTAATCGTGTCCCGCTGGCACTTCTTGGCCGGCTTCGTACCCTCTGTCACACAGTGTTCGTAGCACACGCCGGACCATCTGATGGTGCAGATTTTGCCGTCGCGGAGGGCGTCCCAGCGGAGTTGGGTAGCACGGGGGTCGATGGGGTTGGGGTTGGGGTTTGCTACCGCGGTGGCGGAGATGGCGAGGGGGGTTAGGGATGCGAGGGTGAGGGTTAGGAGGGTGGATGGGTGCATTATTGTAGATTTTTCTTCTTTCTTCTTGTGTTGGAATGTTTTGTGAGGATTGTTGTTTGGATGATTTGATGGATGATGAATAGGTCTATTCAAGTTGGGATATCTGGGGACCTTTTTTATACCCTATTTCTTATGTCTAGTATGCTTCCTTGATACTTATGGTCGATAGGCCCCCAGCGTAGACACCTCTGCGTCAAACCTGGCGCGTGACTTGGGTTTCTATTCTTGTGCGGCGATGAATGCGAGAAATGCGAATGTAGGTGTTTATTTCAGCTTGTGGCTTCCACGGAGGAAGCACCCATGAGCTTTAATTCGATGTCGATGTTTTTGCAGCGAGGCCATGTGTAACAGTTACCGAAGTTTCTGGGGCCGGAATCTGGGGTAACAGTAACAATAGATGGGGCCGTTGGGGGCCAGACACGACAACGAATGAGCGCTGCATGTTGTCGCTTCAGCTGATGTTACACCAAGGGGAGACCTCGTTCTTAGATCGTGATACACACAGCTGTTAGCGATATTGGAATAGCGGTACAACGGCCAAGAGATTTAGGGGAAAAGGTAGGTAAGGCGGGGTTTAAAGTATGTCTTGGGTTTTTTAAGGCACCCCGTAGTATGGGGCTGCATGTCTGGAATGGCATGGCAGATTTGAAATACTTTGATGTTTGATTGTTGTTCAGCGACTGTGTACGACTGCAACGGCGCATGTGTGTATGCATTAAGGTGCCCATGTATGGAATGGCTAACGTTATCATCTTGGGATTGGAAGCAAGTTTCAACCGGTGAATGAAGCAAGTCATCATGTGGGTGGCCGGTCTTCTGCGTCTCCTTTTTTAATCTCACCTTTGAACCATGTTTACTCGGCCATCTGCGATCGTTCTTATGGCCTTCGATTCGGTCATAAGACATGCCGAGTCTCAGCGGGACTGCAGAACAACAAGAAGCATCAAGGGCTGGGTATGACCGAATCTAGCAGTGATTCCAAAGACATCAAATTGGCCTGTGAAGCATTAGCTCAATTTTCTGCAACTGCTGGAATTTTTCATCAAGCGCCAACAACATGCATCGGCCATTCCATCCACGTGCTCCAAAACGGTCCCAAAATATCATCAATCACAACGATAATACTCCTCCCGCAGCCCTCTGTCCACCAATACCGATCCAACCGTTGAAGCAAAATACCAAAATAAGCAAAAACCAGCAAAGCCACGGGTTGCCGCTGCCGTTGCAACGTCAGGAACCTTTCAGGCGCCATGGACAGCCATATAAACGGTGCAGACCAGTCACGATTATGGCCCCATGCAGACTGTGATTTGGCATCCAGGCTTTCAAAATGAGCGACCCATGCGCCGGCTCGACGCAGTAAGTGTAGAGTCTCGTCGTAGACGCTGGCATTTTCGTCATCAGCCCATGTCTCGCGGATGCGCAGCAGATAGACATCGTCTGGACCTGGATTTTCATCCGGATCGATCTCGGCCCAGTGCTTGAGATCGAGTGTTGAGCTTAGTGGCCCCTTTTTCACATGCGCGTATGTGGGTGTAAGGACGGCCTGTATGCCTCGAGTCAACGGTATCCATTCAATACCCAAAATCCGCGAAGTGCGATTTGAGCTTGTGGCCATTTCGTCATTGTCATTGTACGCTTTGCCAAATGTTAGGAAAGCGTGGAAGAATAATAGTGTGGCGGTTCCGAATAGCCCATCTGCATTACTGGGAGTTATGCGGTTGATGTCTTCTCTGAAGCCACTGAGTGCAAGGGTGTGATGATGTGTCGCACGGTGTAGGTACATTTGCCTATCGGGTGGGTACAGGTAGGTCAAGTGTAGAGCTGCTAAGCTGAGAATGCCATGCATCATGTATGAGTGTCGAAATGCAATTTGCGGAAATATCATCTGCCACAGATGACTCTGTTGGGGGCAATTGACGATACTGAGGCTTGTTTTGAGGCTCCAGTGATGTAAGAGTGCCATGTCACCTAGTTCGAAACTCGATTGCGAGGAGGAAGGTTGAAATGGCCCCGTTGTTAATTGTGTCGTTACATGCGTAGGTGCATTTGACGGCACAGCTGGCCGC
The DNA here is from genome assembly GCA_010093695.1 of Plenodomus tracheiphilus IPT5. NCBI lineage: Eukaryota > Fungi > Ascomycota > Dothideomycetes > Pleosporales > Leptosphaeriaceae > Plenodomus > Plenodomus tracheiphilus. The sequence goes on from MU006317.1 coordinate 357,427, forward strand.
GGTGTCGATTGATTTGATCCTGGCGTCTGTGCCAGGGCTGAAGAGCCCTGCCCATCTTGGGGGTACACGCATGAAACCTCATGTCGGACACAATGGGAGCAGCTGGGTTTAACTTCGTCGCACTAGAAAATTAGTGGCTACAGGTGAAGGCTGCAGTAAACGCGCGGGAGCGTACCTTTATGCGCCGACGTTTGCAAGTACTGCAACCGGTCCGGGACTTTCGATGCGCTTTTCGCTTGAGCGTCATATCAGAGCCGCCTATGTCAATAGAGGCTTGCCGCTGCAGTATTCGGTTGTGGAAGATGGACTAAGTGGTCGTCTTTGAAAAGCATGGTGTACGAGGAACGAAGAACGAGGAACGAGGAACGAGACGTCTCGCTCGCACATTGGCACCAACGCTAACCTTCCCGCTAACTGACTTGAGCGACTAAATACGAGATACGCTGCCGAACCCTTGAACTTTACGAGGCTCCCAGAATAATTCTGGGCCAAATGCTACTTTTCATAAAAAGTTTGCAGATTAAAGGCTATTGCATGCCTGGTAAGGGTCATTCTCGGTACCTGATGCAAAACACCCTAGCGTATCTCGTATGTATTATAGCTATGGCACGGTACCAACGAGTGGAGAACAATCTCAATTCCATTCATAAACAGCTTGTGTTCCTGCTTAATTGGTATATTATGTCTGACATACCAGTCTGTTTCCCCGCTATCGATGCTCGCGATCCTGCCGACTTCAATAGAACCACTAGACGCCTACCAGATTCCTCAAAACAGGCCCGTACCACCGTCGTTCGATTCAAGTCATAGAAGCCCGTAATGGCAACACCTCGTCCATCGCTGGACGATCCCAACGCCTGGGTCCCATACAGATACCATCCATCACGAACAGCTGCAGTCATCTTCTTGATCGCATTCTCGCTAACGACCATACTACATACCTGGCAAATGGTTCGGAGACGAACATGGTTTTTCACACCTCTAGTCGTCGGTGGTCTCTGTGAGTCCCATCTGTAGTCGCATGTCCATGACACACCACACACTTGCTAATCTATAACGTGCCTAATAGTCGAAATCGTCGGCTTCATTGGTCGAATCCTGTCCACGAATGACTTGTGGGCGCTCGGGCCTTACATTATACAGTCACTGCTTCTCCTCGTAGCCCCAGCTTTGTTCGCTGCCTCAATATACATTATCCTAGGACGGATCATCCTGCTCACGAACGGCGAGCAATTTTCTCTGATCCGACACAAGTGGCTTACGAAGCTGTTCGTAGCGGGAGATGTGATTTCCTTCGTCACACAGTGCGGCGGAGGTGGAATTCAAGCTGCCGGATCACTATCCATGCTCCACACCGGGGAGAAGATCATCATTGTCGGATTGTTCCTGCAATTGCTATTTTTCGGGTTCTTCATCGTGGTTGCAGGATTGTTCCACTATAGGCTAGTGAGGGCCAATGCGAGAGGTCGAACGTATGGTGTCAATGTTCGCGAGCTGCCTTGGAAGCGTCATGTAAGCAATCGCCTCCCATTATGCCACATTCCTCGCTGATGTAGAATTTCCTTTTAGATGCTCGCGCTGTATCTTGGCTCTGGCCTGATTATGTTCCGAAGTATCTTTCGAGTTGTTGAGTATGTTCAAGGCAACAATGGATATCTCCTGCGTCACGAACTCTACCTCTATGTTTTTGATGCATTACTGATGTTCGTTGTTATGGCAACTTTTAATTGGATCCACCCAGCTGAAGTCACGGACCTGTACCGAAAGAGAATCTCTGGTACAGAAGCATCGTATCCGCTACAGGAGACCACGGAAAGGTACCTCGGGAGCGATGATGGAAGTGGGCGTAGTGAGCCCCCTAAGCTGTACGGAGCTTGAACACGACCGAAAGAACCAAGTGGTAGACAAGTTCGACTTCGAAAAATGTTGACTCTTATTTCGTGTAACTATTTCGGACAACCGATATTGAGATGTAGCCATGATTCTTTGCATTTTAGCTACATGTTGTCACTTGCTTCAAGGATCATTCCAGTATTCACAGATGATAGATGGGTAATGATCATCTATCATTCGTAAATAGTTGTCTAAATGTTTCCCACTACACAAAGTGTAATTCGCTATTGCGCCTTCTAGGAAGTGGCGATCTCGACGTAGGTTGTGCATCTTCGAGGTTCAGATTCTCGTCTTGACACTGATGACACCATATGTTGTGCTTCGTCAACTGATCGCTACTTTGAACTGGACATTGCGATACATTTCCAAGATATACAAGTGCGTGAAATTGGTGACGGGCGACGGCCAGTAATGTGTGGCAATGTGTCGACAGAGATCCAATTCAAGACTTCCCCTACTCTCTTCAGGCTCTCGCACTAGGACATGCGTAATAATAAAGTTACCGACGGGTAGTACCCGTCCTTTGAGCACCTGAGCATGGCTTTTGGTCTGGATCCTCGGATTGTATGGAGGTAAGCTCGCTGGCGTGGTGCCCTTGAGCCTCTCCAGTAGCGATTTCATTCGGGCAAATATGAAGTCTGGGTATAGATTGCCGGTCCGAGTTGGAGAGTGCGGCGTATACGCACTGTGTTTTAGTGGGGAGCTGTTTGGCTTGATGGGACAGCTCAAATCTGGACGCGAGGGACGACCAGAACGAGACTGCATAAAGCCCACGGATTGGACAACCGCGGGTCCCGTGGGCGTGTCTCTATTATCCTGCATAACTGCACCTTCCTCTGCAGCACGTAGTGGTGTTGAAGCATCCTCGTCCGAAGTGGGGGCGCGCGCACTGAAACCGAATCTGGAGCTGTAGTCCCACATGTCGCTGATGAGCTTTACAAGATGGCGTAGGAGATGCGCAAAGAGGGTTATTTGAGAGGCATCGGGGCTTGGAGACATGGGAGAGGTTAGAGACAGGTAGAGGGCGGCAGGGGCTCGACAGACAATCACTGTGATTCAAAGAGTTTGCTTTCACCGGCTCTCGCGCCAGCCCATTGGGACGAGCGCGGCGGCTACTTGTCCCACGCCACGCTCGGTGGCAAGCAGGTTGAACTGAGCAGCGGCGTTTCTGGTGTCCTGAATCTCCAGCCGGATGCCAAGGCCGTTCAGGTAGGAGCGCACAGCGGGCGCGATAGGCGTAACGCTGGGGCCCGTTCCGATGATGAGGAGATCTGACGAGCGGTTAGTCATGGCTGCGCTGCGACGACAGACGGCCATGGTTGTGGCGGACATGCGTACCAGGCTTCGGATACACCAGCTCCAACACGCCCCACGCGCTTTCGGGCACCTGCCACTGCTGCTTGGAGTTCAGGAGCCGTCCCTGCAGCACATCAGCTGGCTGGCCCTTGCGAAGCCACGGCCGCCAGCGAAAAGCTTCTCCGCCGATGAGGAACAGGCCACAGCCGCTGACGCGCATCTGGTTGTTCAGCGCGAAGCCGTCGGGAGTGCAGGCGTCGATCGAGGTGGCGGGCGCGGCTGTGTTGCGGAGCACGTCGAGGGCGCTGAAGTCGGTCTGCGTGTCTTCGTCGCTCTTGGGGCCCCGGTCGCGCGTCTGCGGCGGTCGCGACTGCAGCAGACTCGGGCGTGTTGTGTGTATATTGATGCGGCCGGTGGTGTGGCGCGCCGTCACGGGAACCCGTGCTCGTCCAAGACATCGGGTGGTCAGAGAGCGGCTGCAAAGTAGCACTGGGCGCTGCATTGGGTCGTCGGATGGCAGACAGAGTCGCTGTGTGGCGTGTGTGTAAAGCCAGCGATTATTGTTCACGGAGCTGGGGCGTGAGAATGCTGCAAGTGGATGCCGTCATGACGCTTGGTCATTGGCTAGCTTCAAATGGTCAGCTCTCCTTCATCACATGCATGTATATGGGACGAACACGCAAATTCAAAACAAAGATCTAACAAAGATGTACGATGTGTCATTGGCTTCATGTTACTCAAGAATGTCAGGGGGGTTCTACTCCGCGATGGACTATCACAAGATGTTAATCCTTATTGGAAGTGTCTGACCATCCTGTTCACTCCCTGAATCCAACGCTGGAGGCAAATCCTCACACCGTAAGCCTTGGAAATCAAGTAATGCTCTTTGGGCACCCAGGCCAGACTCTGCCTTGTGCCGAGACTGTGTTGACCTTGCCAAGACACTCGGTCATCTGTGACTTGCTGTCGACTGGAATTTCGACTTGCCAAATCGAAGTGGCTCAGCACCACTGCCTGCGCACCCGTCGCATCAAGTATCCATAGAAATAACCAATGGAGTCCTCTCGGAAATGGAACCTGATACTTAGTACCTGCTCCTCCTACTTCTACGGCCAATCACGCAAAGCAAACCATATTAGGCAAGGCGCAGTCAGTCACCCGTGGACCACCAATCCTTTCTACATAAGTCTCTGTCTAGAATGCTGACTAGTGTTCCTTCGACACTCTCTACGCAGCCACATCTTGCACCGTACGCTTGCGAGCACATGCAGCCTACATCACGTTATAATTCCCTTCAAGATCATGGTGTCAGTGACTTTTGACCTTGACTGCGAAAGCACATTGTGTAGGAAAGAGTTCTACTTGCCCAAGCCATCATATACAGGCCGGTCGAAAGCCGACGCTCCCAAGGCCCGGACGAATCATTGAAAAGCAAGCCTTCATTCATTCGACCGTCCATACGCCGGCATCATGGTGTACCGAGGACGACCTTCGATGGGATGCAGGAAGTGTCGTGAACGAAAGATCAAGGTAAGCTGAAACTGGTCAACATTCGCTTGTGCGCAGCGTTGCGCTTCCTTTGAGCACATGATCTTGGGATCTGGCGGGTACTACATTGGGTCGCCTGTGCGAGCACACCAGTAGATTGGTCAACTACACGTGTTAGATTGACAATGCAGGTTACTTACGTTGCATATTAGTGTGATGAACGACCGCATGGATGCCTCAAATGTGCTGAGAGAGACATTCCGTGTCCCGGATATGACCGGACTATTGATGCGTTTTTTTACGATGAAACGGCGAGTGTTCAGGCGAAAGCAAAGAAGTCAAAAGCAAAGGCCATTGCAGCACGCAATGCACGGGACCGAACCGTAGCCACACCAGCACAACACCAGAGCGTTGTCCCAACGCAGTTTATGACGAGCCTTATCGATCGAGGGTTTGCATATTTCATGCACAATGTGAGTTTTACATCCGACCTATATATATAGGAGACGGCTTTTGTTCGTCAGGCTTACAGCCGTAGTACACCATAGGAGTTGATCAACCTCCGCTGCAGTCCGAGGCTTACCATAAACATCTTTCTACGAATGGCTTCAACCCCCTTGTGGCCACCAGCATGACTGCTATAGGACTGGCGGGTGTTGCAAATTTCTACATGGACTCAAGTCTCAGAAGAGAAGCCACGCGATGGTACCTGCGTGCCATCCAAATGGCGAACAGAGCGATATCGTCCCCAAACGAAGTCAAAGCAGACACAACACTCCTCACAGTCAATCTCCTCGGCATGTTTGAAGCTACCTCCAACGAAAATACCTTGTCTGGATGGAGTAAGCATGTAGACGGCGCTGCATCGCTTGTGAAGCTACGAGGCATGGATCAGTTCTCAACTCCTGCCGGAATAAGGACTTATCTTCACTCAATAGGCCTTCTCACCATGAGTCTGTACACCTACATCACTATACCTAGTCATAGACGAAGACTGACGAGCTCTGTTGCAGATTGCATGGGCAAGGGAGAGCCTCTACCCGAATTCGTTCGTGAGATGAACGACAAAGTCGCCAGTCGTTTGGATAATAGCGATCCCCGAAACGCATTTTTCTTTCTACACATCAAGACCATTAATCTACGTGCTAGAATACTGAATCAGAGAACCATGCACCTGAGCGACATCATAGACGCTGCACGTGCGCTCGATGCTATCGCTGTCAACATCTTCAAGGACAAAGGTTCGGAATGGGTATACGATGAGGTATCTTGTGGTTACTATCCGCGTGTTTTTGGAAATTTCTATCACGTGTACCCCACTGCCGTCACCGCTCAAACTTGGAATTGGGTACGCTACAATCGGATCTACTTCCATGACATCATTCGTAACAGCATACTCGCTGGCTTTGCCACAATACCACCTACGCTGGTTGGCAAATTTTATCACGAACAGCTGGAGTGTAGTACAAGGGGTCTCTACAAGCTCCAATCGGATATAATGGCCAGCATGCCACAATTTTTGCACGACGTTCCCATGGTCGCACCGACAACCACAGATCCAACGACATACTTGGGAACCAAAGGCTTTATGCAAGGGTATACCAAGAATCACAAGTCGGATGTTGCACCCACGCAACTAAACAGCTCCCCCGAAACACCATCATCATTCCAGAACCCTCTACAATCCGGCCAAGATTCTCGCCCCTCTCCATCAGCTGCTCTTCCAGGTGTTCACAAAACACTACACAAGAATTTTCGAGAAGACTCGACATCAATTGTAGAACCTCTCGTTGATGGTGGCTTAGTCGCAGATCGTCTACCTGTAGTACGGATATCGGGCGGATACTCAACTGTTTGGGCACTCTATGTGGTATGTCTTGTTTCTATCAAGTTCTCTCGACATTCAGTTATAGTTCAATATAGCATGGGTCAACTACTAGTTGTGTCTCGTGTCCTTATACTAACCAGATCGTGTAACGAAAAGGCCGGCTCAATGCCATTGGCTTCTCCAGCAAGTCAAGATTTCGTGCAAACTTGTCTTGTTCGAATTGAACGAGAGTTTGGAATCAGGCAAGCACGGGTTCTAGCTGGCGCATTAAGGCTCAAGGTCCGGCTTGACAAGCAAGGTGCAACAGCCTTTGGGATCTGTCCGCAATACTTGCCTCCGGATGATGAACCCTATGTAAGTTATCAGGGCACAGGCAGTCATGGGGGCAAGCGTAGCTCTGAAATGCTCATGGGTGGGGCATCCCAGGCTGCTCTGCCCTCCTTTCACTATTGCAACCCGCATGTCTGACTCCGGATGTCGACACGATCGTTAGCTCTGGAGAGGGTAGCTAACATTCTTGATCTTCAAATGCGGGTGTTGACATGTCTTCGTAATAACTTATCATCAAAAGAATTCCGTCAGATCAAACCCCGAATCTGGGCAGGGGCTCATAGGCATGGTCAATTCAAGATCCCAGATGCAAGAATCTAAAATCTGTGTTAACAATGGGAAACTGCAAAACCCCTCATGGTCGTCCTGAGCACCAAAAGTCGCCGATGCTCCTCACTCGCCCGCTCGGTTCTCCGTAACAAATTCTTTTACGTTCGCGGAATCACCATCAATACCTCCAGTGCCCAAAATCGCGCTTGGCTTTCACAAGGCGTTAAAATCGCCCAGGTTCACGACTATAGCGACGTTAGATCACCCTCCAAAAGCCCCGTAGGGCGCAGCCACGATATCTGCCGTTACGGACTTGTACTACTCTCTGGAGTATTTGACACAGGGCTTGGTGGGGATGTGAGACAGAAGGTAGAGGGAGTTGTTGATGTATCGAGTTGAGCGAGAAGACGGCGGTGCTCAAAGTTACGATTGGGGCGGTGGGGTAAAGCACTTGGTGTTGTTAAACTTGTAGATGTCCTTATTGCGGATGCTATACTTGGCCTTTGTCTGCCCTACAAACTCGAAGCAGCTCCTCTCTAACAAAGAAACCTCGCACCAATCCCCATGCTTATCATACGCTCAATCAAATGGCGTCCTCAGACTATCTATGCGCTGAACAAGGCTGTGCGGCCAATGAACATTGACCTGGCCTCCGCCGCGCGCAGCCAACAATCTTATCCACTACGGCACGTAAAGCCGCGTACGCTAGCGCAAATCCAATTCGTCTAGTAGTGCGGAAGCTACTCTACACAGTACTGATATGAGTCTATGTCCATCCTCTAGCGCCCTCGAAATCATCGAAAACTTAGTCATTCACCTTACCGAGCCAACCAACACGATGTTATCTACCTACCTATCTTCCAACGCAGTAATACAGATAGACACCTCTGCACTATGGTAGTCTTGCAGTTGATAATAGGTTTTGAATTATTTTACTGCAGAATGTGGCAGGGCTACATCTTGAGGTGTTGGTGTTCCGCACCCTCGCACCATCCTAAGTTTCCGATGATCTCGAGGGCACTACCGGTAGAGTCCGTCGTTCACGGGAAATCTTTGAAACAGAATCCTGTCCTGAGTGTACGAAGGGAACTCTGGTGGAAACAGGCTTACTACCCGGGCGTTACTCCGAGTGGCGAAAACCTAGTACGCCTAAAGCCAATCAGCTTGTCACATTCCGACATATCTGTGTAGATACCCTGCTATGAGCGGAAGCGGCAAGCTTGTGAACATCGAAGTCGTGGAGGTCCGCGTTGCGCTCGTTGGCTGTCCGTCAGGTGACCTATTTTGTCTAATTATTCGATAATGGCGCTCTCCCAACAGGGTCTCCAAAAGCACATTGTCCTTTATAGAAATGCAGTTTGCAATCCCATGCCTGCATGCAGCTGAGCTAGTATCCCCCAGGCTGTCTTGACAGAAGCATCGTTCCGAGTGATACATCAATATAACAGGTGTCATCATAGTGTCATTTGTCGCGAGGGCAAATTCAAGACTGACGGTTCTGGGTTTACCATTGAGGCCTGGCCCCAGCGGCCAAAGGTCGTCCACAAGTTAACTATCTGCTACGCTCAGCAGTGTGCGCCACATATCTAGATCAAAGTCTTTCCTAACATTTGACTGCTGTCTGCTGTTATGATAGTAGGAATGATTCAAGAGACCGCTGGCCCGAAATTTTGTAGAAGTTTTTCATGTTGAGAATCTCGCATTGGGGACTTGTTATCAACGCACCATGCCAGATCCGTTGGAATGTATTCAGTACATTGAGCGAAAGCGTCGTAACCCACGGATGTCCGGTAACCCCCCCTGCGCGTCATAGATACTGTAAGGGTAGTAACGATAAGCTAGGTCGGCTGTTAGTGCTCGGGAGTGGTTTATGGCGGATTGTGAATCTGATAATATAAGATGCGAAAGAGGCATACATTTTCAAATCCGCATCACTCAATACTTCGCAATTCCACTGTCACCTCCCACGGCATCTTGATCCAACGCCCACAAGCGCATCTTCAACACTTAAGTTGCTCTTACAACTCTTCCTACATCAACATGAAGTTTCAGGCCCTTTTCTTACTTCTGCCTCTGGCGATGGCTACTCCGGCGCCCATCCTCACGTCTCCTGTTAATACTCCTATTCCAGGACAATATATTGTCAAGTTCAAAAGCACCTACATGAGGGACCAAAAATTGCGACCAATGATCACCAGAGCCATGGGTCGAGCCAGAAAAAGGGGTGCAGATACGTTTGAATTCGGCACCTTTGGTGGTTTCTGTGATAGAATGAACAATAGTATGGTTGAACGCGTCCGTGGGCTTCCTATGGCAAGTATTAACCTTGAAAATCATATAAGATATATCTTACTAACATAGCAACAGGTAGACTGGGTTGAACAAGACGTAGTCATGTCATTGGACTCGGACAAAATTGTCAAGAGGGATTTTGTGACACAGACCTCTACCTCCTCAACCTGGGGATTGGGAAGAATCTCCTATTTGAACCCAAATGCTGGAAATTATACGTATGATAGAAGTGCTGGAGTTGGAACATGCGTCTACGTTGTTGGTACGGGTATTCAAACTAAACATCCAGAGTTTGAGGGGCGCGCTACGTTTCTCGCTAACCTTGTTGGCGATGGAGTAAACACCGATAACAATGGCCACGGTACTCACGTTGCTGGAACTATTGCATCTAAGACCTATGGCGTAGCCAAGAGGGCCAGGCTATTTGCTGTTAAGGTTCTTAAGACGGATGGATCTGTATGTACTCACCCTTGATACGCTCATATGCGATCTAAGTATCACCGCTAATACTACGTTCAGGGGGCTCTCTCTGGTGTAGTGGCAGGCATTAACTTCGCCGTGAACGATGCCAAAACAAGAAACTGCAGAGGCACTGTTCTTAACTTATCCCTTGGTGGCGGCAAGTCGACAACCCTGAACTCAGCAGCAGCAAATGCTGTCTCAGCAGGGGTATTTCTCGCTGTTGCTGCTGGTAACTCTGCAATTGATGCTAGCAACGCATCTCCTGCTTCTGAACCTACTGTGTTCACTGTTGGCGCGACAGATTCAAATGATCAATGGGCTAGTTTCTCTAACTTCGGCCCTGCAGTCGATATGTTAGCTCCCGGTGTGGCAGTTCTGTCCACATGGAAAGACAATGGCGCGGTAAGTCTTCGCATGTGATATTGCAACATTAATCACCTAGCTAAGTTTCCTTAGGCTGTACTGTCTGGAACCTCAATGGCAACTCCCCATGTAGCTGGCCTTGCTGCATACCTTCTCGCTCTAGAGGGAAGGATGACTCCTGCTGCGCTCTCTGCGCGTATCTTGAGCCTTGCCAACGGGAATAGAATTACTGGCGTGCCCGCTGGTACAATCAACCTTCTCGCCTTTAATGGTAATCCAAAGGGATAGGCTTACACGGTGTAATTTTTGACCGTTCATCGCTTTGTAGATGGTTCCGATTTCCATAACTATGTAGCACTATGCACTTAATTTTACCCAGATTATCACTTGTCAGCAATCTCACTCTTTGAGGCCTCCGTATCGTGCACATTTGATCATTCTGATTTCCAGTACTTGCAAAGAAGCTGCTTGCCGCACGCTGTAATCTATTGATTTGTACCGTCGACGCGTTGGGGATAGCATTCGAAAAACTTGAGTCGACAATGCCTGTGGACAAATAAATTAGCGTAATGAGGAGTACAAAGTGTGTCCAAGAGCACACGAAGCCATGGAAGAACATATTGGCTTTCGAAGAGCTATCCTTCAGCCAATGATCAGGATCGATGTTAGTAACCGCAGTTACTGGAAGCGCTGGAATGTGTTAACTGCTTATTACGTGTACAAGGACATCTTCCATGAGAGAGTATATGGTAGTTGTCCTTGTCGCACTCTTCCTGCACCCACAATACCTGGTGTTGCATCATCTAGAATCATATCAACGGCCTTGACATCGCAATATTCTGCGTTGTATAGTTGAAACTAGTATGTGTTTAGAAAATCCTTGGAGATCGCTTGGCAGCGGAAGTCCAGCAAACATATCGGCGGAGAAATTATTGCCAAGACCGAAAGCGGAGGGAGTCAACCCGAACAGGTTGCGCACGTTCAATTCGAGATGATCAGGAGACGTCCACCCATAATTATGTTCCTGCGGGGAAGTAGATCATTCCTTATCTCGAGCGACTTGTATTAGCTGATGGGTGAAGATATGCCGAGATGTGTATGCAGGCAGAGGACCGTACGACAAGAACCGGTACCTAAATGACCGTATGTCTGGTGCAAGTGTAATTTAGTTTGCTCTCGGCGGTACTATAGGTGGAGGAAAGCCAGGACATGCCGGCAATGCTGTCAATCTACCGAGCGGGATCCTTTGTCCAAGCGATCCGGGGAGCAGCCGATAAAACGAGGGTGGCGCACCGCAATATCAATCAGGGTCGCACACCAAGATCCTGGGATGATGTGTGTTTCGGTCAAAAGTCGTGCTCATAGGTGGAGTCAAAGCATACACATGTTCCAAGATGAGCAGTACTGCTTCATGGTCTCCGCTAGGGAACAATTGGGCACTGGACTTGCGGTCGGCATTCACCAATCGAGCCACGCTTACAATGCCTTTAGCAGTCCTGACGGTCCGATGTAAGTAGAATACATTGATGAGTGGGTCCTGATCAAGAGAGGAAGTATACGCTAGGGCCATTAGAGTCGAGTCCAAGGAGCACTATAAGGACTGTACTGCGCCAGTCTTTTTACTGCCATCGACAAAAACCCTTTATACCCTTCGCTCACTGCCTCCTCTTCTTTCAGCTATGGTCCACATCTCTGGATTATCAGCAGTGCTTGCACTTGCTTCTGTCGCTTCGGCTCAATGTGGCGCAGGTACACCAGATGCGAGAGTCACCGGCTCTGGCAGCTCCTTCACAGCTACCAAGGGATCGACAACTTTGTACACCGGCTCTGATTACCGTCTTGCGATCCAACGTGCAGTAGACGGCATCAGCAGTGGTCAGCGTGTATCTGTCATTGCGTCTGGTAACATCGGGGCGAGTACCATCACCATCCAGAGCGGGAAGACTTTCGAAGGCTGCGGTACTATTACCGCTGCAGTCAAGAGCGGCAGTGGAAGCATTGAAGTCACCGACCAGTCTGGCGTCAAAATTCCTTACCTCACTCTGGCTGGCTCAGCCTACTTTGGCCTGCGATTCTCCGGTACCAAGGATCTGACCTTGGGTACACTCAACCTAAATCTCAACCAGGGTATCGGTATTCGATTCGACCGCGACCGCGCAGCCAACACCAACGTGAAAATGGGCACCATCAACTGCAGCGGCCTGAGCTCCCACTGCGTTGAGACCTGGAACATCGATAAACTCGAGATCGGCTCGGTCATTGGCAAGAATGTGGGAGAGTGCGGCCTGTTGCTCCAGAAGGTCACCAACGCCAATGTAGGCACGGTAGATTGCGACAGCTGCGGAGGTAGTACCGGCTATGCAGCCCTTCGATTCGCCAATGAAGCCGGCAAGCTCAATGGCAACTACCCCACCAACATCTTTGTCAACAGGGTTAAGGCGCGTGGTGGTGGCCGAGGTGTATTCTGTGTCTCCGCATCTGGCGGTGCCGAGATTGGAAGTGTCGACATTGCCAATACCGGCAATAACGCGGTACTTCTCGAGAACTGCTACAATATCAACATCAAGGGCGGTACCGTCAACGGCGGAGGTGAGGTCCGTCTTGCGGCTCGTGACGAGTTTGCGAACAGCAGGGACATTGCGATTACCCTCAAGGTCGATGGTACCACTGTTCGCGAGAGCCCTTGCACAGCCAACAAGACAAAGTGGAACTTGACTGGCAATGGTGCTAGGACCATCTGTACATGAGTCGGGATGACCAAGTGGTGGTTTGATTCAGATCAGGGGTTGACGATGACTTCTCTTCGTTGTATATATTGCGACAATGTTACCATAGTGACTGCACTTTGTGGGCTCGTCCCAATCCAACGTCCTGATCTGTGCACGTGTCAGAGGATGAAAGTGAGAACTACAGACTCATTTTGGGCCATGCAGTAAGGCAGCAAATGCAGCGCTGATAGAGATGCGCGAAATGTCGTCAACCCAAAACCTGGCTGCAGAAGCCAAAGTTGGCAAGCGATGAGCCTTCTGCCCGGCCTGACGCGACCCGTCGCGCGTGTCCACCATGCTATAACATAACGTAGGTTAAAGAATCCACTCGCCATTCAGGTAGAATTCAGCCCTATAGGTCATTCCATAGTAGGTCAATATTTTATCGTAATAAGCAGGCGCGCGTCCCTGGTGCAATTGTATAGTAAAGTGCTAAAACCTTCCACAGGGATTGCACCATTGCGTTGCTTTGCCACCAAAGTCAAATTCTTCGGGTCGTCCTCGTCCTTTGAAACGAGATGATCAACATCTGTAAAGACACGCTCCAGAGCCGCCTCATTCCTTAACTTGTAGTACCAGGGTGGCGGAGAGCCTCTCTTGTCAGCGTGTTCCGGATTGCATCGCAGTAATTGAGGACACGGTAGACAGTATTTCTGACCGGCACTAATGAAATTGATTGGGCTGCTTAGAGACTTGGTCCAAAACAACTTTTTGTCAGCCATTCGCTCAGTGCTAATGGGGGAATAAGAAAACCGAGGGAGGAGGGAACGCATTTGCGGACTCCGCTAGAAGATAGGCAAGTCCGGCGCCAACCTAAAGTGCCGAGCTGGTGTCAAGTCCGACGGCCTCGGATGGGATCATCTAACCTCAACAGAAGAGCAACGCTGTAGAAGACCTGTGCTATTTTGTTTATATACCAAATCTCATACATACATAACATTGCTTCATAAACCCAAACGACAATTTCTAGACTCTTTGTTCATCGAATTCTGATATTACAGCTCTGTTCGTCATGCTACAGATTTCTGGACTTGACACCTCCTATTTGCAGCTCCTCTGCTTCGGCCTTGTCTTGGCGAGACTTCTTTATAACAAGTATGGGAATGGGCTCGCTCGAGTCAGAGGACCGATTCTTGCAGCTTATACAGACTTATGGAGACTTTTTGTCGTGTGGCGCCGTCGCCCAGAGCAGACACACATTAGACTCCATGAACGATATGGCCCTGTTGTGCGACTAGGGCCAAAGTGCATCTCAATATCAGATCCCGAAGCTATTAAGGTTATTTATGCCATTAAAGCTGGGTTTGTGAAGGTACGCATCATCGCAATATAGACGCGAAGGCCAGTGATCTGAAATCTTAGCTCTTGACAGTCCGACTTCTACCCTGTCCAACAACCCGTTACAAAAGACGGTCAACCTCTCCAGGGCATGTTCAACACCACGAACGAGATATATCATGCAAAGCTCCGACGAGCGGTGTCCAACGCCTTTGCTATGAGCACACTAGTACAGTTCGAGCCCTTAGTCGATTCCACAACCAGGGCGTTCCTAAAACAGCTGTCTGAGCGATATGCCGACCGACCAGGCCAGGATGGAGTGTGCGATTTTGGCGCTTGGCTGCAATATTACGCGTTCGACGTTATTGGCGAAATGACCTTTTCCCGCAGGCTCGGATTTGTTGATCGTGGCATAGATGTAGCAGGGATCATTCATGACCTTGAAAGGATGCTTGGATACGCTGCAGTAGTGAGTAACATGCCAACCTGGGACCGACGGGTTCACTTCGTGTCTGATGGCCCCTTCGCGCTGACTAGATTCCTAGGTCGGACAAATACCTGTCTTGGACCGTCTGCTTCTAAAAAATCCTGTTCGATTTTTACTCGGCAAACTTGGCTTGATAAATCCGACAACGCCTGTCGTCAACTTTGCCAGGACAAGAATGGCTAGTCGTCTAGATGGACACACAGAGACCAACCTAGCCGGCAAGGATGGCCCACAAACGAGGCGGGACTTCCTATCACGATTCCTCGAAGCCAGCCAGAAAGACCCAGACTTCCTTACCTCGGAACGTGTCCTTTCCTTGACAACCGCCAACATGTTTGCGGGCTCTGATACAACAGCTATCTCTCTACGGGCTATCTTCCATTTTCTGCTGCAAACCCCCAAAGCATTGCAGCGACTTCTTGACGAACTTGATCTTAATAATGGCAAGCTGTTCGATGAAGAAGGATTTGTTAAGTGGAGTGACGTTCATGAGCTCCCGTATCTCTCCGCGGTTATAAAGGAGAGCCTCCGCTGTCACCCCGCCGTCGGGCTTCCACTTGAACGCGTGGTTCCCCCCAGCGGAGCCGAAATATGCGGCTATCATTTCCCACCTGGAACAATTGTCGGATGCAGTGCTTGGACCGTACATCGCGATGAAACCGTCTTCGGCCATGACGCCGCGTCTTTCCGCCCTGAGCGATGGCTGGAAGCCACCGAAGAGGGCAAGTCTAAAATGAGCAACGTCTTCTTCGCTTTCGGCGCGGGGTCACGTACCTGTGCTGGTCGGCATATCAGCTACTTGGAGATGTACAAGCTAGTGCCAGCTGTGTTTAGGAAATTCGAGGTAAGCTAATATGCGTTGCAGGAAAACCTAAGAGTGTACCGGTCTTTAAGTCCACCGCTAACTAGGCATTGTTTTAGTTGACCTTGGTTCGCCCAGAAGAGGACTTGAAACTGCGTAATGCTTGGTTTGTTAAGCAAAGTAATTTTCACATACGTCTGAAGACTCGTAATCACAGTGCTAGATAACGGTGGATGATCGAGCTAAGGTACGTCGAAATAGACAAGATATCGATTGAGACTTGTGGGTGACGAATCTCTTTCCCGCGCAGGATCTGAAGCCAATGGGTAAAATAGAGAGTACACAGGAAGGGAGAAGAGAGTTGCTTGTAATTCTTCCTAAGCGCAATGCTTGCACATGAATCTATCTGCCCCTATGATACTCAATGATCCATTACTCAGTGGACGACTCCCATGGCGGTCGCGTACACGGAAGCACAAAGCACAGAAGGGGTGGCCGGTATGTCTGCGGCACACGAAATGTTTTAATATTTAAGGAGTTGCCACCCAAAGTAAACGTATGACAAGCGCGGTGCATATGTTTGGTGTCACTCTTCTCATGCCTTGACAACTTTGCAATCAGTGATTGTGGAAGCGCATTGTTGCACGACACAGTTTCCCAAGAAAACAACAGAAATTCCATTATACCTACCGGCGATTACAGTGCAGATTAGCGTTTGCCGTGTGTGTACTAAAATTGACTGGATTCCTTGATGTAGCTCCGATGACTCTAATACAACGGTACTGGGACTTGTAAATCTAGGTCATGCAAGAAACTCGACCGGACGATCCGGACCCCAAACTTGCATGTTTTCGTCAGCTGCTATGATACGTGCTACTGGTGTTTTGTTGTTAACAAGGTCTCCATCTGCATAATGCTGAAAGAATCGGTCAGTTGCATAGGCTTCTTGCAGAGGCAAAGTTGCTTACTTCAACCATGAAGCCAGAAGTGTCCCACCAATAGTCGAAGATCTGTGAGCCAAGGAGGTGCCGCCCTACCCCCCAAACAGATTTGTAGCCTTTTCTTTCAAGCCATCTATAACTCCATTTAGTCGAGAATCGGGGTTTGAGACTAGCTGGAGTGTGAAATTTCACAGTACTTACTGATGCCCTAAGAGTTGTGTATCAAAGTCATGAACTTCAAATGAACAATGATGAACCCTCTGATTAGGAGATCTGCCCATGAAAAAGGTGTGGTGGTCAGTAAAGAACTCTCCTCTGTCTAAATGGAAGAATGCTGAGACATCTTCCTGTTTCTGCTCTCCAGATTGGACGAAGACAATGTCAGAAGGAATCATGTTGAATGTTCTGACATAGAAGTCAAACACTTCAGTGAAGGTGTTGTAGCAAATTCCAAAATGCCCAAGCTGCGAGATCTGCAAGTTAGCACAGAGACTAGATAGAAGCTTCAATTATACAAGACGCCGTGTTCTGTTCAAGTAATAATAATACAGGACAACTTACCCTATACACAGCAGCGGGTCCTCTCTTGAACCTCTGGTATGCACCTAGGCGGTATTTCTCCTTTTCGTAGTTGAAGTGAATTTTTGGCTTCTGTTCGGGTGATCGTTCCGATTCTTGGCCCCATAGTAAGTTGATGGGGAAGCCGGCTGGGTCGTGGATTGTAACAACGAATCCTCCGCCAGGTGCATCCTCAAGTTTTTGTATACGAGTTGCTTTCTCTCTTTGAGCTGCCCTGAGTCCATGACGATTTGTTATTGCCAGCTCTACAATATGTATCCTGCAGGGGTGTAAACACATGGACTCACCTTTCTAGATCGCTATAACTCTCGACAGTGAATGTCCCCCCAAGGAACCTCGGAGAGCTGCCTACCTGGAGAACGTATGAATATGGATGCGGCCCGTATCCGCCGAACCATATTCTATCAGCTGTGCGCTTGACGACGTCAAAACCGAAATCTACAATAAGAAAGGTCAAAATCAGTGTCTCTACTTGTAGTAACTTGATATGGCTCTTACCACCTAGGAATTCGATCTCCCGCTCGAGATCGGCGTGCTGATAGATTATATGGTTCAACTCTACGAGACGGATTTGTTGCGATTTATCGATATTTAACCGCGCCTGCCAGTCTTCCTGTCTCTCCTTGAGCCCTGGCCATGCTTCGGAGGACTGAATCGATTTACCGATGTTAGGCGTCGGGGTCATGTTTGATATATTCAGAGATAAGATGCGAACAGCGACATCCCAGTGTTCACTGAAATTGACTATGCAGATTAGCTGCAAAGTTTGGTTCGGGTCTGCTTTATTTCATCTCGCCAAGTCTCTCTTTCGAATAAGGGACGCGGGAATGGCCTGGGTCGGTCTTACTTGCTTACCCCAAATTTCCCTAGCTCCAAATCTGGTGGGAACTCCGATTTCCCAGCGGGTAAGTGGACTTTATCAGGGTCACAGACCTGTTCGGAGTCCGATCTTTATGTAACACATTATATCGAGTCGTTTTGACAAATGATACCAAGATCTAAGTAAGGGATGGGGAGCAAGAGTCCTAGATGTTAAAGAATGACAGTGATATGATGGCTTGATAGGAGTCGGCTTGTCAAATACAACGAGATCGAGAAGTCCACGAATATTACGAAAAGATCTCTTCAGTCTCGCTCATAGGGCAAGATGATCTACGTGCATTACAAGCTGTGGTAGCCCAAGCAGCCTTGATTAGACGCGACTTGTTTGTGGCTGTTTTGATTACTGTAAGGGAATGCTTCCATTCTATCAGTACTCACTAATATGTCCAACCCATCTCCTCTTTCAGCCCAAGAGCAATCTAAAATATCTTCAACCACCCTTTAAGCAGCTACGCAGGACTGATCCTTACATAGCGACGTACAATGGTATGGTGGTGCGGTTAGAGTTGCACCACTGATCTATAGTTTCCGGAAAGGCGGAGTTGGGAATTCCGTCGAGATTATGACGTTTTACGGTACGGATACAGCCGGAGGAGGCGGTATCTTCTGCGCAAATGACGGAAATCACGCCCACCAGCGACGCGTGTTCTCAAACGCATCCACGGAGACGGCCTTGCTGCCCGAGGAATCGATTCTAAGCCAATATGTTGACCTCTTAATTAGTGCACTAAACAATGCGCTGAAGTCCGATCCCTATACCAAAATCGATATCGAGATATGGCAGCAATAATCTTGGGTGAACCATCACACCTTTTGGAGGGCCAACGGTTTGAGAGCTTTTTTGAGAACGTCATGAGCTTCTTAAAGCTTCAGAGTCTGAAACAAATTCATCCCCGAAAGATGGCTAGGCGCTGAGGAATTTTCATCTGACACAAAGATGCTCTTACAGCCATTTCCAATGACCGAGGAATTAATTCGGGAAAAAGTAAGCGAAGCTCTATTGCATTGAATCTCCATTGCTTTCTAACTGATTATAGTCTCGCATACCATGAAATGAGGCAGATTCCAGCGAGACTTCTATCGAATTCCGACTTGGAATTATGCGAAGAGAGTAGGAAATGGACGGATCAAAAAGTCTTCGTGGTATGAGAGAGGCCAACGTTGATAGTGAGAGTGCAAGCTGCCGTTCACGGCTGAGACTCTCTAGGTGGCAGCTGACATGAGTAACAGTCGGATATGTGACATTGAGTCAGAGTCACCCTAAAATCGAATGCTTATTGAATATTTCTAGAGCGAGACTGTTAGTCTCTAATTTGCATAGGCCGTGGCCGTGGTAACATAGGGGCTTAGCTGTCTGCTCTGACGAATTGATTATGTAGCAAAGGGCAGATTTTTCGACCTATAGAAGGGAAGAATATGTCTAGACATGATGCAGTGTAAGATGCGACATTCTCAGCTGCATATTCGACTACATCTGCATGGTGATATGGCAGCCATGCATCGCGGGCCTTTTGAGACAATTATCGGACGGACTTCGGAATGTTGGGGCAACAGTTGCCGGCTGTAACAACCAAGACCGGCGGACTCCGACCCCTCCCACATGGTGCGTTCCTGCGTTACGTTCCATGTTGTGTCGTAGTCGCTTAAAAGCCGGCACTTGGCTATGTATACTTTGAATTTCTCACCACCCATCATACAATGCTTAGTACGTTGTAACTCATGTTACAATGTCTTCTACCATCCGGCACGAATCCCTGAGGGCCGTTCTGACTCCTAGTGAGCAGGACTCCCACTGTCAATTCCGCGGAATCAAATATGCCTATATCCCAGGCAGGTTTGAAAATTCTACTCTGGTCGACGACTGGAATTGGCATAGTCTGGACTGTAGGCAATTTGGGTGAGTTCTAAAGTTCTAGAGATCCCAAGACCGGGTTTGACAGCATTTTGGACAGACCCAGATGCCCGCAGGTTGCTCGTGATGTTAGACGCTTCTTTAGCATTCCTGCTGAGCAGGGCCTTCCCAATCCCGTTGCAGAGGATGAATTTGAATGCCTCAACCTCGTAGTCTCGGTGCCAAACGATGTCCTCCGACATCCCGAATTTACAGTCCCCGTCTTAGTGTATCTCCATGGCAAGTACGAATTCGAAAAATTCAGTCAAAATGAGGATAAACTAATTGATGCTGCAACGCAGGCGGCGGACACGCATACACAATGGTCAACATTGAACAGGGACTTACAGGTTAGTATACTTATAATTTCTCTCGCCAAACTTCTATATGAGCTTTTCGTTGCTGAATTATCTTCTAGATCCAACGGATATCATCAAGATGTCAGTCCAAATGCGGAAACCACTTATTATTGTCCATGCTGCCTATCGCCTGAATGTATTCGGCTATGGCGTATATGATAACAAGAGCAATTTTGGGTTTTACGATCAGAAACGAGCGGTCGAATGGGTGAGAAAACACATTTCGGGATTTGGCGGAGATCCAGTGAGATGCCTGTTCGCTTATAATTGGGATACAGCTAATTTCAATAGAACAGGATCGTTCTCCACGGTGAGAGCGCTGGAGCCATAGCTGTTCACGCACATATTCACGGCCCGTCTCCAACTCCAGGGATTTGGAGAGCAATCCTCCAGTCCGGATCTCTCTACCTCACCCCTCCTGCGCCTCGAGCAGTTGGAGAAGCAGTGATGCAGCATTTAGCGTATCTGACCGGCTATGATGACCTAAAGAGTATCCCTACAGAAGCGCTTCTTGGGGGGCTCGGAAAGCTCGGCTTCCAGAACTGGTGGCTGCACGAGGACGAAGCTCTCAGTCCTGGAACTCAGGACATGGACTGGCCAATTTCAGGCGGCCCTGAACTGGAAGCAATATTAATTGGAGATTGTCAATGGGAGTCAAGGGGATTTGAACCAACCATTGTCGCTCACGGGCTGGAAGGCCTTCGTGACATCTTTGACAAATATTCGCCCGTGGGTTCGGAAATTGTGAAGCTTTACGAAATCGACTTCTCATCTCTAGACACCGCTCTTCCTAGGATATCGGCCTTCATCAATGATGTCAAGTTTGCCTTTGGCACCTCCGAGATCTGTAGAAGGGAGCACGAGCTCGCCAAGAGAACGTGTTATCGATATGTCATGGATGTGAGTCACCTTTTTTTACGCTCACGCTCTGATTATGTAGCTAACGCGATGCTTCTAATAGCAAGCCAACCCGTGGAATAAGGATGCCGGTGCGCATCATGCCATAGATCTTCTCTTCCTCTTCGGTGGACCATTCGATTATACGCATGATACCTCTGCACAGATAGTAAGCAGTGATATGAGGGGGAGGTGGGTAGCATTTGCAAACGGCGAGGATCCGTGGGAGCAGAGCACGGTCTACTCATTTGGACCGGGAGAAGGTTTCGGACCTATCCACTCTGAAGAACTAACGAAGAGGAGAAGAGTTTCCTGCATAACTCAACTCGGTTATATTGGATGGAGACGTTGCCAGCCGCTAATGACGAGGTTAATGGGAGCTAGAGGAGTCGTTGACAAGGCATATCTTGAAGAATAGTAGGACAAAGTTGACATGGTTTCCAAGGCCTGTATGTTTGTTAACATGACGTGAAACTCAAAATGTATGTCTCGTCGAATTTTATGCATGCTAGAGCTAAGACCTGGCTGAAACACTGAAAATCGCCTGTTGCTCCATAGAACATGGGCTGCGGAAGTTACGAGTGAGTTCTTGGTTGCCCCACACTGCACCCAGACTTTCCCCACAAACGAGGGTGGGGAGCGAATATTTGACCAAAACAGGGATGTGATCCAAGGCTTCCGCACCCTATCGAACATGGACTGCAGAAGTTTCGAGTCAGTTCTTAGTGTCCCACACTGCGCCCAGATTTTCCCCACGCACGACGGTGGGGAGCAGTTGTTTGACATCGCCCCAATATGATCTTTGGTATCGCCTTTTCGGCTACTAGCCTATAAAATCCTCTGCTTGATCTACGCTAGAGTAGAACCCCTACTAGCGTTAAACTTCTGTTTACTTTATATTGTAGAACTCCATAATTATCTAGTTGAATAATAACTTAATAAGAGGGGTTTAGTTTATAATAGACTACTTAAGTTGGTGAGAGACATCTATTCTAGATTTTTAACCCTCATCGAAAGCCTTACTACAATAGTACTATAAAGACTATCATAATAGGCCACGCCTAGGTAAAGATACTTAGTCTGGAGGTTTTACTGTTTATAGAATTTACCGCTATTTCCTACAACACGAGATTAGCCAAACGCTAAGTCCAGGAGGGGTCGTATTACGTGCCTCAACCCCGCGCACTAACTAGCCGAGGCTGGGGTACTCCCTTATGATCACTCATCTACCAGTAATTCGTTGGAAATCTGTACGCTGTATCTCATTCTTAACTCGTACATGCTCCGACCGAGGATCAGAAATGTTTTGTACATACTGTGGCAAGGAGTTCACACGCGACACGCACCTCCAGCGGCATGTGCTCTCTCGTTAGTTGCCTCACCAGAATACATCTGAGTTGAACATCCGTACTGATTGACTACCCATCCAGACTCCAATATCCGGCCGTTCCACTGCAGCATCTGTCACATTTCCTTCCATCGCAAGTAAGGCAATATGCATCTTCTCCGCACCCGACGCTGACTTGGAGCGACGTTGATAGAGACGCTGCCGAGAGACATTATATCACTCAACACGGCAAAACTGGCCGGGTTGGTCACGCTTCGTGCGCCAACTGCGCCAAAGCCAAGGCATCGTGCGACAATAACCACCCGTGTGGTCGTTGCCGTTCCAATGGCATTTCGTGTGATGCTCGCAGGCTACGTCGAGCCTCCAGGAACCGGCGCCTGGCGGGCCACGACCATGTAACCCCAACACCCGATTCTGATAATGGCAAAGACGCGGAGACCTCTGAAACACCTCACGATACCAGTAACCGTCCAGGCTCCAGTCTTGGCATCGATATTTCGCATCAGTCAACCCAAACATCACTACCTCAGTCCCTTGACGACAATCTCCTCGGAGACCATGAAAACATGGAGCCTCTCACTCCAGGACGACAAGGACAGGCCGACATAGGAGACCTCAGCTTTTCATATCCACAGATTATTCATCCTGGAATCGAAGATCCTGGCCAAACATCTGATGGTGGCATATTTTCAGGATTTGATGACGATAACGTCAGCAGAACTGCTTATCTCCTGCAGACAATGACATCAGCGCCTATAGTGTCGGATGGCGACTCGAGGAGACCAGATGAGCTTTTATCCGCACTCGAGGAGCCCTTGTTTCCATTTCCACCACTTGATATGGAATGGAGCAAGCTTCTTAGTTCACGAATAGCCACTCCGGACTTCCAGGTGCAGGCTTCACTTGGCAGGGACATGCACAGGCCCCTTGGATTTGGAACACACACAATTTATTTACGCCCGGCGGCCGAGCCGAAAGGGCTACTAACGCTAATCTAACTTTACACTTCTTATGCTACGTCTCGGCCTCCTTAGCCCATATATCTTCTTTGGCTCGCTTCTTCGTGTAGCTTATCATCCAAGTCAGAACCCTTTCTCTATATCTAGAACGCTTCTTCTCTATTTCATGCACCTCGTCAGACGCTCGTGGGTTAGTATTGCCGGCGGCAGGCTGGCTTAGAGTCGGCTTCTCCAAGAGATTCTCCAAGTGTTCAGCGTCCTATCTTCGGCGGCTGAAGCGTTGTCTGCT